>OU342698.1:20000000-20600000 GCA_910589285.2 Mythimna ferrago
CGTACCATATTGTACGGGCGCCCCCATGGGTCCGCGTTCAGAGACCCCAGCCACACGTTGCGGGCCTCCAGTTTGGCCCGCTTGATCTCCGTTCGGAGGGTGCGTTTTGCCGCTCTGTATCCCTCATACAGCTCCGCCTCTCTGGCCTCCGCATCCGGCGGGCGGATGCGGCGCCTGCAGTGTCTGGCGTACCGGCGTCGCGCGTGACTGCATGCGTTGCGCAGTGCAGCAATCTCCGGCGACCACCAGCACACCTGGCGCTTAGCTCACCCTGGACGGACTCGGGGCATTGCCGCGTCGCAGATTTGCGACATGGCCTCCCGGAACCACTCCGCCTCGACGTCTATGTCGACAGGCCTGTCCGGTGCTTGCACCCAGGCCTGTACCGTCGCGGCTTCCAGGAGGAGCTCCCGGTCCATCTGCTTAAGCGCCCACCGCGGACCGCAGGGGCTCTGTCGGACCGGCGCGGCCGAGGTTTCGGCGGAGACGTCCAACCGGATGTACCGGTGGTCGGAGTATGTCTCCACCTCCTCCATAACGCGCCAGTCGACGACACGCGGCAACAGAGCGGGGCTGGCGAACGAGATGTCCACCACTGATTCACCCCGCATACGCGCCAACGTGGGGACAGAACCCCGGTTCAGGACGACCAGGCCCAGCTCCAAAGCCCAGTCCTCCACCATCTGACCCCGTGGGTTCGTGTACCGGGAACCCCAAGCCGTATTCCAGGCGTTGAAGTCCCCGCAAACGACCACGGGGACCTCGCACGCCTCAAAGAGTTATTAGCAAACAAAAGGGGCCCAGCAGGGTCGAAGTCCTGCTAGGGCTAAGGATCTGTTTCTGAAAGCAAGACTCGGCCCTGGTATTTCGCCCTGCGCTTGGGGGAGGCCTATGTCCAACAGTGGACGTCTTTCGGCTGATATAATGATGATGATATGATGATGAAATGCAACGAAGAGAGGGTTTTAGTCAGTAAAAGTCTGACATACCCTCTCGCTCCGCACGAGGACGGGAGATGTCATTGGATGATTTCCCACCTAAAAAAAAATATAAAAATCCAATAATTTTCTTTCACGTTTGCAGAGTTGGTTTTAACCTTTCTTTCTAATGAAAATAAAGAATACAGGTACGGTGTCTTAAGCATTTTTTACTAGTCAGCAAAGGGTGCTGGAGAAATAACACGGCTGGTGCATTCTTAAGTCTGTTAGAAGTCAAAAAATAAGTTATTTACACAATAAAATAAAATGGGTTCTGTCAACTCCGCTCAGTGCCGAGCAATTAATTGTATGAGAGATGAAGAACGACAGCTTTGCGCCGCTACAAATAGCGCGCTGTGTGTTCTCCGCTTCAGGTTCCGCGTTGTATAACTAGTGTGAATGAATTAGATGTGTTTTATTGTAAAACTAGTTCTTGCTAGTGACTTCACTTGCGTGAAACTAGTAATTTGTCCCAAGGGAACATATTTACGGAATAAAAAATATTAACCTATATGCTATTTTAAGAAATGGTCTACGTGTGTGCAAGTTTAGATGTAACAGACACATATTAACTTTCGCCTTTAAAATATTAGAGTAATTAGATAAATATGTTTTGTATAGTACTCACTTGCAACTAACCCTGTAAAGAATCCATCGATGGCAGCAAAGTAAAAACGGGCATCTACAAAATTGCAACTTTGCGGTAGAGTAGATTTTAGTTAAAAATAGTGGTCATTTGAGAGTTATGGATCGATTAACATAAAATTTTCTATGATGCTTTAAAATAACCTTTTTTTATAAACTGTGTAACAGGTTGTATCGTTATATCGTTGTTTTACTAAAATAATGTAGATGTCTTTTTCTACCCTGATAAAACTGACGTAAAAGAAGACATCTGCCTGATATCCGTTTATACGTTGTAATAAAAAGTGCCCATTTCATTTAAAATATCGATTAAACTACTATGTGCGGAAATCACACCACTAAGATAAAGTAGAATGCGTAAAAAAATGACAATTCAATAAAAAAAAACCACGAAAACATAACCGATACCTTTTTCTATCAGTGAAAACATTTTCGCAATCGGACCAGTATTTTCAAAGATTACCTCCTACAAACAAAAAAAAAAAAACTTTACCTCTTTATAATATACTAGCTTTTGCCCGCAGCTTCGCCCGCGTCCATAAAATATAGCCAATGCTACTCAGGAGTAAATCAGCTTTCTATCGGTGAAAAAATTTTAGCTATCGGACCAGTACTTTCAGAGATAACCTTCTACAAATAAAAAACATAAAAAAATCAAACTTTACCTCTTTATTATATTAGTGTAGATTAGTATAGAAGTTTATATAATTTCCTGATAATAAAATAAAAAATAAAAGGTCTCTAGAAGGTAGCCTTCAAATCCGTTTCGCACTGAAAATCCAAAATAATTAAGTACCTACCTCCATTTCAAACATCAAAACGCTTACAAAGTTCCTAAATAAATGATGCACGAATCGCAGTTGATGTCTCATGAACTACGAGATCCCCCGGCTGTGCCCGTATGAATAATTACCTAGTGAATCGTAAAACAGCAGGTACGGACTCCGTGGGGTTCGGGGGACTCCGTGGGGTTTCGTCAGACTTATTCAATTATTTAAAGTGAATGGTTCAGAATGCAGTTGAGATTTGTTTGCCGTTTATAATATTTTAGCAGAGTTGAAGGTAGTTCTGGACTTTTCTATTAGATTCTGCGTTGTAAGTAAAAGTGTATGCTTTGTTAATGGATACTATATTTATAATGATAATATTCTTACAGTTTTAATATTGTTAGATTTTTTTTTATTTTTTGTACTTTATTTTACAATTTGCAATATTTACTTTGGTAAGGCGTTGCATTTTTGTAAATTTTATTTTATTATTGTGAATGTGGAGATAATGTGGATTACTTTTTCCTTTTCTGTAATTTTAACATAATCTCTGGCAATTTCGAGTACATAATGCGTCCTATCCAAATATCCTTTCTTTGGTATTGTTTGTTAAGTAGTTGAGCTCCTTAGTAGTCCTGAGTTGAGCTTTGCGAATACTGACAAATGCTTGCACTGACTGAAGAAGTACACTCAAAACTGTGTGGTTGTTTCCTCAAAATACTATGAGACGCTAATATGTATGATATACCATATGATTTGACCGTTATATATTACTATATGGGCTCTAGAAGAGATTTTGACCTCTGGGTTTGTTTCGGTGTTTCTTCTCAGCAGCCTTATTTAGTTTGAACTAACGAAAAAAAATTGACGTGTGAAAGTTTCTTAGAATTTATTTGCAAATTAAATATCATTTATAGTTCCTTCATTTCATAAAATTCCTTACAAAATAATGATAAAAAAACAATGTTAATGAAGAATTCCGTAACAAAGTGTTCAGGAGTCAGTTTTTTTTTCATGGTGCTATGTAGAAAATGAAAAAAGCAATTTTTTTTTGAACAAAAATAAATTTACAATCAGTTTAAGTTCAATCAAAATGATTTTTAGCAAAAGTTAGATTAATAAAAATAATAATTATTTATTTGTATAATTTAATTTTTTAATTCGAATTAAAATAAACATATCTAGTATAGATTTAAAACTTCAATAATAAATACGTATGATACGGAGATATGACAAAAAAAAAAAACATTTTTTTCAGTAGAAGACTCAGGAAACGCATTTCAATGCACTTGTGAGAGAGATATCAGGCTCGTCGGTCTTATGATTCTACTAAGTATAGTTTTATGAACGGATCGGGTCCAGAGAAATTGGATTCTTATATTTGGAATGTATGAGTAGCTAAAATTGATCGTGTAAGCTTTCCGAGATTTATACGAGGCTAATCACAAAGCAGTACAGGTTGCCAAAATACTCACGGAAAATTCAATCTAAATCTATCAACACGAAAAGAAAAAGAAGTACTTAGCAGCTTTTTTTTGTAGAAATTCTTTGATAAATTTAAATTTCCCACATCACAGACTTGACAAAAAACTGTTTACATCCAAAATTACCAGCATGTGAAAAAATAAACGTCTCGATCGAAAATCGCGGAGCCTCATAATGAAAAGAGAATGGTTCCCAAACTGACACAAACAAGGTAAGGCGGTTATTTGTCGGCTTTTCAACCAGATTGATCAACCGTAACCTTGAAACTAAACTAAGGCTTAATGAGGAAAATTCTTTGTATTTTTCTTTGAATCTTTTTAAATAGGATGTTTTTCTCTTAAGTACCGCACGGTGCCTGAAAAATATTTACTTAAGTAAGTTAGTATTTGCAGACAGAGCGTTTATTAGAAGTTAAAGATGCGTAAAAGTTTAAATTGTGAAAAGACTTTATGATCAAAATAATAACATAACATTGCGTCGGGGCGCCCTGGGTCAGGCCATGGTCCGAAGCGAGAGGGAATAGAATGAGGTTGCCTCCTTCTGCGAAGGAGCAATGCTAGCGAAGGAGGCGGCCTCACGCATGAAGGAATGTACTTCGTGTAAGGGAACGCCCCTGGCGTAGGACCACTATCAGCCACTGTAGGCGCTGGGCACGCCACAATTATGGCGGTAAGTCCCCTCTTTGAGGCGTGGCTGGAAAGACCTCACGGCGTCCTTACCTTCCGTATGACGCAGGTCCTCACCGGACATGGTTCGTTCGGGAGATTCCTGCACCGGATTCGTGCGGAAATGACGCCCGGGTGTCGCCACTGTGCGGAATGCCCGAAGGACACGATGGAGCACACAGTCGAGGTGTGCCCTGCTTTGGCGGAGCATCGCAGTGCCCTCGTGGGGGTGATCGGCTGTGGAAACTTCTCGCGCCGGGTCTTAGTTGAGGCCATGGTCCGGAGCGAGGAGGAGTGGCAGGCGGTCGCCTACTTCTGCGAAGCAGTAATGCTCGCAAAGGAGAAGGCCGAACGCATCAGGCAAGGGCGTTCTCGCCGCCGCCGCCGCAGCCGGGATTCTGATCCTGATTTCCGGCCACTGTAGGCGCGGGCTTGTGGACAATGAGAAATGGGTAGCTCACTGTCCGGCCGTCCGGTAACTGTCCGGACCAAGCCCAAGTCGTCGACGGCGCGCACTGTTCCCGCGCGCCTCAAGGAGTTGTCAGCAACAGCAGGGACCCTGTCGGGTCGAAGCCTACTGGGGCCAGGGTTATCCGAAAGGGAGCTCGAGCCCCGGTATGAAGGCTAGAAGGAACGGGGTGGGTCTTTTAGTCAGTAAGAGTCTGACACTATCTCCCGCTTCGCCCAAGAGCGGGGATTGTCATTGGATGATTTTTTCTCACCATAAAAAAGCCACTGTAGGCGCGGGCCTGCGCTTTTCACTATTTGGGTAGCGCACCATCATCATCATTATCATATCAGCCGAAGGACGTCCACTTTTGGACATAGACCTCCACCAAGCGTCGCCACAACGACCGGTCCTGTACGTCACGCATCTATCGGATTCCCGCGACCCTTCCACCTTGTTGGAGGCCTTCCAACGCCACGTCTTCCGGTACGCAGTCGCCACTAACCTTTCATCCCCATCGACCATCTGGTTTGCGTGCAATATGTCTTGCCAATGGCCACTTAAGTTTGGCGATTCTTCGAGATGTCGGTAACCTTGAAAGATTCTTTCTCTAGACTAAATATAACTTTCTGCCAGGCTCCTGCTGAAAAACGAAACAACAAAACGACGCCTATTTTGAAAAATCAAAACCCGATTGGGTTTGAGAATAAAGAATCATTCAATGGTTTTAACATTATTTAATAGTATTACAAAAATAAACGATTCACTTACCAGAGTAAAAAGCTCGTATTCAAACCAATAATTTAAATATTTCCTTTCCACAATTTCTACACTTTTCATTAAAATGTCAACGAATACAAGTTAAAATGAAATCGCAATAATTCCTATACATTTTACTGCACCGCTGCCGACGAAATAAACTTAGTTCGTTCGTTCATTCATTAATCGTTATCAATTCATTCGGTGAACTTTTCCGACTTCATTCGTTCGTTGGGGAAAATCTTTTTGACGGCTTTAATGTCTTTTTTATGGAGTGAATAGAATATTATTATAAAATAATGTCAGTTTCGATGTTTGCAAGTCTGAATGTTTGTATATTTGATGTTTATTCACTGTTAAATGGCTCAATGGATTTGAGTGAATTTTTGTACAAAGGTAGAGTATAACCAGTTTTATTTTTTGAAGGTGGGAAATCTTTAAGTAAATTTTCCCTCTCTGGGTGGGGCGAGAGGAAATGTATTACTTTTTTGGACTAGAAACCACCTGTATTCCTTCAGGTATCATTTATTTATTGTATGTTTTATTGTACACAACATAAAACAAGACAAACATTTTTAAAAAGTACAAGATTAACTTTATTAAAAATGACTGTACAATGGGCGGTCTTATCTAGCTAGTTAGCTACTAGAAATCTTCAAATGTACGGGAATGATGTCATCTCAACGCTCAGTCACGTGGTCAGAACGAAAGAATCGGGGGAGTGGCAAACTCGAGGCATTCGACGCAAGCGAAACGGTTGTTACTTGGCTACGGGGGCTGTTCGTTCAGAAATTTGTTGAGGCAGCGGAGGTACGTCTCGATACTGGACCACCAAGCATCACTCCTACATCTGTGCATGGACTAACCACTCATGTTAACAACTTTGCGTTTAGTCTAAGTATTGAACATGGAGAGTAAAACCATTAGAATAGTACAGGAAAATAGTGGAGCAAATACACCTCAAAGTCTTTCGCATAAAGGTTAAAGTAAAAAGTTACCATATACAAACGATGATCCATTTTTCTTGCATATAATGTCGCTCAAAATAGTGTAGCTATATGTTTTATACTAGAATTTGGTGTACATGTCGTCTTTTATTTTGGCTTCACAACATAAAATAAATAAATAAAATAAACATGCTAGTTTCCTCAAAAAATATCTTTCACCGTTTCTAGAGCAGTGCTGATGAAATATTACAGAAAGTAAAGCGCATGCCTGAGTTTGAACCCCTGACGATTTTTAATAAGAAATCTTTTTTTGTTATTTTGTAAAATATCATCATTCATCATCATCTTCACTTCACTGTGTCTACACCTTCACTGTGTCTACATATCTTATCAAACTGTCCTGTCGCAGGTCTGCTGGAAGAAATTTCGTTAGAAATAAGCAGGTCCTTTGTACTCTTTTATTCTTATTTGTTCTTTTCGATTTTAAGTGTTTGTGTGTACATAAATAAATAAATAAATAAATAAATCATCATTTCAGCTGAAAGACGTCCACTGTTGGACATAGGCCTCCCTCAAGTGTCGCCACAATGAACGGTCCTGTGCATCTCGCATTCATCAGATTCCCGCAACCCTTACCAGGTCATCGGTCCACCTTGAAGGAGGCCTTCCAACGCTGCGTCTTCCGGTACGTGTTCACCATTCCCCGATTTACTTACTACACGTAAGTCGTTACCACAGAGCCACTGTTACTCATTGATAGTAATTAGTAGTTCAGTAATGATAATTTTCTGCGGTAGTGTTAGTTCATTAAATTGATGTTATTTACTTGGGCTTTGAAATATTATTAAACTGGTGTATTGGTATTCATTATTGCATTATGCAAGCTTTTAATAAAGTACACTATGATATAAGTGGTAATCTTAGTGATTACCGTCGAGGCGGTATTTGGACCCGAGCCATGGCGAGGGTCTTAAGAGAGCCGAGAACGGTAATCATTAATTACTCACTTGTATCATAAGACGTTTTTCAATACACTTGTGAAGAAAATAACTGTAAAACTAGTAAAATTTTGTGGAGGGAAAACCTCGTGGGGGACGACGCGCGCCCATCCCGATACGATAAATGTAGTAAAATTATGGCGAGGGAGACGTTAAACAAAAAGGGTTTAACTACATTATAGCACTAGTGCGTAATGGTAATCAAAATGTCACAGTTTGGTAACAAGTGCCATTATATACCTTTTTTTTTATGGTTGGAAAAATCATGCATTGACATCCCCCGCCCTTGGGCGGAGCGGGAGATAGTGTCACACTCTTACTGACTAAAAGACCCACCCCGTTCCTTCTAGCCTTCATACCGGGGCTCGAGCGCCCTTTCGGATAACCCTGGCCCCAGTAGGCTTCGACCCGGCTGGGTCCCTGCTGTTGCTGACTCCTTGAGACGCGCGGGAACAGTGCGCGCTGTCGACGACTTGGGCTTGGTCCGGACAGTTACCGGACGGCCGGACAGTGAGCTGCCATTATATACCTAAGTGCAGTGCAATAAGTCTTTTTTTTGTGGTCTATGGCCGCCATTTTAAGATGCGGTTTTTGGCTTGATTTATTCGAGTGCAATTCAGTGACAGTATTAAAAAATAAGGAAGCCCCTTACCACGGCCTTTGCTACGGCTCGGGTCTAAATACCGCCTCGACTCACTAACATTACACACTTACATCATAATGTACTATTATTTCAATTGAATGCATTTATATACACATTATTTTGTTAATTTTCTTGGAATTTATGTCCTAAAATTCATTTTAGTAGGTATAACTTCATAAATTACTTACTTATCGAATAATAATTATACATCACTAGCTGCTGCCAGCGGCTTGGCCCGCAGGAAAGTAGAAAATGGTCCCAGAAAACTGTTCGAGCGTAAAAAAAGTAACCGTACTCACAAACTTTCGCCTTTATAAAATACTTAGTAATCTGATAATAGAAAGATGGTCGATGGAGCCGAAAGATTGTAGAATGGCACCGCATATAGGAATATGCAGCGTTGGAAGGCCTTTTACAAGGTGGACCGATCATCTAGTGAGAGTCGCGACACTTGTGGGAGGGCAATGTCCAGCTGTACAATTGCCGTCACGGATCTTGAGCGCTGGCTTCAAGTTGTGCAGAAGTCAAATATTCGGTCTCTTTAGTGGTGCGAAGTGAGACGCGGGGACGGGGAGTGTCAATGATTGACTCGCCGCGCCATCGCGTCATAGACGCCACTCCTGATTCGTTCCCTGCGTTGCTGCATGTATCTAACAACGAAGACGATTGGCTCGCCAATGTATGGAATGCGCAAAGCGATCCCCACTCTGACGCCGAGCGCTCAAGATCCATTTCGGCAATTGCATACGTCTTTTGGCTGAAATAATGACGATGGCGATGAACAGCTTAAAGCTAAAGTACAGTTGTAGACACTACATTTTTTTTAAGAACGAAAGTTCCTCACAGAAATGAAATAAAAACTCCAACCAAACCCTGAAAAAAAAGTAAGTGAGAAATAAATCGGATAACATGGCGAAGGTAACGCTTTAAATAGAGTCAAAGAGCTTTGTGAGCGCTCAACATAACGTGGAGATGTTTGATACGGTCGAGTTTTATTAAAAACGTCTCTACACTGGGTATATTTGTAGAACTAGGCAAGGGGTGCTTACATAGTGCGGAATGATATTAAAAAAGGCGGGTTTTACTTGTCCTTTTGTAAGGTCAGTAGGAGCTTCTGTCCTGAAGTGGATTCGAAAGCTGTAGTTAATTTATTCTTAAAAGATTTTTTGTTCCTGCTGGGTTCCGTACTTCGCTGCAAGATTATTTGGAGTCTACGGCCCTGGAACGAAAAGGGCAATTGAAGGAACACAGGAGTACGCTTTAGTCAGTAAAAGTCTGTCATGTTCTCCCACTTAACCCAAGAGCGCGAAAAGTCATGTGGTGATTTCCCACCATAAAATAAATCAAACGACGAAGAAGAAGGCGCAGCGTCGGAAGGCCTCCTACAAGATGGACCGATGACCTGGTGAAGGTTGCGGGAATCCGATGGATGCGGGACGCACAGGATCGATCATTGTGACACTTGGGGGAGGCATATGTCTAACAGTGGACGTCTATCGGCTGAAATGATGAAAATAAATCAAAAAGAAAACACATAATATCAATGTGATAGCCTTTATTAATTTTATTCTGATAGAGCATAGCATCATCAGTCTTGTAATATTCCCACTGCTGGGACTCAGGCCTCCTCTCTAGAAGAGGGATTGGGCTGTAATCCATCACGCTGGCCCAGTGCGGGTTGGTAGATGTCACATGTCTTCGAAGTTTTGGTTCTAGGACATGCCGGTTTCCTCACGATCTTTCACCGTTTTGAGAGCAGTGGTGATGAAATAAATTACACAAAGTAATGCACTTGGCTGGGTTTGAATCCATGACCCAGGACTCGGGGGCGTGACTCATAAGTCGGGGCTATTTTCACTTGGCCACCATTGTTAAGCTACACGCAGCTATAAATTACACGAGTGTTCAAAATTTGTTCAGTAGTTTTTCTGTGATAGATTAATAAGAAGGCTTAAAGTGACTCAAAGAGCAATGTCTGAAGCTTCCTTCAGTGATCACATCAGAAATGAAGATGAACGCAGGAGAACCAAGGTTACTGACATAACCTAAAGAATCGTCATAATTAAGTGGCAGTGGACCGGACACATTGCTCGCAGAACAAATAGTCGATGGGGACAAAAAGTTCTGGAACGGCGACCACGTACCGGACGACGCAGCGTTGGAAGGCCTCCCACAAGGTGGACAGATGACCTGGTAAGGGTCGCGGGTATCCGATGGATGTGAGACGCACAGGATCGGTCATTATGGCGACACTTGGGGGAGGCATATGTCCAACAGTGGACGTGATTCAGCTGAAATAATGGTGATGATGAGAGTAATAAATATACACAACTTGGGTTCACAAACGTTCTCATATAATTTAGTAAGACATATTTTACGAAGTAACAAAATAAGATTTTATTAAATTATTTGGAAGCAAAAAATAAAGACGTATTTTTCGATGGTACTAACAAAATAACACTAGACTTTTGAACCTCAATATTTTCATGATCCGTCTATGTTATATTATTCAAAGACTTCCAGTATTTCAGACGTCCATATTTATATACTCTTCAGAGTACATTATGTTAATATTCACGGGTAGGCACACACAGGCGCGTACGACTGTCAACATCATACAAAGACGAATATGTAATTGATACGCTATGTTAATATTAAATTTTTGTGACATACGGGTAAGTAAGATGGGCAGTTAATTGTTAACACAGAAAAGATGAATGTGGTTAGAAGGGCCTTGTGGGAGGGTACCTAAAAATAGCGATCTAAGTGTGCGTGGTCTGTTAGTTGCGTAATGCGCGTTCATATTAGTTTATTGCCTGTAGTGGAGTTAAAGGGTGGGAGACAAGCGATGACACTCGTTGTAGTAAAAATTGGAAAGGATTTCCTTTCTAATCTAACTTTTTAAGGGGTTTTAAGTGTAAGTTTTGTAACACAGGATCTTGCGGAGAGGTAGAATGAAAATATTTAAGATTTTTATGGATCCGCACCTCAAAAAGAAAAAAAATGAACTATTACAGGGTGGGATGCTGAAGACTCAAAAAAAAAAAAAAAAAACTTACTGACTCGATACCTTGCCGGACATGCTTACAATAACTTTTCATTGACGTCATAGCTTTAGGTAGAAACCAGGTAAACAATTGCAGGTGGCTCAGTAGTTTGTCTTGGTAT
Organism: Mythimna ferrago; assembly: GCA_910589285.2. Classification (NCBI taxonomy): domain Eukaryota; kingdom Metazoa; phylum Arthropoda; class Insecta; order Lepidoptera; family Noctuidae; genus Mythimna; species Mythimna ferrago. The sequence goes on from OU342698.1 coordinate 20,011,503, forward strand.
CAGCAATGTGATACTATACCACTTTTTTGTCCGTCTGTCGGTCTGTCTGTTAAGATCCTTTATCTCGGGAACGCGTGGAGGTATTGAGTTGAAATTAATAGCATATATGTACCTACTCAGGTCTGCGGTTCTTAGAAGCTGTGAAAAAATCAAATTACTGAGTTAACGATAAAAGATACGGCCGTTTATATCGCAAGAAACGTGTATTCAGACATTTTCAAAGGAATCAAAATTCATAGGGTACATTCCGTCAAAGTCAAATTTAAAATTATTTATTTCAAATAGACCACTTGCAGGCACTTTTGAATAATCAAATGTCGGTCAGTCAAAAAAAGTGAAGCTAAATTGCACGTTCCAAAGCGTAGGTCTCTATGGAGAAGAACGTGCAAGAAACTCCATAGACACTCTTTTAATTCATATTGAGTTACATATAATCTTGGTTACATATTTCTTGTTGCTTCTATTATGTGAGCACAATGTAGATAAAAAAAAGTAAAATAAAAATAATTAAAAGATAGAAAATATTTCATGGTACTTCATATTCACAAATTTGAAAAAGTGCTCCTACTTTATATAATGCTATTATCTCCAAAAATGATTCTACATTATACAATACTATAATATAATCCCATTAAAAAAACATAAATAATAATTTCCAAACTAATCAATTTGTACACCCTGGTGGTAGTGGAGCTGGACCAACATTGAGCGGAGCATTTTTATCCTGAATATAATCTTCCAACTTATAAAATGCTTGCCTGCATAGTGTGCGTTTGATACAAGATTTAAATTTAATTTCGTTGAGTTCTAATATTTGGGGAGGAATTTTATTACAGGATATTTAATATTCCGTTGAACTAGAATCCTCAAATTCGGCATGAAATAAGGTCTCATTCAAGTATAGGAAAAAAACTGAAAACAGCAAAATTGTAGTTAAGTCACATTTTTTTTTATGATTCGGTAAAATATTCGTAACTTAATTCGGGAATTGAACTGTTTTCATAGGTAAGTTTCTACGGAACCCTCAGTGCGCGAGACCAACCCGAACTTGAAAGTTTTTTTTTAATCGTGAGAAATCATCAAATAACTTCTCCGACTCTGGGTGGTGCGTGAGGGAGTGTCAGACTTTTACTGATTAAACCCACAGTGTTTCTTTATTAGTTGCTCTTTTTTGCGAAAGCTAGGTTAACTGTTTCGAACAATTAAAACGCAGTCATAGTAAGCGTGAGTCATGGTAGGCGTCGGCCGTAACTGGTTCCATAAATGCTGCTCTTTAGCACCGCGCATGGTACAAAACGCACCGTCAAAACCCCGGGTTTGGTTCTTATCGGACAGTCGGACAGCGAGCCGGTAATCATTTGCTCCCAAAGCTAATGCGGCGTACGCAGCTAATTTTTAATTAGTGCAAATATTTAAACGGCTTATTAAAAAAAGTTATTAAAAGTCTCAATGAATAACATTCATAAACAGCACAGTTATTAGCATTTGTTTATAATTATCCAAAAATGACACTCAATTTATGGAAATATTGTACAGGCTATTGATTATGAATTAATAAATGGTGATTAAAATGGAAAAACAACTACGCGTAGTATTTTCTAGTAGCAATTATTATGGATGATTGATTCAATTATGAATTTCCAAATTATGAGAAATTTTCGTGGTCAATTTTGTTTACTTTTGCTACATAAATGTGATCAGTTACTGGTACGGATAGAGCCCCATTTTTTTTGTACTAATCAAAGAATAGCGGTGTATGATAACCCTAAGGTTGAACTTCACTCACACGTTCTTAAACAACAAGGCTGTCTCTGTGGTAGACAGTTAAAACTTGCAGCGAAGTTTCAATTTACTCGGACTGTTGTCAGAAGTAGTAAAGCAATTACGATGTCGACTCTAAGCTTGTTTTTCCACCTGGTTGGGGTTTTAAGTCATTAGGTCTAACTGGCAAACTATGGCAAACCAGGTATATATGTCCCAGTCAGTGACGTGCCCCACTTATAAAACTAAGACACGCATTTAAAATTTGGTTCTTATTTGAACCGATCAGTAGCCTGATTCATGTAAAATCAAACAAGCCAAATGTCGTTGAAGTTTTATAGTCGTTCGATCGAAGTCCTATCCAAAAGCGGTATTCACGATCTATCGACTTATTTTCAGTTACATTAATAAGTGTCCTACCAGCATAATATAATACAGTTTCTTTTTTAAATCTACGAATTTCAAACGACTTTAAAATCGGTGTCGTTCAAACTCGATTGATGGATGTGAATACGGATATGGTCTAAACGACTAAATCAAAGTTTTCATTACGTGAATCGGGCTACTGATTAGTTTATAAGTATGACGGCGATGTAAACTATACAGTATACAATGCAAGTTTAACTTGCGTTGTAAACCGTATAGTTTGTCATTTTAAATGCGTGTCTTAGTTTTACAAGTGGGGTACACTACCGATTGGTTAACCCTAGAAGAAGTATAAGAAGAATATAGTTGCTACTGACATCATTAGAGAAAGCTCCTGAGGAGTGGAATTCCCTGCCAGAGTTTGTGTTACCCGATAGCAACAACTTAGGGGTCGTTAAGTCAAGAGTGAATAGGTTACTTCTAGATATGCGTGCTCCATCGTCGGCTACATCATCGCTTACCATCAGGTGAGATAGTGGTTAAACGCGAGCCTATCAATAATAATAAAAAAAGTGAATAGGTTACTTCAAAGCAAGCATGTACATCGTCGACCACCATCAGGTGAAATGGTGGTCAAGCGTGAGCCTACCAATAATAAAAAAAAACTGGCTAAGTGCGAGTCGGACACGCGCACTGAGGGTTCCGTGCAAACTACAATTCCCGAATGGAGTCTCTATGATTTTTCCGAATTGCAATTTTCTTTTGTGATAATAAAACTGTAAACTAAGACCTTGCTTTGTAACAAATTTCAGGAATTTGGGTCAACGGAAAGTACCCTATGAATTTCGATCTTTGAGAGTATCAAAACATACGTTTTTTTGCCACATACACGGCCGTATCTTTTTTATTCGTTATCTTAGAAGTTTTATTTTTTCACTGCTTGATTGGATCGCAGACTTGAGTATATGGTCTTAATTTCAACTCGATACCTACACGCGTTCTCGAGATAATGGGTCTTGACAGACAGACTGACAGACGGACAGATGGACGGACAACAAAGTGATCCTAAGGGTTCCGTTTTTTTCCTTTTGAGGCACGGAACCCTAAAAACCACCCAAAATGCTCATCGTTGTTGGTAAGTCTTGAAATCTTCTTACCAACATAAAAATACTAACTCCGTATTTTAGTAGAAAAAATGCCTCTTATTTCTGTTTCACAAAGCAGGTCAATGGTCATGTTGTATTTATGTTACACCTCCCATGGGGCGCGACACGCTTTCACGGTGTTTTCCTGGATTTTTATTATTTAGCTAAGAAGTTATGGCAATCGCAAAGCTATAGAAAGTACAGAGAAACTTAAATGTATTCGAAATCTTTTTTTTTAACACTCGTAGCGCCACTTCTATACATATAAGCTTTTCCTAGAAAAGCAGGGCACGTGGGCGACGCACAGGTCACATATAATTTTATGCAGCTGGCCACACTACAATTGAACTTTTGTAGGAAGCCATGCGGGCCGCCGTGCCGGCCGTGTGATCCCACAAATAATTCATATTGAGTTTTTGTCATTGGCTTGCTAGCAAGTAAATACATTGATGCCAGCCGATTATATGGCCTGCGGAGATAAGTCATAAAAAATCATATTGGCTTGCAATAAAATAATTTATGTGGGCGGCCGGCGAACCATAAAACGCTGAGAGTGTTAAAGAAAGTCTTTGCCCCACACTAAGGATTACTCCTGTGTTGAGAATACATTAAAAAAACATGGAAACTCATATACCTACCTAGGACCTTGATCGGATGGGAATCGATTCGCCGATCGATTTCCCGTTCAGATTTTGAAACTGTCCAGTTTTTTTTTTTTTTTTTTTTGTAATATCAGGCCCCCTAGCCATGTTGCAACCGATTCGTGTCGAATTCCGTTCTCCAATCGGTAACGCCTCGCTGTCAGCAATTGTAGAAAACGATAAGACCTAGCGCGCATTGCCTTGCGGTGGAATGCGGTGCGTTTATTTCACCGTGCGGTAGAATAAATGCGTTCACGAGGCCACGCACTGCGGTGAAAAAACGCATTGAGACACTCAGTTGCTGTTGGGATGCGACACAGATATTATGTCATTACCTGGCGTGTCTCCGGTGACGGCGGCGCGAGCGTTGATCGCAGATTTAGACATTGAACTTTTAATAAATGCAATCGGAATCAGACCAGCAATATGGAACAAATATGTGCCTGAATATTAGGACAGAATATTGAAGACAAGGATGTGGGAGGAAGTTTATGATATTATTATTAATAAATAATTGAAGCGCATATAATTAATAACGAAACCAACATATTGACAAATGCTGGTACCAATGTTTATTATGTAAGCATGGTCCATGACAACTTTGCTTACTTTTGTTGACAAGGAAGGGAGAAGGTGGAGTTTATATTCACATAAAAATCTGCTTACGTAATATTTGAACGGCCCTTTATTGCGGATGCTAAGTCGAAGCTATAAACAGTAACCTATGCTATGTCCCTCCGCATAGCTCCGCATAGTAGTAAATATATGCGGTAAATTAAACGCAAATTTGCAGCAATGATCTTTTTTGCCAACGATGACTTTACCGCATGCGTTTATTTCACCGCAATGCGCGCACTTCTATGGGACTCTATACTTCACAGATTATGCGTTAAGAAAACGCACGGCAATGCGCGTAGCCATGTTGACGCGCCTGAGTCGGCCGCTCGTTCTACAATGTAGCGTTTCTATAACAAAGGACGTAGCGTTGAACATTGTAGAAACGATATACATGTTTCATTCTATCATTTTGAACGATGTGAACTTGGCTACGAATTTTCTATTCGATTTTTTTATATATATTTGATTCGTTTTTGACTAGTGTTAACGATTACAGATAATCAACTTGGCTAGGGGCACAGTTTATGTTGCAAAAAAATTACCACCCAAGCTTTTTTATGAAGAAAAATCATTCTTCAGGCCCTGCCGGCGTAGAACACTATACACCGCTCACGAAGCGGCCTTAGTCCTTACTGGACGACTGGACGGCAAGTTACCTGTTACTCTTCGTCCACAAGCCCGCGCCTACGGTGGCCGGGAAAGCCAGCTTAAAGAACTAATTCATGATATATCTTAAGGCTTAGCGTATAACCATAATATTTATCTATGTCTTACCTAACTACGTTGAAAGCAGTTTAATATTACAAGTACTTAAACTTGGACAGTGAGCAATGGGTAGCTCGCTGTCCGGCCGTCCGGTAACTGTCCGGACCAAGCCCAAGTCGTCGACGGCGCGCACTGTTCCCGCACGCCTCAAAGAGTTGTCAGCAACAGCAGGGATCCAGCTGGGTCGAAGCCTACTGGGGCCAGGGGTAAGCAGCGATGCAATCTTTGTTGGTGAGGAGCACTAGTTTATTAAGAGCCTATTCACTCTAGCCTTGAAGACACCCAAATTATAATCGGACGGCAAGACCGCAGCAGGCAAACTGTTCCAGTCCTTCGACGTATGCGGTATAAACGACGAGGCGAAACGCTTAGTCCGAACCGTAGAGGTTTCAACAACGTAAGGGTGAATATTCGCCATACGTCTGGTTGTCCGATGGTAGAATTGCAATGGCGGCATCAAGTCATGCAATTCCTGCGCACACTCTCCAAAATGCATCCTGTAAAATCTATAGAATATGGGTTTAATCGTAATATCACTGTTTTACATAAAACTAGCTATTGCCCGCGGCTTCGCCCGGGTACATAAAATATAGCCTATGTCACTAAGGAATAAAGCAGCCTTCTATCGATGAAAAAACTTAACCGGACCAGTACTTCCAGAGATTACTTCCTACAAACAAAAAAAAAAGAAAACTTTACGTCTTTATAATATTAGTGTAGACTATCACTTATAAAACCTCATATGCTGGTGCATCAATTTACCACAATACATCTCAACGCAAGTACGAACGAAAATGACTTCGAAATACTTTTTATTACATAAAAACTTATTTGAAGAGCTCAACAATAGCTGCGCTGTTACCATCACTGGCCGTTCAGAATCAAAGAGCATTTCATACACTTTTGTTATTCAAATGGAGATAAGATTTATTCTTCTTACAATACCTCCTTTCAAAACATATGCAGTCATCATAACCTTTATGTAAGTGTACAATAAGAGTGTTTGTCGTTTAACTGAGGTATGAGAGATAAGTTGGCAAGTTCCCTTTTATGAGAGAAAAAAAAAGATTATATTAATTTCGTTTCGTCCTGACGAAGGGTCCCATATCCCTCAGACATGACTCCTTTCATACTATCATAGTGGAAATGGATTTCTCAAATTATTATTTTTTCAAGCCGAGTTTTTACAGATTTTTTCCTGTTATGGTTTCCCTATGTATTGCTTTTAGGATCGTTTTTTATTTTTTTACGGGATTAGAGTGGTCTGCATTGTGTGTAAAAAGGTCATATTTTTGGGAAGTGGTTGGTGTAAATGGTGACATTAATATTGATAACGTTTTTTTTTTGTTGACAGAGAAACATTTTTGTGTTTTTCGATTAATGTTATTCGAAGATTAGACAGACAACATAGGCCTATATCCAACAGTGGACGTCTTACAGCTGATATGATGTTTTTTTTTTTTTTTTTTATTATTGATAGGCTTGCGTTTGACCACTATCTCACCTGATGGTAAGCGATGATGTGGTCGACGATGAAGCACGCTTGCCTAGAAGAAACCTATTCACTCTCGACTTAAAGACTCCTAAGTTGTGGCTATCAGGAAACACAGATTCCGGCAGGGAATTCCACTCCTTGGCTGTACGCACAATAAATGTGTTCGCAAAACGTTTTGTGCGTATGGGTGGGATGTCTACCATGTACCGGTGGCGTAACGCTGTACGTCGTGTGGTCCGATGATGGAACGGACTTGGCGGAATTAGATTGTGCAATTCCAGTGCACACTCCCCGAAATATAAATGATAGAAAACCGACAGACTAGCAACTCGGCGGCGATGCTCAAGGCTTTGGAGCTTCGACTCTACAAGTGATGATAATGAAGACAGATAACCTCTACAGTCATCATCATCATCTACCAAGCCATTTCCCATCTAGCTTGGTGTCGGCGTCCAGTCAAGTTGGATGTGGCTCAATACCTCTGCCTCTGCTTTTCATGGAGTAACTGCCTATCAGAACTTCACAACCCACTTACTGGGAAACAATATGATACTCCTTGGATAGACTAATAGTCAGACTTTCTGGCTAGATGCCAGAAAGTCTGATATTAGTCCTATCTACTTGTGACGACCGTCAAAGATATAAGAATGAGAACCGAGACCAACGGCTTTACGTACTTTCTGAAGCAAGGAGTGTCAGTTTTATGTTATAGATAAACTTAGAAGAGTACATAATGATCTTTATAAAATTGGTATTTTGAATTAAAAATTATTACAAGGTCTCTCCAACTACTCAGTCTATTCATATAATAAATCTGTAGAAAATATTAAGTGCATCACGTAAATCGTACGAAATCGATATAGATAGCTTTTATACATTAAAATTGTAACTTGATATATTAGTAACTAGTTCTAAGGAGTAGTGAGATTACACGTTATACATCATGAGAGTGTAAGACTGAAACTTAGTGAAGGTAGCGGGACACCGATGGATGCGGGACGCATAGGAACGTTCGATGTGGCGACGCTTGGGTGAGGCCTATGTCCAACAGTGGACGTGTATCGGCTGAAATGATGATGATGACGATATTAGTTAGGTTTTGTTTCATAGCAATCGTTTGCGTATATCGAAAGATATAGGTACTGCATTCATAGACTGTTAGGTGGCACGAACTTCACCGGGTCAGCTAGAGAAGGTACCAGATAACCGTGGAACACATTGACCTTTTCCTAATATCTCTGCGTAGGTTCCTGAAAAACAAACAATGAATTGTTTTTCATTACTAGATCAAGGATCACGATTTTATTTATTTTTTTATTATTATTTAGTACAGCAATTGCCATTAATACTAAAGCACGTTAATCCTTTCACTCTGTCTTCTCACAGAATCGCAAACTTTGTAATAATATCGTCTTCCGTTCATCAGCAAACAAATCTAATCCAGGGTTGGCCTCCACGAGCGCGTTGAGCGTCGTTAGCATACGCGGTATAGGGGAGGTGGATCGAGCTACAGTGCGACAAAATGGGACATTAAATAATTTATGTTTCCTAGAGCGAGTGTAGTTATTTAAAACAAATAATTGACACAACTCCGCATGTAAGTCGGACGCATCAGTGTAATCATTAATAATTTTACAGGCTGTTGTAATTTGGTCAACAGCTCGCCTAACCTTTAATGAATTGAAAAGGCATCCTAATAAAAACATAGTAGGATACATATATGGATAGTATCCAAATAATCGTTTATATAGGTATGAGCAAAGCTTTTTGAACTTTCTCCAGCATGAGTGTATCCTTCTCCTTCCTTATCCTTCATGAGGATTCCATACACAAGCGCTAGTTTCAAGTTTGCACCAAACTAAGGCATTATACAGAAGCTTTATAACTGCTTGGTTTTTAAAACCTTGAGAGTTGCGTAAAACCAAATCCTAAACGTCTAAATGATTCTTTAGCCAGGCTTTTATGTGCGAATGGAAAGTTAGTTTGGTGTCAAATTGGACACCGAGGTCTTTCATTGTAGAGACTCTAGTTATAAGACCGTTGTTCATACTGTAGTCGTACTGTATGGGATTGCGCATGCGGCCAAAGCTCATTATTTCTCATTACTCATACGATACATGTCGATTCAAGACAGCTTTATGTTTTGATTTCCGTTTTTTAAAATAAGAATGTCAATAAATGTAAGAGGGAATGACCGTTATTTTACGTTTATTTAGCGCCTACCTTAGTTCAATAATAAATACCCTTTAAGTCTTTACACATTCAAGATCAACAGCTCTCAAGGTCTCATGCAGCAGTAATTTGACGACGGTACCCAATAGCGACCACAGACGGACAGACAAACTGTCCAATATACGTGAGTGTAGCTCCTCAGACCCTCTTTAGAGTTCAGCTGATGTAGTGACAGGCAGAGTAAGAAGTGTTGGGGTGGGTAAGGCGGAGGGGGTATTGACTTCAAAATGTTTTAAAACTCCTTGAATGCATTGTATTTTTTTTTTGGAAATTATGTATGTGTGTCTATTATGTTGCCTTGGAAGTTACTAAACCCTTCTAAAAAGAATTCAAATTTAACTCATCGAATGCCGTAATTAGAGACACAATAGAAAGACAATTGCTTATGTCGAACTGTGTAACTTAAGAACCTCTTTGTGTCAAGTTTCTATGAATAAGGGAATGTTTGAGGAAAACTAATATTGAGTTTATTGTACGTTCTTCTCCATAGAGATCTACGCTTTAGAATAGCTTCACTTTTCTTGAGCTGACCGACATTTTGGGAACGCCACAATTATAGAGGTAAGTCCCCTCTTTGAGGCGTGGCTGGAAAGACCTCACGACGTCCTGACCTTTCGCATGACGCAGGTTCTCACCGGACATGGTAAATTCGGGAGGTTCCTGCACCGGATTCGTGCGGAAGTAACGCCCGGGTGTCGCCACTGTGCGGAACGCCCGTAGGACAAGGTGGAGCACACATTTGAGGTATGTTCTGTTTGGGCAGAGCATCGCCGTGCCTTCGTGCCGGCGATCGGCGGAGGCGATTTCTCACGCCGGACCTTGGTACAGGACATGGTCCGGATCGAGGAGGGGTGGCGGGCGGTCGCCTCCTTCTGCGAAGCAGTAATGCTAGCAAAGGAAGCCGACCTCATCAGGCAACGTCGCTCCCAGTGCCCCAGCCGCCACCGGGATTCCGATCCCGATTCCCGGCCACCGTAGACGCGAGCCTGCAGACGGCGAGCAATGGGTAACTCGCTTTCCGACCGTCTGGTATCTGTCCGGACCGAGCCCAAGTCGTCGACGGCGCGCACTGTTCCCGCGCACCTCGAGGAGTTGTCAGCAACACCAGGGGCCCAGCCGGGTTAAAGCCTATTGGTGCCAGGGTTAGCTCCGAAAAGTACCTCAGCCCCGGTATGGAAGGCACAAAGGAACGGGGTGGGTTTTTTAGTCAGTAAGAGTCTGACACTATCTCCCGCTTCACCCAAAGGCGGGAGAGGTCATTCGGATGATCTTTACCCTCGAAAAAAAAAAACTGTCTGACGACTATTCAAAAGTGCCTGCAAATGCTCGATTTGAACTAAATATTTTTGTTTTTTTGATTTTGATTTTGACAAAAAAAGCTTAAAAGCACGCCAAGAAGATCATCATCATGAGGATCTTCATCTTCATGATTTTATATTTTTTCATTTGAAGTATCTGTTCTTTATTTATTGTGCAAACCTACCACACTGTTGTCTTTTTAATCCCAAAGGTTGACTAGGAGAGAATGCCTTGTTGCATTAAGTCCGCCTATGTACCACTATTGTACATGAAGTTTAAATAAATAAATCATCGGCGGTGATGCACCATTCGAATCAAAACACCAGAATCTTGAGCATCAACGCTAATTTAAATTGTCGGTTTTCTATCCGTTATATTTCGGGAAGTAGGCGACGGAATTGCACAATTCAATTCCGCCACCCCATTCCATCACAAGACGTTCAATGTTGCGCCACTAGTGCATGGCGGACATTACAATGATAAACAAAACGTTTTGGAAATACATTCATTGTGCGTATAGCTAAGGAATGGAATTCCCTGCCAAAGTCTGTGTTTTCTGATAACTGCAACCTCCCTAAAAGACTCATTGTCTTTTTAACGAGCTCCATCGTAGATTACAAAATTTCTTACCATCAGTTGTGCTTGACCATTAGCACAACTGAGTGCGTGAGCCAATCAATTATACTAACAAAAAATATGATCTTATTTGTTTACCAGTAAGTTGTAATTTGTAATATTACAGCGACGTATCGGCTTATGTCGGTTGAGACTTACATAATATGTGATCTGTGACGTATTTAGGCTAAGCTTAGAGTTCACTACAATGAACTGGATTGGATTGGATGGAATGGATTGACTGGCCTGTTGGTTTAGTGGTTAGTGGCCCTGACTGCTATGCCGGAGGTCGTGGGTTCGATTCCCACCCAGGACAAATGTTTGTGTGATGAGCATGATCATTTGTTCTGTGTCTGGGTGTAATTTATAGAAAGAAAGAAAGAAAGAAAACATGTTTATTCTGCCCGTATAGACACAAAAATAATTACAAAATAAAAATTAGTAAAAGAAAAACAAAATAAAAATTAGTTGCCTAAACGTCAAGTGTAGACCAGGCCTAACTGATTTGAACCATAGACAACTTGGTTGTCTAGATTGTCTATTAAAACAAGCGTAAAAATATAATCTGCGACGCCGGCCGACTCGAGAAAGACAGAGACCAATAAAATAATAGTAAACAAAAATAAAAGTAAAAAACAAAACAAATACAATATAAATACATTCAAATTGTGCGTCGCATCTAGGCAAGAATAGGCCGTTGCTCAGCTTAAACTGTGACGCTGGACAAATCCAGCAATCTACAGTGCTGGTTTTCAGCAACCACCGTGAGTGACAAATTGGCGTCCCTTCCGTGAGTAAACAATCATCCAAGGTTAGTACACATTCTTTTAACATTGAGTAAATACATACATTATCAATAATTATATAACATGAAAACAAAGAAAACATGGCCATAAAGAAAACAACACACACTGGACTACATACTACAAAATTTTAACCAATTATTACACAAATACATGAAAATTACATTCCTTCAACAATGGAAAATAGCTTAAACTGATTCACCCACAATTATTTTTCCTTGCAGCTATCATTTTGTATAGATGGCAAATAACAACGACCCTCAGATAGCACCATGATATGGGGAGGCGGCACGATTGCTGCCACTCACCTAGACGGCTTGGCGAGAGCTAACCGCTCTGGAAAGCAAGAAATTTCATCCGTCTCCATATAGAAAACACATGTGTTACATTGAAATAAATCAATTGGAAGAAAATTTAACTTTACTATTTTATCTATAATACGTATGTATTTAGAAATATAAAGTATGTTTATCAGTTGTCTAGTACTCATAACATAAGCTCTGCTTAGCTTGAGACTAGACGGCGTTGTGTGATAGTTGTGGAATATTATTACAAAAAAAAATGGATTTTTTTTTCTTGAACCTTTTTAGGATAGATTTTTTTATATTTTCAAACAAAAAATAAAAAAAAAAACCGGCCAAGTGCGACTGCGACTCGCGTACGAAAGGTACTTGCCATCCGTAGCAAAAACGGCAAAAAGTTCATGTTAGTTGTAAGGGAGCCTCACTTAAATATTTATTTTATTCTGTTTTAATATTTGTTGTGACGGCATCATCAATGAAAATACCTACCGTCTAGCTATCAAGGTTCATGAGATACAGCCTGGTGACAGACGGACAGACAGACGGACAGCGGAGCCTTAATAATAGGGAATAATAGGTTTTATACCCGTTGGGTACGGAACCTTAAAAAGTGAGCAATTAACGCTGAAATGAAATAAGTAGCTAAAAGTGATTTATTGATTAGATACTAGACTGTCCCGCGTCTTCGTTCCCGTGTAATATCGCACAGAAACCGAAAATTCACTCGGTATTTCAAGCAAGTTGATTTATTTCACGATAGTGTGTTTATATAGTTGTTTAACAGTGAAATAATGTTTGAAATCGTATCGCTCAATTCTGACATTTACTTCATAATTGAAATAACTGAAAAGCTTCACAAATCGCATATTTAATATCTTCTTAAATAACTTAACCTTAAGATATTTCAGAGCTTCTTACATAAGTATCTCTTTGGAAATGAATTTCTTAGGAATAAATCCTACACTAAGGCCCCTCACCCAGTAGCGATGCTGTCGAGCGTTCGTTTCGCAATGCTGTCGCGCGTTCGCATCGCAATGCAGTCACTAGCTGTTTACCCTCGCTCACGTCACGATTCTCAGTTGCGATGCAAACGGACAAAGAAGAGCGACTGTACCGTCGCGCTTCTGTCACGATGCAAATGCAATTCAGTAACAAAAATGAAGTTTTTGTAAGAAGAGTGTTTCACTCCTTCCATTTTCTACCTGATGTCGTCCGTCACGGTCGCGCGTTTGCATCGCTACAGTCGCGATACTGTAGCGCGTTGTAAATGCGACTAACGCGCGTTAGGAGTGATGCTGTAGCGCGTTGTAAATGCGACTAACGCGCGTTAGGAGTGATGCTGTAGCGCGTTGTAAATGCGACTAACGCGCGTTAGGAGTGATGCTGTAGCGCGTTGTAAATGCGACTAACGCGCGTTAGGAGTGATGCTGTAGCGCGTTTACAAAACGCGCGCTTAATATTTTCCCGATGCTTCTCTGTGACTGCAAAATAACCTTAAAAGATTACTTAAAACCTCTCTCGTAGAAACGAAGTGCATCTTATTTAGACTAAGTTAGACACAAAAATTATTAAGAGCATCTAACTTTCCACACATTCTTTACACATACCTACCACACTCTATACACTGTCGCGCGTTTACAAAACGCGCGACAGCATCGCTGCAATATGTAGCCTGGGGCCTAATACGCGTATGAGTCTTTTTAATATCTCTGATCCCCGCAATACTTTAAATTACATTGAAAACGAAACTCCTCTAACTCCAATATATAACTCAACTCCACTCTAGTGTATGCCAATCTTAACGAACACATACGTACAGAGAAAACAGGCGATTTGTTCGCATGCGGAGGAAACACAAAGAAATAGTTGCTACTTTCTGAGCAATTTACCTAATGCTATATGGACAGCGCTGACTCTATTCTGACTGATGACACAGTTATAGAGCAGAAGGACCACTTTTGTAAAGACTATTTTATTATATTTTTGGGGCACAGGTCCATCAAAAGCTGTCAAGGTCTTTGGTTGGTTGTTCATCTACATCTGCACTATATAATAATTATTATAAATAGGTAATGTTTGTTTTTTTTTTGTAGGAGGTAATCTCTGAAAGTCCTAGTCCGATTGCGAAAATTTTTTATCAATAGAAAGCTGCTTTATTCTTGAGTGACATAAGGTATATTTTATGTATGCGGGCGAAGCCACGTACAAAAGCTAGTCCATTATAAATTTCTCAATTTGTATGGAATGCTACAAGCAAGACACAATGAGGGAAGCCAAAGAAAAGATGGATGGATTGCGTGAAAAGCGATGTGAAAAAAAAAGGAAGTTAGTGATAGCATGACGAGTGACAGGGTAGAATGGAAGAAAAAAACCGTATTGCGCCGACCCCAAATAAGATGGGACAAGGGCAGGAAGAAGAAGAAGCTACAAGCAAGACACAATCCCACACATACAAGTGTTCCACGCGCTAAGAGATATAAGCAAAACCTTAGGGGCTCAGCAGAGCCGATATCCATTAGGGCCACGGAGATTTCTGAAAGCTATACCGTGGTCTTACAGTAAAAGACTCGGAAAACACTAGGACACACGGATATGTATAAGCAACTTATATTGTGTAGGTATACCATTTTATTTTTATGTCAACCGTCAGAAAATAAAGATGATTATTTAGATATAATAAGAACATTTTTCAATGATCTAGTTAGGAAACTTTTAAATCAAAGGAAAAGTGTTTTAATGAAAGTATTCAAAACAAATAACTAAGTGGTACACGTAAAGTTAGTAATGAACTCAGTTTTAAACAAAGCCACTTAAATACTTCTGAAAAGTTTCTCTCTTATCGGATTTTGAATTTTTGAAGACTGATTTTTGGAACGGATAAAGGAATTTACTCCTTATCACATTCAGTTTGGTACGAGGTCTAATACGTCCTGTACGGGTATTTTTTGCGGTGCGGCCAAGGAAAACATAATCTTTGCTGCCTTGTGAAGGCCATGACTTCAATTAGGTTCAGTTCAGAAAAGAGATCGGATTAATATATACCTAAGACACCCTAATAAGAGATCAGGTGAATATATACCTAAGATACCCTATTAATCCGAATGCAGTGATATATCTACTTAATACGGGGTCGTTATGACCCTGTAACACACCTGGTCAAAAAGTTACGGGGTCTAATAAGCTCCTTAGCGTAATAACGATGTTCTCAAACGAAGTCTTAAACACAGACACGGGCTTCTATTTGCTACGTAGGTAATGTTAGTTCCCCTGTGGATATCATCATTCTTGATGTGAAACTCCGAGTCAAGCCTTTCCATATCCTTTTGGGTGATTTTAAGCCTTTTGGTGAGAAAGGGTCCATATGGTGAGAAACTACGTTTCAGAACTATATGTCATCATGGGCAACACGCACTGGTCATAGATTTTTGTCTTGGACGAGAAAATACCCTGTCGCTTCCCGAACGCTGCCCAGTTGAAATATTGTTCCCCGAATTTGTTTTTGCAATACCAGATCCCAGGAGTTTAAACCTTCAGCTTTCTCAGTACCTGTTATACAAAAAACATTTAAATTCTAAACATATTTTTTTACTTTCCTCAATTCCATTACCTTTTCCCACGAGACTTGTAAAGACAGTTGACAATTTAAAATAAAATTAATGGCCGTACCTTGGTGTTCCTACATTTAATTTCAGTAATGCACCGACATCTTTGGAACATTAAAAATATTAATATATCTAATGGTTTCTATTGATTTCTTTTCTTGTTGAAAGTGTTACGTTGTTTGTTTGTTTCGCAAATATTACTGCAGATTCTGTAGATGTGTGTTTCTGAAAAAAACTAAGGGTTCCAAGAAAATTGTTTATGCATATATAAACACTTAAAAGTGAAAAGAAGATGGACAGATAGAAGCGGACAAAGATGCTGCTTATTTTGCTAAGAAGTATCGTATTGCCCAGTTACTGGGTTGTGGATCATCATTTACCGAAAGACGTCTACAGTAATTGGACATACGATTTCTCCAAGCATCGCCACAACGACCGGTCCTGTGCGTCTCGCATCCATCAGATTCCTGCGACCCTCACGTCACCAGGTCATCGATCCACCTTGTGTGAGGCCTTCCAATGCTGCGTCTTCTGGTACGTGGTCGCTACTCCAGAACCAGGATTGGCAGTCTTTCCATGTAAAACATGGGTATTCAGCCGCATCTGGTTAAAATGGAAGCTGACTCCAAGCTAGTTGGCAAAAGCCTAGGGAGATGATGAGACCTGCGACGGGAGTGTTGGGTGAGAGATTTAGCCATAGTTTGTATACTTTTAAACAGATTAAGAAACTGTTAATATATAATAATACTTACTGCTGCTGGTTCTTCAATTAATATAGAAACAAATATTCCTTACATCAGAAAACGATTTACTGCAAACTAAACTTCTATCTATTCTCTTCTCAACGCCCCTCTTTCCCCCCCCCAAACCCCCCATAGTTATTACCATAAAGACTGATAAATACACATCTAGATATATCGATACTCCTCCCTAAACGAATTACATTGCCGCTTTCTTACTACCTACTCAATCAAGTTTGTTTGCAGACCCAGCAATGGATGGCAAAATATATGATAAAGGAAAGCTGTCATTAATAATGTCAGGGGTTTGTTTGTGCAGCTGAATGATTGCTAATATTAATATATGATGTGTTCGGGGCTAAGCTTCCCGAGTAGATTTATTGGGTCGATAGGACTGGGAAAAATAATATCAATTTGTATTATTAGAGTGTTCCAAGTGTTAATATCAAGAGCAGCAGTGACCTAGTGGTAACTGCCTCGACTTACAAGTTATAGGTCGCGGGTTCAAACCTAGCCAGGTGCATTACTTTGTGCAATTTATTTCTTCACCATTGCTTTCAAACGGTGAAGGAAAACATCGTGAGGAAACTGGCATTTTTTTTTTTATCTGTTACAAACTAGTATTTGACTGCGATCCCGCCTGATGGTAAGCAGTGATGCAATCGTTGATGGTGAGGCGCACTAATTTATTAAGAGCCTATTCACTCTAGCCTTGAAGACACCCAAATTATAATCAGACGGGAAGAATGGGCATGTCCTAGAATCAAAAATTCGAAGATATATGACATCCACCAATTTGCACTGGACCCGCGTGGTGGAATACGGCCCATTCCCTCTCCTGGAGCTTGATCCCAGCAGTGGGATTATTACAAGGCCGATTACCTATGTTGTTTTATGTTGTTAATGTCACTAAAAACAAGTTATCCTTTCGAATACCATCATCATCGTCTTTCTATTGTGTCTCTAAACACAATGGAAAGATAACGAGAGAGCAAACGCCGGCGTTAGCTTGGGGTTTAATGAATTAAATGAAATACTTAGTACTTTTTCAGGTTCCGAAAGCTTCTGGAGTGGCACCTACACATCGAAGACGCAGCGTTGGAAGACCTCTCACAAGGTGGACCGATGATCTGGTGAGAGTCGTGGAAATGCGAAGGATGCAGACACACAGGACCGTTCAAAGTGGCGACACTTGGGGAGGCTTATGTCCAGCAGTGGATGTCTTTTGGCTGAACTAATGATGATGATTATACGTTGATCCCCAAGGACCTAGGTGGCGGCGATGCCTGAATTTTGGAGACCGAATATATAGTTTTAAAAGACGTAAAATACGGTTGCTAACCTAAAATTGCCACATAAACTTCCCCACGCAGTGAAATCAAAACACAAAGCGCACCCCAAAAATCAAACAGTTTAGATTAAACCAAAACTTAACCAATAAACTTCGAATGAGATTAAATGAAACGTCACCAAAACACGAGGGGGGTCGGTAGTAAAGCTAGTAGGTATGTCATAAATACTGACAGCTTATGAATCCGTATCGCGAACGGGCACAGTTTTGACACTTTTTATGGCTTTATGGGGCGAATGCTGATGTACCACGGAGGTTCATTTATGGGACATCTTCATGTGATATGTGGTATGGGTTACTGAATTATGGGTGCGTGATTCTTTTTGTTTTGCATGTTATAATGTATAGGTGCACTTAAAAAAAAAACCCGGACTAGTAGGAACCGATTTTTTTTATGAAAAAACTATCTCTCAAGCATAAACACAGCTCACAACTCTAACACTCACAGCTTTATTTTTTACTTTCACGCGGCTGAAGCCCCTGGCAATTATAGCTTTTTTTTTTTTTTTTTTTTTTTTATTATTGATAGGCTCGCGTTTGACCACTATCTCACCTGATGGTAAGTGATGATGTGGCCGACGATGGAGCACGCTTGCCTAGAAGTAACCTATTCACTCTCGACTTAAAGACCCCTAGGTTGTAGCTATCAGGAAACACAGACTCCGGCAGGGAATTCCACTCTTTAGCTGTACGCATAATGAATGTGTTTCCAAAACGCTTTGTACGAATGGGTGGGATATCCACCATGTACCGATGGTGCAACGCCGTACGTCTAGTGGTCCGATGATGGAACGGACTTGGCGGAATTAAATTGTGCAATTCCAACGCACACTCACCGAAGTGTAATCGATAGAAAACCGCCAGGCCAGCAACTCGGCGTCGATGCTCAAGGCTTTGGAGCTTTGACTCAACAAGCGCATCATCACCGATGATCCTCTTGGCTCGCCTCTCAATCGACTCCAGAGCATCAAGCTGATACTTGGCAGACCCATCCCAAAGATGAGAGCAGTACTCCATACACGATCGAACTTGCGCTTGGTATAGGTTGAGCAGCTGTTCCGGAGTGAAGTACCGCCTCACCTTAGCTAAGATCCCCAGTTTTTTGGCAGCCTGTTGTGCTTTTGCCTCAATGTAAGAGCCGAAATTGAGGGTAGATGATAACGTAAGCTACATGTAAGTTAAGTATTTGAAGGGGTTATCTCTGAAAGAACTGAACCGATTCTGAATTTTTTTTTACTAATGTATTGCTGCACTATTTCCGAGTACAAGTAAATTTTATATGGGTATAAATTATTTTCATATCACGGGTTTTAATTTATAATGTGTCAAAGTATTATTACTAACTAGCGTAAATTAGTTTGAGGTAATTCATTTTGACAAATCTCCAACATCAATAACGACCCGCATTTGTACCTTTGTTATGCATGAAGTTATAATAAACTAGCATTTTCCTGCGGCTTCGCCCACCTACATAAAATATAGCCTATATCTACTATCACTCAGGAATGAAGCAGCTTTTCATCAGTGAAAAAATTTTAGCATTCGGACCAGTACTTTCAGAGTTTCTATTTACTTACCTACTACAAACAAAAAAAAACAAACTTTACCTCTTTATTATTATTAATGTAGATAAATAAATTACAGTGTTTTCTAAAAACTACACTTTTTGGTACAAAACATTTTTGTGTAAACTACGACAAAGTACAAACTTACTTCATTACAATAACAGAAAAAACCCTACAAGTACTAGGTACTGAAACAGACTTTAGTAGGTGGGGTAGTCCCCAACTAATTTCCATAGGAAGCGTAGAAAAATACGTTCAAATTCACTCATGAGATCTGCACTAACGAGGACTATTGTTTAACTTGCGTACCTGCCTCTCTGCTTACCTCTTTTTACCTTTATTGTCGACTCCGACTTACTTGAATAACATTGGAATATTTTGCGAGGGCAGAATTAGGTGCTCGAGGAAGGTTTTTGTTTTCGCTTTGATTTTTGATGTCGGATTTTTCAAAGGAGAATCTTATTTAGTTTTAATTCAGTCTTACATTTTGTCAGTTAATGTAAATGAACATTGACTAACCTTTTCTTATCATTAAGTGACTTCTTCTAGAGCGAGAAAACCATCAGTATTCCATCCATAGCTATAAGAAATATTTATATGGTTCCATCAGTTACCCTCATTATGAGGGCTATGGTAACTCCTTCGAACAATCTGCAGCACCGGCAGGCGTCGGCCCTAACTGGCTCCATAAATTTTGCTAAAATTTCTTGGTGCGTGTGAGAAACAACTCGCCGTCGGTTTCAGCTTGGTCCTTATCAGGCCCCAAGTCTGCTATTTTTATAAATTCGTCATTCCAACACGATCCCATTGTCATTTTGCTAAAAGTTTGTAATCTGCTAATTCATAATGATCGATCATTGATCGGTCAATGGTCTTGTAATAGAATTGTGGTAGAATGATAATTTCGAGCATATTAAAAACCAATAACTGCGCAATAACGTTCTAATGGTAAAACACTGATCAAATAAACTCTCAAAGTTTTAGCAGATTACCGCAAACGTCAAATATTCATTTGTTAATATGTACGAGATTACCATTCTATGTCACTTCTTTCAATGGAGTGTCAGTGGTTGACCATTGGAAAGTCATAATGACGCCATTATATTAGTAGATTACCAAACTTGTCAAAATCGACAATTATGACATCAATGATAGACCATTCTGACACTATTGTAATAGCAGACTTGAGGCCCAGACGGTCGAACAGGGAGCTATCCATTGTTTGCAAGTCCATCAATGCTGAGGATCAAATTCAAGACCTAATGCTTAAAAATGGTGTTAAAAAGTTTATTACGATCGTGTATATCATTATGTTTGTTTCACCGACTTCTTAATTTGGCAGATACAGGTTTGTCCATGAGCACTTTACTTTATTTCAACTTATATTTCCAACCGATTGTAGCTTTTCTTGCTTAATCCTATTATTGATTACGGTGACAAGCATTAACATCGGTGTAGAAACCTTAAATAATCTGCAGTGAAACAATTTAGTATATTTTTTTGGTGTTATGGGGTATTCTAAATAATCCTCAAATTTTAGAATCTTGAGATTGCTCGTTCCAAACAATAGACTACGGTCAGGACCGAGAGAAAGGATGTTTAAAGTCCCGATAGCCCGCACAAATTTGTTAAAGTTTGCACCCGTGACTCGGGCGATAGAAATACTCAATAGTGTCTCTTTACGGTTAGACATTTTTCTTGCACATTGGCGGAATTCGAGAGGGTGACACTAAGTGTGTTGTCCTCTATATAACTTGTGCCGGTTCTCCAGGGTGCTGCTGGAGACTTAATATCGATTGTTTATTATGTATGTATGTTGCATGCACTAATGGATATCTGATCAGTTTGTGGGTGGCATTTCTGAGTGCTAGGCTATTTTGCGACTACTTTTGTTACTTTGGGTATACCTGTTAAAACAATTTTATGTGCTAATAATAATAAATAAATAATTCACATTTTATCGTCTTTTTTTTCCTATCTCCATTATATTAGGACACAAATATCACTTGGATCTAAAACGACTCACCCAAGTTCACTTCAATCACCTCCCGTGAATTTGTACAAGCAGTCTTTCTAGAAATGTATGTCGCGAGGTCTAGAAGCTATTTGCTGTCCCCCCCGCACCTCTTGTACCCTGTACCTACCCCCTCACCTCCTCTGTTAGTGGCAAGACGTTGTTAGAATCAGAATTCCTTTTCATATAGGGTTTGTGTCCATTAGGTATAGATTTATGAGAGATAGTTGGTGTTGGTGAGTTGTAGTTTACTCCTTTTGTATTCTTCATTTTAGTTGATATTATAATGTATAGTACGAGTATAGGTAGACAGCCGTCCACTTCTCTGTTGGTCCAGTGTGGCCTTAGCATGATCATTTGTTCTGTATCTAGGTGTTATTTATTTATAATAAGTATGTGTTTAGAAATATATAGGGTGACTGGGAAATAGTGACCGATAATTATACACGTGATTGTGCTCATGATTACAGACTACTTTTGCTAAGAAACTTTTTTTATACTCCTTATTTAACTTATATTTTTTAACTGATTACATACACAGATGGGTTTTTAAGCGGGGCGAGTGCACTATCACTATTGTAGGTACAAGAGACAACGGCATTACATGACTAACAACTAAGAGGTCCTAGGCGCGCGCGCGAAAATTTACGCGAACGGCTGATTTGTTATTGTGATAAAACTAATAAGTATAAAAAAAAGTTTATTTGGGAAAGTTGTTTGTAATCGTGGGTACAACCACGTGTTTAAGTATCGGTCACTAATTACCAGTCACCCTATATAAGTATTGTAGTGGACACACTGACACAGAGGATAAACATATTGGCTCGTTGCGTTACCAGCGGTTAGGTCAGTCTACGGCAACGCAACGGCCTGTACACGACTGACTTGATATGGCCCGTAACCCGAGACAACTATATAAACACTGCAAGTATGTTTGTCAGTTTTCTAGTACTTAAACTACAAGCTCTGCTTAAATTGGGACTTGATGGCGTTGTGTAATAGTTGTAGAATATTATTAGACGGCACAACTATTATCTGCTCACCGTTTCTTAGCTATCGGGATTTACTGTGTTTTGATTGGCTCCAGACGTACAGCATTGCGCCACCGGTACATGGTGACATCTCATTCGTATGCACAAAACTTTAGGGGAACCCATTCGTTGTACGTATAGCTAAGAGAAGTGTAATTCTGAGTCTGTGTTTCCACCAAGAAATAACAACCTGCGCGGCTAAAATCTGGGGAGCTTTAGTTAGGAGTAAATAGGTTACTTCTAGGTAAGCATGGTCTATAGTTAACCACATCGTCGCTTTCCATCAGGTGAGATAGTCGACCACAGCAAATCTCTTACTATCTTTGCCGGCACAATGAATTTAGATAAGCATACAGGTTTTTCTACCTGAGCTCTTTCATAATAAATAATATGTCGTGTGAGCAGGACATAAGAAGACGTATACATACGCTTTTGAGTTGTAACATGACGCTCTTTACCGTCTTAGGAAAAGAGCGTCATGTTACAATTCAAAAGCGTCTGGGCCAACAGGAACATGTCGCGTAGGACTAAGATTTTTTTTAAATTTAAGTTTTCATTTTGTAGTTGTGGCATTCCGCAGCTAATAGTGAGTAAATTCTCTGGCAAGGTACTTTTTTACTGTGTTAAATCATTGAACAATATCACACTAACTAACTTCTTTCACCAATATGTTAAAATTCCATGTTATAGGGGTTATTAATTCGCGCGTAACTTTTTAGTTCATGGATTGATGTTGTGTGAACTATAACTTTGTAGTAATCTTTTTACTGAACGAACATGAGTAGGTTTTAGTGAATAAAAGTTTGACACTTTCTCTGGTTCTGTCAAGAACGGGAGAATGATTTCCTGTTAAAAATTATGATATCGACTACCTCTCTGACTTTTGTAATACTGGTACCAAGTGGGCAATCGAATACTTGTGATAAAATATGTTTTACCATGATATTATTATAAAGATACAATTTGTTGTTTTTTGATATCCCAAACGTAAAGTAGAACAGCAAATAAACAAATGACATTACATATATTTATATTTACGCTGTCATAATTTACGTAAGGGTGTTTTACACAAATAATCGTAACGTGTCGTTTATTTATCGAATTACTTTGTATGTAAAATGAAAACAAAAAAAAAGATAATTGAAAAATAATTCATATGCCAGTTGATTCTATGATATGGTCTCATTCATACCCTAGAGTTGTATATAGGTATATCTATGTACTAAAAGAAAAATACTTACATACAAGTGAAAGATTTTATTTATCTAAGGATTACTTCATATTCGTAAATTAGAATAGACCTTCTAACATTGAGTGCCCGTGAAAATTCTTGATATAAGTATACTTAAAGGTCAAACCAATTAATCGGGTGATTGTTTTGAAATTCTAAAGCCTTACATCAAAAGATATAAAATCGTCTATTGTCTCTGTGCAGACAACTAGCTTTACTACTTAAGTTCATAATTATTCTAATTGATGTTTAGGTGTAGTAATTAATCAACTTTGAAAATAGGTAAGTACAAAATATATGATGAAAATATTTTAATCTGTAGTACTAAAATGTTGTTATTATTCTAATTGATTGAGAATATTACGATTTTTATTTGAAATTTTTAAGTGGAGTATTAGCCGAAAGGTTCTGGAGTGGCGACAGCGTACCGGAAGACACAGCGGCGGAAGGCCTCCTACAAGGTGGACCGATGACCTGGTGAAGGTTGCGGGAATCCGATGGATGGTGCATTGTGGCGACACTTGGGAGAGCCATATGTCCAACAGTGGATGTCTATCGGCTGAAATGATGATGATGAATTGAAGTATTTAATCAACTTTGAAAAGAGGTACTTGCTAAATATAAGACGAAAAAAAAAAATCTATAGCAATTAAATGTTGCAAAATATAATCATTCTTTATTATATTTTTTTTTTGTTTTGTAAATTTTTGTTTACAAATTTAAAGTACCTAGTCTACTATCAAAACTTAGTAAGTAAGTAGTGTTATAAAACAAAAGTGAGTCGTTCCATCATCGGACCACTAGACGTGCACGACCGGTACATGGTGGACATCCCACCCATACGTACAAAGCATTAAAGAATACATTCATTGGACTGGAGTGAAGCTACAGTTAAGGAGTGGAATTCCCTGTCACAGTATACATATTTCATTATAGCTACAACCTAGGGGTATTTAAGTCAAGAGTGAATCGGGTACTTCTAGCTAGACAAACGTGCTCCTTTGTCAACCACATCATCGCTTACCATCAAGTGAGATAGCAGTTAAACGCGAGTCTATCTATACACCGTTACATTTTGACCGTTTTAATCCCGTGGAGGGTCGATCCGGTACATGAAACACTATCGATTTGTAAAGATAAAATTAAAAATAAAGTACCTTTTTTTTAAAACTCGTATTAATTTACGCATGTACGAAATTAATTTCTTTAAGAAAATGTCAGCTGAGCGAGTTCAATGACCTGTAGGTAATTAGTACGCAACGCCGACTACTACACTGGGATTAAAACAATCATAATTTTACGGGGTATAATCAAAAAGTGCCCATTTAGGCCTGTGTGAAATTTCGAATTTAATTGATAAGAACTCCTTTTTTTGCATAGATTTTATTAGTGCATTTAATTTTAGTAAATAAATAAGTTGACGAATGATCCTATACAATGGAAACACACACTTGAATAAGATCTCTCACTAAACTGCAGCATTGTAGCATTTGTTGCGTTAGATCTGTTTTCACTCCATGCCCATAAAAGTATTATCTGCATTGACAAACTTTGTCTGGACAAAGTTTGTGATATTCATTTTGAATTTCACTACTAAGTAGTTGCTTTGCATAAAATGAAACAATAGTGAGAAATGAAAAGTAGAATACATGACTACACATTGTTTCATAAAAGCAAATGAAAACTGTTGCTGTTTAGCTTGATTTTAACAAAAAAAATATGGAGGAGAGGCGAATTATCTTGACATGTACATCCGGTTTTTGAAACTAAAATAATCGATGGGTCTATGTAAGTTAGCTATTAAATTAATTATTTTCACTTATAAGTAAATGACTACGGTTGCGCAGTAATTGAGCAATTGCCTGCTGCGCTGTGAGTCGCGGATTCGACTCCCGCATGTTCCCGTCCGATTATAATTTGTGTGTCTTCAAGGCTAGAGTGAATAGGCTCTTAATAAACTAGTGCGCCTCACCATCAAAGATTGCATCGCTACTTACCACCAGGTGGGATCGCAGTCAAGCACTAGTTTATATCAATTAAAAAAAAAAAAACAAATATTTTTATAGCCTTATTTTTGGGGAATCATCAAGTAATTTCTTTCATTCATGGAGGGAGATGTCTTTTGCTGACTAAAACCACCGAGTAATAGGCTAGTTGCCGTAAAAAATGTAATTAATCCGTCTTTTAGATTATTCAAAAATAAGGGACACGTATTTTTTTATTTGTAAATTAAAAAACCAAAAATTACAAAGATGTAGCCCATTAAAGTTACATGTAACATCACACGTAAATTTAATGGGCTATAAATATCTTTGTTATTATTTGTTTAATCGAAAAAAGAAAAAATCGTGTCCAATATTTTTTTATAATCTAAAATACGGACTAAATAAAATGTAATTATTTTGACCCTGGAAACTATCCTATTGCACGGCCTACAGTTAGTGGTCCGGGTCTGGGTGTCTTGTGAATGAGAGTTAACTAGTTTGTGAAAGCACGGAGACAAGAGTGATCAAGGCAATCATTTTTTGAAATGACAACAACCAACAAATAGCATAGAATAATCAACCTTTTAGTGCTCCCACTGCTGGGAGAGAGGAAGCCTGAAGCTTCCTCTCTCTAGAATGGGCCGTAATTCACCACACGGGCCCTGTGCGGGTTGGTGAATGTCACATGTCTCCGAATTTTTGGTTCTAGGATATGTTGATTTCCTCACAATGTTTTCTTTCACTGTTTTGAAAGAAGTGGTGATGACATAAATTACACAAAGTTTAATGACTGGCTGGCTGGGTTTGAACCCGCGACCTACAACCTAAAAGTCGGGGCCGTAACCACTACTGCTGCCATTACTGCTCAGCAAATAGTAATGAGATAAAATTATTATGCGATATTTTTTCAGAAACTTTGTAAGTAGGTATACTAAGTCATGTGAACTTAAAACATCAACATTAATAAATCAGTTACTTGAAGACACTCACAGCTGCATTTTGCCAAGTACTAGTTTAATAAAACCTCATAGATAATAAACTCAAAGAATCTTTGCTGCCATAACCTGCACCCAACGGACATAAAAAATTATACAGTGCTCTGCAACTTTGTCATGCTTAAGCAGGACGCTCACGACAACATTTTGCGTTGATTCAGTAGCGCATTTCGTTAGCGCCTTGTTTCATCGCTGCTTTTTAGAATACCGTACCCAAAGGGTAAAACAGGACCGCAAGACTGTTGTGCGTCCGTCTGTCTGGCCGTTTGTCACCAGGCTGTATCTCTTGAACCGTGATAGTTAGACAGTTAAGATTTTCACTGATAAAGTCTTTCTGTTGCCGCTATAATAACAAATACAAAAAAAAAATTGAATAAAATAACTACATGGGCATAAAACAAACGTGACTTTTTTGTTCGTTTTTTGCTTCGGACGGTACGGATCCCTTCGTGTGTGAGTCCTACTCGCACTTGGAGGTTTTTTCAGTTTGTGCAGCGATACAATCGCATACCATCGCTTTAACATCGCGGCTATCGTGATACCGTTTAGAGCGACAGCTAAAGTTCTACAGTTAGGCGTTTTTGAAGATTAAAACAGCCAAAATATTGCATCGCGATGATTTCAGTGCTTTATACAGGTAAATGCATTAAGTACAAGTTTATACTAATTAGATTAGATCAAGTTATAGTATATCATCGGCCGAAACTTGCTAGGGCTGCGGGTTTGTTTGAAAGAGTCCCCGTGGTTCTGAAATGAAAAGGCAACTGAAAGATCACGGGTGGGTTTTAGTGAGTAAGGCCTCTGCCACACTAGACGGAAATTCCGTCGCGGAAGATCGGCGACGAATCGTCAATACAAGTTATTGCATATAAATTACAACTACGCGGAGCGACCGATCTTCCGCGTAGTGTGCTCACTAGTTGTAGTTTATATGCAATAACTCTTCTCTATATCAATAGATCTTCCGCGACGGAAATTCCGTCTAGTGTGGCAGAGGCCTTACAGTCTCACAGAGAAATTATTTAATGATTTTCCACCTCAAAGGCTACGTTAATTGTAAAATTCCTCTTAATTTTCTACAAATAAACTGATATTGATTTATTATTATTATTTATTTATTTATTAACACACACAATAGTTTTTAACAGGTATACCCAAGGTAATAAAATGTAGTCGCAAAATAGCCCCACTCCGACATTACATCGTTATGAGTAGCGATGCAGAATCGAAGTTATGTGGGCAAAGATAACAGTACCGTGATTGTATCGCAATCTTTACGCGATTGCATCGCTGCCAAAACTCCCCGTGGGCGAGCTCCCTTAGCTTTTAACATTATACTCTTTACTTTATTCCTTCATAAAGATCAGTGGCAAAGATGGCGTTTATGTTAATGAGGAGAAATCAGTGCAATGACCTCTTCTGTAATATTCGAGGGTAGTTTACGGTTTTTCGGTTTTTGGCAGTCGTAAGGAGCTGTCGAAATAAAGTGTGGAGTTAGGAGCTTGTTAGTGAGGGCTGGGTGTTATTGGTTATGATGTCACCTAAAACTGGTAAAGTATGGTAGGTAGAAAAATTATACATAGTTCTGGATATAGAAAAATAGAAAAGGAAAAACACACCTACTATATACTTGCCTAATAAGTACTATGCTAAATTTGTTTGTGCTTATGTAGCTAAGAACCATTTCATTTCATAGAAGACTGTCAAAGCAATGACAAAAATTTGAATTCTAATGAACTGTCTAAATATCAAGGTATAGATATTATTTATAAGATGACGATAAATTTGTTTGTGCTTATGTAGCTAAGAACCATTTCATTTCATAGAAAACTGTCAAAGCAATGACAAAAATTTGAATTCTAATGAACTGTCTAAATATCAAGGTATAGATATTATTTATAAGATGTCGATAATATGGATAAAACCTACGAGTCATAATATTGTCAAAACTATCAAAGTCAAAGTGATTAACGTTTCAATCGTGTCAATTAGAGACACAATAGAAAGACAATGACAGCGCGACGGCAGGTTTAATGAATGTTGTTTTATCTTTATTTTTGATTTGTACTAAATATTTTTATTTGTTTCCATATATATATTTTTTTTAGTTTTATCATTATTTTTAAAAATATTATTATATTGGTTTCATTTAATAGGAAGTGCACTTTTTTATGGTAGGAAAAAATCATCTAATGACAACCCTTCGCTCTTGGGCGGAGCGGGAGATAGTGTCAGACTCTTACTGACTAAAAGACCCATCCCGTTCCTTCTAGCCTTCATACCGGGGCTCGAGCTCTCTTTCGGATAACCCTGGCCCCAGTAGGCTTCGACCTGGCTGGGTCCCTGCTGTTGCTGACAACTCCTTGAGGTGCGCGGGAACAGTGCGCGCCGTCGACGCCTTGGGCTTGGTCCGGACAGTTACCGGACGGCCGGACAGCGAGCTACCCATTGCTCACTGTCCGCAAGCCCGCGCCTATGGTGGCTGGAAATCGGGATCAAAATCCCGGCTGCGGCGGCGGTGGCGAGAACGCCGTTGCCTGATGCGTTAGGCCTCCTTCTTTGCGAGCATTACTGCTTCGCAGAAGTCGTTCACCGCCTGCCACTCCTCCTCGCTCCGAACCATGGCCTCAACTAAGGCCCGGAGCGAGAGGTTTCCGCCGCCGATCGCCCCCACGAGGGCACGGCGATGCCCCGCCCAAGCGGGGCACACCTCGACTGTGTGCTCCGCCGTGTCCTCCGGGCATTCCGCACAGTGGCGACACCCGGGCGTCACTTCCGCACGAATCCGGTGCAGGAATCTCCCGAACGAACCATGTCCGGTGAGGATCTGCGTCATACGGGACGCCGTGAGGTCTTTCCAGCCACGCCTCAAAGAGGGGACTTACCGCCATAATTGTGGCGTGCCCAATAGGAAGTGCAGTGCTGTTATGAGTTTCTCCATATTTTTTG
Organism: Mythimna ferrago; assembly: GCA_910589285.2. NCBI lineage: Eukaryota > Metazoa > Arthropoda > Insecta > Lepidoptera > Noctuidae > Mythimna > Mythimna ferrago. The sequence continues at coordinate 20,041,008 of OU342698.1, forward strand.
TATCATAATGTAATTTACGTGAACTCTGTTGGAAATTCTAAAGATATTATTTATTTTCGTATTTTTAGATCTAAAACCCAAACAAAACTTTATACTTTGGCCTTCACCCTAATTACTAGATAATATAAACTAAATACTATATCTACACTTCTACACTAATGTAAGAGAGTAAAGTTTATTTATTTATGTACACACAAACACTTAAAATCGAAAAGAACAAATAAGGATAAAAGAGTACAAAGGACCTGCTTATTTCTAGAGAAATTTCTTGCTTTATTCCTGAGTGACATCAGCTACATTTTATGTACGAAGCGAAGCCATGGGCAAAAGCTTACATATTAACTAAGTACTGCTGTGACGAAAATACATAAATATGACGAAAGAAATTCCCAACAAAATCACTGTCACCTTGTCAAAACTTTTAAAAACCTACTTCCCCAAACTTTAAAACACTTACCCCCACGTCGCAACTTATGACAAAGCCAGTAAATCTCCAGAGCTATCAGCTTTCAAATTAAAAGCCCAGGTATTAATTACTTCGAGTAATTTATCGTTTTTAATGAGCGCTGCTTCGTTATGCACGGGTGTTGTGTTACAAATTGTTAGTTTGTTAGTGTAGCCTATGTTTTTGTTACGAGAAAATATTGTTGGGGTGTTGTCTCTAATTAAAATGAACGTATCTACATGATTTTTAATTTGACGGACTGTGTAATGTGAGGATCCATGCTCCAGTTTGTATATTTTAATTTGTATGAAAACAGAATGACATAGCGGGATGAACTGAATTCCTTCTCAAAGAACTTGCTTAAAATCACAGAGGTGCTGAGAAAGTGGAAAGAGAGAAGAATTGCTTGTTTTGCCCTGTAGTGCGACAGCGTTAGGTCATGATGATGACGATAATGAAAAGAGTAATGAGTCATTTTTACACGTTTTCGGACTTTGCTCCGAACTCATAGAATTTATAAATAAAGAAGTAATATTTAAAAAATTAAGTGACTAAAAAAAATCAGAAAGCTAATGAAATGGTGACTACTTAACCTTTCGAATGTCTTAAGTTACACAGTCCGACATAAGGTAATTGTCTTTCTATTGTGTCTCTAATTCCGACATTCAAAGAGTTAATAATAATTTTACCATTTTGTCTAAGTAGGTACCTATTCTATTTGTTAAAAATGTAAGTCAGGAATAGAAACAGTTAATAATGAAATACAAAAAAGATAAGTAATTTAGTCTTATTCCTACGTCCCAACCGGTTTTTGTCATTTCAAATATTTAATTTCATATTTCCAAAAAGAAAGTAACTCTGCGAAACGACGAGACAATTTTCACTAACACATGAACAAAAAAAACTAATCTCACATCTTTACTAAACCATTTCATTTTCTTATTTCCACACGCCATCCTACCCAAACACACATAACACCAAAAAATACAACCACTCATCACAAACAAAAGTTTATTTTATTATAAACAAAACAACGCTAACATAATCTGCGTCTAGACGTTTAATCAAAATGGTGGACGACAAGATGGCCGCCGCGTGTCCCATTGGCCAAAAAGCCGCCACACGCCGCCATATCCCGCCATATCTCGGCGTTGATCCCAATGTATGTGCGTCTTGTCCTACTTTAGCCATTATTTATGGCCAATGGTACTTCGCCGCAGATTGGCCAATTACATTAGCCACCATCCCTCCAGGACCTACTTAGGACGAGTGTGTGTGAATTTTTTAACAACGAATAAAAAAATTGTTTTTAATCTAGTCAGGTTCCGGAGTTGGTGAGTTGTGTGTTGTTCCGTTTGTTTATGTTTGGGGAATGTATTCCGTATTTTTGGCTGTTTTGTTTGTTGTTTATTTTATTCAATGATGCGATGTTTTTGATAGGCGGTGACGTAACTGAATTAGTGTCAGTTCTACAAAATTTGGTCACGGGTGTTCTATATATTCTTTCTATAAATTCGGTTCTTGTTCATTCCGCAGACGTTTTACTTTATTTTAATAAAACTTTATGCACTGTCAACAGAAGTACCTATAGTTTAAAACTCAGTTCCGTTTTTTATAAAAAAACTATATTTAGTTGTGGTTCCCAGTACCTACCTAACTAAAGCGAAGCTAAAAAGTTGTTTTGAGTTATCAAAAAGTTCCATGGTGTATTTCCAAAGATATTATTCATATTAGTATTACCTATATATTTATAGGTACCTTCCCCGAAAATTAATAAAAGCTACTTAATTGCAAATTATTTTTGTGGAAAACTCCACATAAGGGTCGTACACAAAACCTCGTTTTTCAACGTCGGTTAAAAGTAAGATAAATGTAACACGGTATATCTAAATATACAATCGAAGAAGACACATAGTTCCCAATTATATTAACAACTCGACATTATGTCCAAAAAATACAATAATACGAACATAAACCTAAGATTTATCCCCTTAGGCCATACACGCACTCAAAATAAATTGCCGCCATTATCACCAACGACTGATGCTCAAAATAAAACAGAAAAAAATGTAATCCTTTTATTGTAAGCGACGCCATCGCGATTGAGTAATGACGATGTCAAATGGAGCAAACAACGATGTATCGAAGTGTTTTTAAAATAAAATTGGGTGTCATTACCATCTGTTTTCAGGGACTTGATTTTTTAAAGCATTGTCAAAAATATAACGACAAAAAAATAGCTATTAGGATCACCAAATTTAAGAGACAGTGGGCAGGGCACATTGCTCGTTGAACTGATGGTTGATGCGGCTGAAAGGTTTTGGAGTGGTGACCACGTACCGGAAGATGCAGCGTTGGAAGGCCTCCCACAAGGTGGACCGATGACCTGATGTGAAATGATGAGGGTTGTGGGTATTCGATGGATGTAAGACGCACAGGACCGATCATTATGGTGACAATTGGGGGAGGCGTATGTCCAACAGTGAACGTCTTTCGGCTATAACAAGAACTATAAGACTGACACAATGGAACCTTTTTATCATTAGCTATTTTGAATGGATTTGTGTTTTTTTAAATGGGAAATCATTCAATTACTTCTTCTGCTCTAGGATGGAGCAGGAGGATGTGTCAGACTTTTACCTACTGACTAAAATCACACCTATGTTCATTTAGTAGCACTTTATGTTCTACGATTATGGGGTTCCCTTTTAGAAGTCAACCTATCTCCCCACGGATTTTTAAATGCGTATAATTTTGATTTTGGTTTGATTTAAAAGTCATGTTCAAAAACATTATATGTTAAAAAATATTAAATCTTGTATTCATTAGCCGTCAAAAGTTTTGAGACTTGTCGATTTGTCCGTCAACCAATTACAAGATAGTCAACTTCGTTTAACAAAATACCTAGGTACCTACTTGATAAAATAAAATCTTTATTTACAAATTAATATATTTGACTTTATATTAATAACAAAGACGAAAATGCTACAATAAATCCTGTGCATATTCTTTGAAATCTATTTCATAAATGAATAAACTATAATATTACATTACATAACCATATTTTTTTTATTAGTTGGTTAGTACTTTTTCGAAGGAAATCAAATGAACGCAAATGACTTTATGTTAGTGTCAGATTATCACTGGCTGAAATCCACAAACGGTGAAGGAAAACATCGTGAAGAAACCGGCATGTCCTAAAACCAAAAATTCGAAGACATGAGACATTCACCAAACCACACTGTGCCCGCGTGGTGGATTACGGGCCACACCCTCTCCTAGAGAGAAGGCCTGAATCCCAACAGTGGGAACATTGAAAAGGCTGATGATGATGATGGAAATGCACAGTGTTCCTTTTGTTGTCCTTTTTGTGAGGGCCACAGTAATTCATCCATAGCATCGCCCTAACTGACCTCATCAATTTTGTTGACATTGCTTTGATGCATTAGTGCGACACAAAGCGCTTTCGACCCGAGCTTGATTCTTAAGTCCGTAAGCCCGCAATATAATAAGTCTAGGTTAGGCTAGGTAGGAGCTCCGGACTTGTGGAGACCTGATCTTCGTGGGTTTCATCCCTTATTGAACAGTGCCTCTCCTACACGTCTAAGAGAGGCGCGTGTGGAAGACTACGTGCCACCATCTTGGGTCGCGATTGATGGACCAACGGATGTCCCCTAATCTATATATATAGATAGACCTACATAACATTACGCTGATTATGTAATCAGCCTTTTAATGTTCCCAACCGAAAACTGAAATCATCAACAGAATCACAATATTTTGATCAGCACTGAGATTGTAAATACGAAATTTCACTGTTACAAATGTAAATGTAAAGCAAGCAAAATGTCTAATCATCGCATAAACATAACACATTCACAAAGCAACGCCAAACGTATCACTTCCTCGGAAGTAGAACACGCATTGAGATAGCATCGGCAGACAAGCACACATAATGTATACAATAGTGACGCGCGTATTTATGATATCTGTATAATGGTCGGTGATTGATCGTTGGGGATGGGTCCGATGATTTATTCCTTAAAGCCAATCGCGGGGCGACGTAGACGAACGACTTGTTGGTGAGTTTTGTATCTATATTATAGTTGTGCAAACAATATTATATCTACATGTCGCACCTCCGCTTAAATAGTGTCACAACTCTAAAATTTAATTAGAGAGAAAAAGGCCTTTAAATTATAATAATTCGGGGATGTGACACAACATAAAAAAATAAAATAAAAGTGGGTCACCTGTGTGGGCAAATAATTGTAATATGAATTCTGAAATTCTCACGGTGTGATATGTACATAAAAACTTAAATATTAACTAAACTATTTATACTAAAACCTAAGTATGATGAAACTGGGCAAGTGCGAGTCGGACTCGCGCACTGAGGGTTCCGTGCAAACTACAATTCCCGAATGAAGTCTTGAATTTTTTCCGAATTACAATTTTTTTGTGACGTAGGTAACAACAAATTTACTGTTTTCAGATTTTTTCCCATACCTGTGCTATAAGACCTTGCTATGTGCCAAATTTCAGTATTCTGGGTCAACGGAAAGTACCTTATGAATTTCGATCTTTGAGAGTATCAAAATATACGTTTTTTTGCGACATAAACGGCCGTATCTTTTTATTTGTTAACATAGAAGTATGTTTTTTTCACAGCTTGAAGGGACCGCAGACTTGAGTACATGGTTTAAATTTCAACTCGATACTTCCACGCGTTCTTGAGATGAAGGGTCTTGACTGACAGACAGACAGACAGACGGACGGACAACAAAGTGAACCTATAACGGTTTCGTTTTTTCCTTTTGAGGTACGGAACCCTAAAAACACAATAATTATAATGTAATAATTGAAGAACCTCCATTTATTAAATTATATTAATAATTGTTTTTTTCGCTGAGTCATGAGAATTTATTATAAAATATCACAAGAAAAATGTAGATGAACTCGTTAAAAATAAAAGGCTCGTTTTGACGTTTGAGAAAAATTCTAGATTGTAACTTGGACCGAAACTGAAAGAAACATTAAATTTTATAATAATTAGGGGTCCGGCGTAGTAGTAGCTAAACTACACTGGACAAGCCGCTCTAGAGGTAGTCCAAATACAAATGTCAAAACGGGCTCCGAAAGTTTGTTTGTTTGTATGTTTGTTGTTTCTACACGCTCAAATGGCGGTATTATTGGCAATAAAACTTGGCACATGGGTAGATCATGTCCCGGAATAGCACGTAGAATACTTTTTATCCCAGGAATATGTCAGCATTTGTTGGGTAAAGCCACTGACAGAGGTTAGTATAGAAATATGATAGGAATAGAAAAAAATAAATATAGTCAGTATTTTTTCGTCCCAGACACAACAGCAATAAACACAAAGTAAAAGAGAAAAATAGTACAGAAAGACAATAAAATTGCTAGGAGCGTGCCCGAACCAAAATTAATTAAAATATTAATATGTAATTATTGTAATAGGTGGCGGCGACCCCTCGCGCCAGACCTTGGTTAAGGACATAGTCTGGGCGAGAGGGAATAGGATGCCGCCGTCCCTATCTAGAAAGCAGTAATGCTAGGAAAGAAGATGGTCGCAGCCGTGAAGGATCCGACATCCTCCCGCCCCAGCCACCGCAACAGGAGATGCCCTAAGAGTCGCATGGTGATGGCTATGAGTAACTAGTCGACTTTCTGTCTATCTTATATTACACAACATGGATACTTTCTAATCTTATATTACACATGGATATTTTCTATGCAATACTATTGAAAACAATATCTACTTTGTTAGGCAGCGGGGTTATTATTTATTTTTTTGACAGGCTCGTGTTTGACCACCATTTCAGCTGATGGTAAGTGATGATGTGGTAGACGAAGGAGTACGTAGGCAAGCGTGCCCCTTCGTCGTACCGCATCATCGAAGTAAATAGTATTCACTCTTTTTTTTACGTGGGAAAATCATCGAAATGACATCTCCCGCCCTTGGGCAGAGCGGAAGATAGCGTCAGACTTTTACCGACTAAAAACCCACTCCTGTTTCTCATTTACCATTGTTCCATGACCCCGGGGATTTCTTTCGCATCACCCATGGCCCCAGTAGGCTTCGACCTTGCGGGCCCCAACGGTTGCTGGCAACTCCTTGAGGCGCGCGTGGAACAATCCGCGCCGTCGACGACTTGGGCTTGCTCTGGTTGGACGGCGAGCTACCCATTGCTCGCCGTTCGCAAGCCTGCGCCTACGGTGAACTTATTCACTCTTGACTAAAAGACCCATAGTGGTAGCTATCAGGAAACACAGACTCCGGCAGGGAATTCCACTCCTTAGCTGTAAGCACAATAAATGTAAAATATTAAAATGAGTTGGTATGAAATAGGCCAAATCAGTATTTGTTTAAGAAATTCCCACTTATATAGTCACAAATCGTCACTCGCCATCAAAGCATTACTTCCTAACAATGTTGACCAAAATAAAAGTAACTAAGTCCATTGTAGAGGGCGCCGCTTAACGACATCCAGCACGCACTCTACCAATCTCGAGCAATAAATAAAGATTTTTCCTTTCAAATTGTACTTCACATTTATTATAAAGAGCTACCATTTTCGAGAAAATCACGTAGAATTCCGTCTTCCTGTAGTAGCGTAATTAAGCGTGGGCGAATTTTTTAAACAATTGACTAGCTTTTGCCCACATTTTTGCCCGCGTAGGTACATAAAATATAGTCTATGTTACTCAATAATAAAGCAGGTTTCTATTGATGAAAAAAAATTAGCAATCGGACCAGTACTTTTTTTAATGTTGATAGGTTCACGCTTGACCGCTATCTCACCTGATGGAAAGCGAGGATGCGGTCGACGATGGAACGCACTTATCTAAATGAAACTTATTCAGTCTTGACTTAAAGATTCCCGGGTTGTAAACATATTCAGAGATCACCTTCTACAAACAATAAAACAAACTTTATCTCACTATAATATTAGTGTATTTAGGTTCGCATTTGACCACTATTTCACCACGGTAAGCGATAATGTAGTCGAACACTGGGTAACGATAGTCGCTGTCTCATTTTCGAACTTATGAACAAAAAGGCCTCGCTAAAGTGCCTTCACCTGCGTCTAAATTAATCCATGCTACGCCTCTGTCTTCCTGGATCATATAACTTTACGGCAAAACATTTCTATTTCTTCCACGTTTCATTGAGAGTCTGAATAAACATTTGGAAATATACCTTGAACTCTGGAGAGGTAGTAAAGTGTCAATTAAGTAGGATTATGTTTAAAATTAAGACGTTTGCTGCGTCCTTTAAGTGCGTCCCCTGGGTATCGCAGTGTCGTCCGTCTGTACGAGGTTTTACGTAATCGCATTATTGATGTTTGTTTTGTGTTGTTCTTAAATGAGATGTCTTTGGTGGCACAAAATAGATAGGTACAGAAGTCAATCTCATGTATGTTCTTCACTTTTTATACCTACGCTAGGTGATGGCATACACGTCAGTGCATTGCTCCGAACAGTACGAGTGCGACCGGGCGATTGAGCCGAGATGTCGTGTCTGTGAGCGGTGTCTATGTGTGCGTTGCTCAAGCGTGCTTTGTATGTAGATTGACTTCTGTACCTATATTTTGTGGTAGTGGCGAAACAAATGAGACGCTCGCTGGGCTTCATTTGTTTTAGGAATTTTGATGTGATTAACTAAAGTAGAAGATTGTAAATGCAGTTTTTTTTTAGGTGAAGTGTAATGAATCACGTTTTAGGGAAGTAATAAGAAAAGAAAGGCTTTATGTTTCAAGATTTGAAGTATCTAAATTAACATTTATTATCAAAAACTTATCTTAATATTTATAATTCTTCTGAACGTATGTTTGTCGCGTAACTTCTCCTAAACGGCTCGAAAAATTTGGATGTAATTTTGTGTGTATATGTGAATGAGTCTCTGAATGGTTTGAAAATAAAATTGTACTCGGTAGGTGGCGCTGCAATCGGGTTCTCAATTTTTTTTTCTGTCAAATAGTTTGCAAACAAGACAACGTTTATCGGGACAGCTAGTATATTTCTTTTTTGTACGTGTGTTTATCACCCAACTCCTTCTAAATGGCTTGCCGATTTGGATTGAAACTTTGTGTATATATTCGAATGGTTACCAGGATGGTTCGAAAATTTAATTGAACCCAGTAGGGTTTTCAATTTTCTTTTTTTGCCTCCCTCTCCCTCTCCATCTATCTACATGTATACTCAGAACTCTTTCAGTAACCTGCGTTTCATACCTCCTCTTCACATGACCATACCAAGACAAACGCTTTCCTTTCAACTTGTCAGTCACTGGCGCCACTTTCAAATTTCCTCTAATAAATGTATGAGTTCCTCGCGATGTCGACCAGCGTTTAATGGAATCCAATACGTGGCTCTTTTAGCTCATAGCTCATCTAACACTTCAAAATAGCAGCTTTTAAATAATATAAAACATTAAACTGTTAAAGTGGCTAAAGATAGAAAAGAGTGGAATAACGGAAGGGAGGCCTTTGCCCTGCAGTGGGACACATCGGGCTCATAATAATAATAATAATAAATTAAACACGCTGAAAAATATAACATCTTAACAGAAGAACAGAAAGGCTGTAGGCGCGGGCATATGGGTTGTAAAGAGCAATTAATCATAGACTCCACTATTCTAAAATATGTTCAGAGATCTAGAAAAAACTTATACGTAGCATACATAGATTATAAAAAAGCATTCGATAGTGTCCCGCATTCTTGGTTGATAGAAATATTAAGTATTTATAAAATTAATCCTTTAATAATAAATTTTCTCAAGTGTACTATGGGATCCTGGAGAACTACGCTTAAATTACAAACTGAAACAGAAAACATAACCGTGGATGAAGTAACGATTAAAAAAGGTATTTTTCAAGGGGACTCATTAAGCCCTCTATGGTTTTGTTTAGCCCTAAATCCACTTTCCCGATCACTAATAGATTCTAAGTCAGGCTTTGATATTAAAAATGGTAGGTCAGTATTACACCAAATTACACATTTATTATATATGGATGATTTAAAAATTTATGCTAATAAAAATTCAAATTTACACGATCTCTTAAATATTACAACTACATTTTCGAAAGACATAAGAATGGATTTTGGACTAGACAAATGCCGAAAACTAAATATAGAGAAAGGTAAGATTGTAGGAGGAAACTATTCGACAGATACCAATGAAACAATAGAAGCAATTAAAGACGAAGAACTGTATAAATATTTAGGGTATAATCAAGCTCGACTTTTAGAACATAAAGCCATTAAAGATAAATTAAAAAAAGAATACAATAGTAGAATACATTCGTTATGTAAAATGCACCTATCTAGTAAAAATTTATTCAAATCAATTAATACTTACGCGGTACCAATACTTACTTATTCTTTCGGGGTAATAAAATGGTCTAACACAGAATTACATAGTCTCGAAGTAAAAACAAGAACTATGCTGACTCAACACAGATACCACCACCCGAAATCTGCGATAGAAAGAGTTATATTGCCCAGAAAAGAAGGCGGAAGAGGATTAATCGAAATTTCACATCTTCACAGAAGACAAATTATAAATCTAAAACAATTTTTCAGGAGAAAGAAAAGTACTAGTAATTTGCATAAAACAATAATAGATATAGATAAACATTATACACCATTAAACCTTAGCAATGACGATAATATTGAGACAGTAAATAAAGTGCAACATATAGAAGAGATAAATAGAAAATGGAGGCAAAAAGAGCTACATGGGAGACATCCCAATGATTTACAACAATCGCATATAGACAAAGAAGCTTCCAATAAATGGCTAGAACTAAGTGGGTTGTTCCCTGAAACAGAAGGGTTTATGTTAGCTATTCAGGACCAAGTTATTAATACCAAAAATTACAGAAAATTCATAATAAAAGATAGTACAGTAAGGAATGATTTATGCAGAAAATGTCACAGTAAACCTGAAACAATACAACACATCACGGGTGCTTGTATGACATTGACACAGAACGATTATACTCACCGACATAATCAACTGGTTAACATCATACACCAAAAACTCGCTACAAAACTTAAACTCATGCAAGACCCATACACACCATATTATAAATATTCACCAAGAGCGGTATTAGAAAATCAATCTTACAAAATATATTACGACCGCACTATAATTACAGATCACACTATATATAACAACAGACCCGACATAACACTTATTGATAAAGAAAACAAACATGCATACATAATTGATATAGCAGTCCCAAACACTAATAACATACAAAAAACTATCACGGAAAAAATTAGGAAGTACACAGAATTACAAGAGGAAATCACCAGAGTCTGGAAAATGAATAGAGTCACAATAGTCCCAATAATAATATCAACAACAGGTGTTATTCCAAAACAAATATTTAATAGTTTTAATGTTCTCAACCTATCAAAATACACATATCTAACACTACAAAAAGCGGCTATTTTGAATACTTGTCGTATAGTTAGAAAATTTTTACAACTGGACTTAGATAATAATATAAATCCAGTACAAAGTCTTTTACCATCTTAAATTCAATTATTAGGATCTCACCTTGGTTCACACCCGTGAGGTTCCGATAGAACACCAGGTATTAGCCTGAGAAAAATTGCCCAAAAAACCATAATAATAATAATTAAACTGTTCAGACGTTAAAAAATCTCAAAACATAATCTCAACCACCACTAAAATCGCAGAGTCGTGAGTCTATCTCCCTACCCTCGAACATAATCGCATTTACATCTATTTGTTAATTCAGCATCAGAATCTATATCTCAGAGCCGATCCGTCTTCCCCGGGGCCGTTTGTTCACAAATCGTCCTTCGACCATCACATATCCGTTATAGATACTTGGATGAAGGTCATTCTCGTACTTATAAAACATTCCAAAGTTGCAATATCATCATTTGACTGGACTGTTGGTCTAGTAGTTAGTGACCCTAACTGGTATGCCAGAGGTCGTGGATTCGATTCCCACCCAGGACAAGTGTTTGTGTGAGAGCACGATCATTTGTTCTGTGTCTGGGTGTAATTTATCTATAGTATGTATTTAGAAATATATTTTGTTCATCAGTGGTCTAGTATTCATAATATAAGCTCTGCTTAGCTTGGGACTAGACGGCATTGTGTGATAGTTGTGGAATATTTTATTTTAATTATGGATAGGCTCGCGTTTGACCACTATCTCACCTGATGGTAAGCGATGATGTGGCCGACAATGGGACACGCTTGCCTAGAAGCAATCTATTCATTCTTGACTTAGAGACGCCTAAGTTATGCTATCAGGAAACACAGACTCCGACTATATCTATACATCTATACATATAAATAAAATTGGAGTGTCTGTTTGTAACATTGAAATAACTGCTTTTTACTATATACATACGAATATATATACGGTACATACACCAAAATAAGATTTTTTCCAATTTTTTTTTTGTCTGTCTGTCTGTTTTTGCGGTCTAATCTCTGAAATGGCTGGACCTATTTTGACGGGACTTTTTTTGGCAGGTAGCTGATGTAATAAGGAGTAACATAGGTTACTTTTATTTTAGAAAAAATAAATTCAAAATCCTGTAGTCCACGCGAACGAAGTCTCGGGTACAGATAGTTATTATTATATTTTCGTATTTACAATCAATAACAAAATGTAGGGAATTAAGAAGTGTTGATCTACAGTGCCGTAATTAGGACAATGGCTGCGGCGGTGCCCAGGCAGAGTGCGGAAACCCTGTAAGAGGGCAGAAATTATCAAACCAAGGCCAAGTCTTGGCCTGGGCAGAGCACCGCCAAATTACAACGGTGGAAAATCAATATCATTATCAAGGGCATCAAGTAACTTCTACCGCTCTGGGTGCAGCAAGGAGCTTTTACTGACAAAAACCCACTTGTGTTCCTCCATTTGCCCTTGCGTTCCAAGGCCGCGGTGGTGACTCTTTTGCACAATCCCATTGTAAGGCGTTATTATTTAAAGAAAGATCTTTGTCTGGATGCAAAATAAAAACTATAGAATTTTAAAAAGAGCAGCCTATCTAATAAAGTGGATCGTGGGATGAATAAGCGGTTTGTGGGCAACGCATTTTACAATTTGAAATAAAAAGTCCGAGTTAGCATTTTTTATTTTCAAAGATTTCAAAGAAAAACAAGCAGCCATAAGCAAAAAGAATCACATTTCAAAAACGTGTACCTAAATTATTTGAGTATTAAGAGGATTTACTGGAAAGTAGATAAATTATCTCAAGGGTATAGAGAAAGTATTCCACGCTACTCTAGGACATCGTCTATCTATAGGCCTAATTTCATCTTAACTTATTCATCAGTTTGAGTGGGAAAGAGTAACAAATACACATAATTACAAAGTTTTGCTTTTATAGAATTTACGCTTAAATAAATCATTTCAATGTCAACCAACATAATAATTATAAAAAAACATTTACCATTAAAAAATACCCACATCTATCCCAATAATCAAACTCCAGGTCACCATCTATCCCCCCTCCCTGCTACTCCTCACATCAGGATGTCTAATTTCCACTTCACGCAGTCAACTTGTACGGGAAATCGCTAACGATCAGGGAGCGGATATTAAACGGATCTGCCAGAAGACAATGCCCGGGAGGTATGCATCGCGGCTTTTGTACGAACATGTCGCGTAGAGAGGTGATGCGAGCGGGCGATGGAGAGGAAAGATAGTAAAGTCACGTAATGCGATGTAAAGAGGTGGAGTTTTACGGTAGGGTTGTCGGAAAGGGCCCGATGCGTTTATGTTTTCTGATTTATGACAGTTTCTGTATAGTTTTTGATGGAGAATCGTTTAATGAACGAAGGCTTTTGTTACCATGAGATGACATAAATAATATTTAGTTTCCATGGTAATTTTAGTAGCAAAGTGGAATATTAGGGTGAGTTTCGTCTGAAGTCGAGTTGGACAGAGAAAAGCAGTGGAAACTGACAAGTGTTTCGATTGAAGCTGAGCTAGGTGGAGTAGCGTGTTGGTCTAGTGGTTAGTGGCACTGACTGCTATGCCGGAGGTTGTGGGTTCGATTCCCAACCAGACCAAATGTTTCTGTGTCTGGGTGTAATTTATCTATAATAATATTATTGTGTATTTGGAAATATATAAGTACTTATGTTTATCAGTTGTCTAGTACTCATAACACAAGCTCTGCTAGCTTGGGACTAGACAGCGTTGTGTGATAGTTGTGGAATATTATTATTATCCGCTCTACTTACACTGTTTCCACTGTTTTGAGTCTGACTGTTTTGATTGATTGGCCGATTCTCAGTCCACTTTTCTCCATTCCACTCAGGTCCGAAGTAGAGGAAACTCACTCTTATTGACTGAATGACGTTCAGATATATAGTAAAGATGGTTGCACACCAGATTATACCAATTTACGTATATTGATCGACGGTTTTTTTTTTGTTGGGCAATCGTCCAATGATATCTCCCGCCCTTAGGCGGAGTGGGAAGGCGTGTCAGACTTTTACTGACTAAAACCCACTCCTATGTTTCTTGTTTGCCTTGCATTCCAGGGCCGAGTTTTGGGTTTCCTTTCAGAAGCGTGACTTTCCCTGAGTTTGTTTCGGTGTTTCTTCTCAGGGTAGTCAGCTAGGAAACACCGGCCTCATCTAATTTAAACTGACGAAAAAAAATTAAGTGTTATTTTTTTAAACATATTTGCAAAAATAAAATAAATATCATTATCATTTGTTTTAAAGTTTAATTAAAATTGATAAGTCATCGTCGATCGACCGCAATCAGGTAAAATGTATCTTCTGAGTATAAATCCTGGTTGTATGTTTCATAATTTACCTAGAAAAAAAATTACCCAGTAAAAAAAAATTATCTACACTAATATTACCTAATAAAAAAGTAATTTGGTTTGTAGGAAGTAATCTGTGGAACCGATTTTGAAATTCTATCACCAGTATCAACCTGCATTATTCCTGATTTAGAGCTTACTACTTAGATTGTAATTAATCAATTTTTTTTTTACTTCAAAAATATTTCACGCCCGGTTAAGCGGTCTTAGGTCAACTAGTTACCTAACTAGCTATAAATACAAATAAATAAAATTCAAGACAAAAAAATAAAATTCTATACAAATGGCTATCATGTCTTCATCTATTTAGGCTCCACAAACGCTATCATACCTCACACCAAACCGCCCATCAATAACGTAAAATACCTCATAACTTGACACAATTACTTACAGACATAACTGTATATCGTCGAAACAGCCACTAAAACCAAATGAAACACTCTTTTCGCGTGATCGTCCCTAATTTCCTCACTTGTATTTCTACTACTTATAAATCTAAGTGGTATCACGCTTTTCCAAATGGGCGTAACATCTGCTAGAAATGATTGCAAATTTTTATTTAGTACTAAGAAGTGCCGGAATACTAACGATTATCATTAAGGTGTACTCCGTAGGGGGTAGGCAGCGACAAATGAACAGCGTTTAGCGAAACAGGTGGGCTTAAGATATTTCATCGGGGATTTTGTCTTGTTTTTTCTGCTTTTTTTAACGAACTGTCGTTAAGGGGATGTGTTATTACAGCAAAAGAATTTTGTTACTTAATTAGATAACAGGTTCGAGGGCTTGCACAAATGTTTGCATTGACTGGACAGGTCAACTAAAATCTGTGTGGTTCCATTTTCAAAAGACCATCTGAGACACTAATCTGCTTTTTTTTTTTTTTTTTGAAAGTTTATATTTATTAAACATAATTAATCAAAAGATTCTACATAAACAAATAAACTTAAACTATTTATACTAAAACCTAAATAAATACCTAACGTATATAAATAAAACACAAAAACACAAAGTGCACTCAGGCGTCGAAGTACTCCTCCACATCGCTGTCATCCGGGAATGTGCCCAGAAGACTGGCAGCATTACCACGTTGAATGGCAATGCTAATTCTTTGAGCGAAGAACGAGCCAGCCCTCTGGTCACGCAAGGTGTCGATCAGTCGGCGAGAAATTTCCTTAAAAAGGAGACGCGCATTCGGACCCCATGACCCAAGCGTTTCGACCCCAAACGGCTCAAAACTGTAATTACCAATAAGGTTACAGTATTTGCGCCGTTTAAGGTTCTCAGCAGCCGCAGCGGCAGCGCCAGCACAGCCCGCCGTACATGGAATGTGGGATGGTGCAAGGGTGTCGACACAGGTTGCGTCCCACACCAGAGGCCTACCCACCTTCCACGGTACCAACGTCATACCATCTGGTCTCTTTCCATCGTCACGTACCAAGCCATTTGGTTCTAATACAGCGGGTACGCCGGCGGTGACAAGAGCTCGACGAATAATATCGTTGATGCTAGCGTGTCGAGCTATGCGGCCTGCGCTCCTGCAGCAGGACAGGCCATGGTGTCCGAGACTGTCGACAGCTTCGCCGCTGTGGCACCGATGTGGAGCAACACAAGGTGCGCCTAAGCGAAGACAGGTTGCGAGCCGAAACGAGGCGTCATCCATCATAGTGCCTATGGTGGATGACGGGAGTGCCTGAAGCCATAAGCCCGACTCCCGAGGTGGGGGAATCCCACAGCCAGCAGACGCGCACGCTCAGCAGTATTTGAAGACGTATTAATTAGATTGTTACGTATAATACTGCAGAGCGGCACATCCCACCGTCTCTGCGAGGCCAGGTTGTCGGGCAGATCCGTGTTCGGACAAGACATTTTCCAAGCATTCAACGCATCGGACAAACACGGTACCTCAACATCAACCAGTGAGGAAGATAAAATATTCCTGGTTAATGTATCAGTACCTTGCACCGAGGAGAGGAATGCTGGTAAACTTATACTTGCAATCTGCTTGGTTCTCACATGATTTGACCATTTACCTACTGTATGGATTTTAAAAGAGACTTTGACTCCTGAGTTTTTTTCGGTGTTTCTTTTAGGGTAGTCAGCTAGGAAACACCGGCTTCTTCTAGTTAAAACGGACGAAAAAAAAAAATTGAAGTTTAAAAGTGTTTTTTTTTTTAACCTATTTGCAAAATAAGTATCATTTATCATTCGTTTATACATAATTTACAAATTTAGTTTACATAGGTATTATGTTGTAAACATCTTGAGACAGCAAAAATACTCATGTTTTTCTGTTATATGATGTCATAAAAGGGATTGTTCGATGAGTGTTTCTTACATAAAAACATGTTAAAATTGAATTAGAGAGCTGAAACGAAGCTGCAAAAAACAGCCATAGTGAAACAGTAGCATTTTTGAAATGGTATGAATCCTCTCTTCGTTATTCTTGCCGATACGAGGGACCAAATAAAATTGATATATATCAAATCAGCCTCATTTAATCTCTATTGTAATGTGTACTTGCAAAAAATAAAAATAATTTCTACAAATTTAGCGTAGCGCTTCCCCTTAACAGCTCGCAATGAAAGCTCTATTTTTATTCTGGAACGTGTTCATCTGTTCCACGGGTACTTTGCTCCTTAATGGGTTCCGTGAAAGCTGGCGTTTGTCTCATTGAATAACTGGTGACATGCAAGATACATTGTGAATTCAATCTTCAATACATTTGATGTAAATCTTGTAATATTTAATTTGTTTGTCGACTATTTTTTTTCATTTTTACACTGTTTCAGACCTAAGTAGGCTTACTACATGGCATGATTGGTGCAGTGGTTGGGCAATTGGCTGCTGTGCTGCGTGTCACGGGTTTAAATCCGTATTTGTATGGCCTACACGTCATAATTGTTATTGTGGCTTTGTGATTAAGCCAAATAAATGTGTTTTTGCTTTTATTTTTCTTCGAAAAGAAAAAATGGACAATGAGAGATGGGTCTTGAAAGGGAAAGCTGTTAAAAAAAGACTAGAACAATTGTCTGAAGATTGTGAAATATTCGATTTCGTCCATGATTTCGAAGGAACATACGTATGGTTTTAGTCAGTGACTCGCTCTCCTGCGCTGGCACAGAGTAGAAGTTATTAGATGATACCAACCTAAAAAAAAAACAACAAAAAATCTTTAAACATTTCAAGTTAGGTCTCTAACCAAAAATGTTTTCAAGTCATGCCACTATACCTATTTGTTTACAGATTCTAATTCACTAAAAGGGTATAGTTTCGTGCCTATCTGGGTTCATTGTCCCTAAACTTTATCCTAACGTAATGTAAAACAGCTTAGCGGTCGTTGAACCGCCCTGAGTAGGGTCCGAATAAACAAGTATGAATAAAAAGCAGAAAAAAACATTTTGAAAATATAATCAACTAGCTTCGCCTGCGTACATAAAATATAGCCTATGTCACTCAGGAATACATAAAGTAGCTTTCTATCGGTGAAAAAAAATTAGCCATCGGACCGGTAGGTACTTGCAGAGATTACCTCCGACAAACAAAAAAAACAAACTATACCTCTTTAATATATTATTTGTGTAGATAAATAAATTGCTTTGTTGCATTAAATCCGCCTATATACTAGTACTGTATAGTACAACCGTACTGTTGGTTACCTGGGCCTCAAGTCTGCTATTACAATAGTGTCCGAATGGTCTATCATTGACTTCATAATTGTTGATTTTGACAAGTTTTGGTAATTTACTAATATAACGGCGTCATTCTGACTTTCCGATGGTCAACCACTGACACTCCATTGAAAGAAATGGCATAGAATGATAATCTCATACATAATGACATTGTGCACTTATTCTTTTAAATGTTTGTCCTGTATTTTTGTTTATTTGGTGTACAATAAAGACTATAATAAATAATAATGACAAATTAACATCTGACGTATGCGGTAATCTGCAAAAATTTTGACAGTTTCTTTGATCAGTGACCTACCATTGCGACGTCATTGCACAATTAGTGCTTTTAATAAGCTCGATATTGTCATTCTACCATAATTCTATCACAAGACCATTGACCGATCAATGATCAATCATTATGAATTAGTAGATTACAAACTTTTAGCAAAATGGCAATGGGATTGTGTTGGAATGACGAATTTATAAAAATAGCAGACTTAGGCCCCTGGACGGTTACGATCTTCAGTGTTTGTGCGGAGTCTCTCTGCAAACCATGTCCCACCTTCCATCCTGTATGATGTGCCCTGTTCACGTAGAAATCTAATGACAGCATCAGTGGACGGCATTGCCGTGGCCAAATACTGGGTCAGGCAAGAAATTTTAGTTTTGCCATCGACACGCTAAGAAGAAGCACATAAAGTATAAATAAATGAAAATTGACTAAGTGCGAGTCGGACTCGCACACGAAGGGTTCCGTACTACAGCTGCCACCACGGATATTGAACGCTGGCTTCAAGTTGCGCAGAAGTCAAAAATCGGGTCTCTTTAGGTGGTGCGACGTTAGACGCGGAGGTGGGGAGCGTCACTGATTGGCTCGCTGCGCATCGCGTCATTGACGACACTCGTGATTCGTTCATTGCGCTTGTAGCATGTATCTAACAACGTGCAAAGCGATCCCCACTCTGACGCCGAGCGTTCAATATTCGTGGTGGCAGCTGTACTATATTGTATTCGAGCCACAATCGCCGACTAAATAACGCGTCTTGTGTGCCGTTATAAGAAAAAAATAAAAAAAATTAAAAGGTTATTTAATTAACAATTATGCAATTTATTTTTATTTGTTGTTGTAAGGACAATAAAAATACACATTATGTGAAAATTTCAACTCTCTGCTTCTTATGGTTTATGGAATACAGCCTGCTGACAGACAGACGGACGGACAGACAGTGGAGACTTAAGTAATAGGATTTAGTAGGCACCTTTCGAATAAGGAACCCTGAAATTAATATAGAATTGCCGCGTCTTTACTAAAAATATAATCTCCGAACATTTTCTAGTAAGAACCAAATAACCTATAATGTGTTTGGGAATCTGCTTATAGTATCAAGGATATTGAAAGACTTTTTCTTAGAAGCTATAAATCTAAGCCAATATTAGAAATAGTTACTTTCAGCTACGAACTACGTTTTATCGTGGAAATGGAATGGTTATTTATATCATGAGGAACTATTAAATCATTATTAAGGCTTAGGATTGCTTGAAAACTGCCATTTTGTAGGTATAAGTAACTAGTTGCTGCCAGTAGCTTTGCCCGCGTGATAGTACGAAATTATCCTAAGGGAACATATTCCCTGGGTTAAAAGTTTTCAGGACCCGTACTACCCATGTCATCATTCATCATCATCATTTCAGCCGATACACGTCCAATGTTGGACATAGGCCTCCCCCAAGCGTCGCCACATCGAACGTTCTCGTGCGTCCCGCATCCATCGGTTTCCCGGCTACCTTCACCAGCCTTCCAACACTGCGTCTTCCGGTACGCGGTCGCCACTCCAAAACCTTACGGCCCCAACGGCCATCTGTTCTGCGAGCAATGTGCCCAGCCCATTGCCACTTAAGTTTGGCAATTCTTTGTGCTATGTCGGCAACCTTAGTTTTCCTGCGGATATCTTCATTTTTTATTCGATCACGCAAGGAAACCCTGAGCATAGCCCTTTCCATTGCTCTTTGGGTGACTTTAAGCCTTCTGATGAGGCCCATTGTGAGCGACCACGTTTCGGAGCCATATGTCATCACTGGCAACACGCATGTACTAAACAAGTTTCATACAAATCCGTCGAGTCGTTGCCATTTCGTGTTCAATGTAAAACGGGACTCTAGTACTAAGATCCGTCCGTCCGTCCGTTTGTCTGTCAGTGCGTCTATCACCAGGCTCTCATGAATCATGACCGTTTAACAGTTGAAAATTTCACATATAATGTATTTCTGTTGCAGCTACAAAAACAAATACTAAAAAAACAGTATAAAATAAATATTTCAGTCGGCTCACATAAAACAAACGTGAAATTTTTTTTCCGTTTTTTTTATATGGACGGAACCCTTCGTGCGCAAATCTGTCGCAATTGGCCGGTTTTTTACACCACAAAACAGATTGCTAAAACAAGTAACACCTTCGTAACAATTCTACTTAACGACCAGCAAATCTGTTCTCACGTGAAGAGTCGCATAAAAGTGCTGGACGAACGGTGTTCATTCCGCTGCTGCTATTATAGCACAGCTATTAGGGACATTAAAGCGTTCCGATGAATAATCTTGTAGCACCGGCTGTTCAAATAATAATGCTTGGTGTGGTGTGAGTTAGGAAAGGAGATAGGTTTAGTTAGACTGTGATTTGTGGAAGACGAGTTTGGAGAATTTTGTTAAGAGGGAATGGGATGCAGTGGCAAAGAGACTGTGTAAAAAACACTGCCGTAGCTGTAAGAGAATGGATATCCCGCCGCTTCAGCCTGACGTAGGGCGATTCCCGGACACCTGACGCGTGGGCTTGTGGTCGATGAGCAATAGGTAGCTCGCTGTCCGCCCGTCCGATGTAGAACGAGTTCAAGTAGTCGATGGCATGTAGTGTTCTACGTGCACCTCAAAGAAAGGTCAGCATACCATAAGGGCCTAGCAGAGTCTAGTAGAATCCATCAGGGCCATCAGGAAGTAATTCTGTGCTCCTAGTACGTAAAAGGCTTGCTTTGTTCTTGATTTTCGATGGTTTCCCACTTCTTATTCTTCTTCACTGTTTAGTTTTTTTCAACTCAACAGTAACAACAGAGCTATGGCCTTGTGAACTTTGTAGAGGCCGGTTCCCAGTCTTTTGGCATGCATCTTAATACCAGAATTTTATAAACTGTCAGTGCACAGCATATCTGACCGCCACAAAACTATTCTTTATACCTACTATGTTTCATCATTGACTAAAAGAAAAAGAAAGAAAAACAGTTTATTTATGTACGCGAAAAAAACGCAATCTTAAAACTAGCTAACAAATATATTTTTCAATAATCGATAGGGAAGATATGCGTCCCATCGCGTAAGGGCCAGGCCACACGGTGCGGTGCGGCTCCGGCGGGGCGCGTGAGCGACCAATCAGCGGGCACACGAGTGACGTCACCCCGCTCGTACGGCCCGCCGATTCGTCGCTCAGGCGCCGCGCTGGAGCCGCACCGCACCGTGTGGCCTGGTCCTAAAACGGCCGAACGCTCAGTATAAAGCTGCGGCCTCTCGCATAATGCGATGAGCTCACAGCGCTGGTTTTCAGCGTGGGCCGGTCGCTGACTATACACGTATTAATTTTGCTGACAGACATTCACGGTTGGACATAAGATCGTTCTTCTGCTTCTCACATCCATCAGATTCCCGCAACCCTTACCAAACCATCGGTCTACCTTGTGGGAGGCCTTTTAACGCTGTATTTTCCTTTACACGGTCGCCACTCTAAACCCTTTCGGCCTCATCGACCACCTGTTCTGTGAGTAAACCCTGCCCATCTGCCACATAAGGTAAGATTCAATTTACGTAACTCTGAATTTCAGTGTTCAATTCATAACTAAATCCATAGATACATGTTTTCCGAAATACTTTGGTCAATGCGTATGTCATAGTTGATCACCCATCTGCGGCCCGACCTCAACCAGTGTTGCTTAACCTCAAAAATAACAAACGTGCGAAATTACATAATATGATCGAAGTAACAAAATTCTAACAAGTTTTGCATTCGCATAGGAAACTCATTACTTAAGGCACATATTGGTTTTAATCAAGGAAACTGTATCTCTAAATCGAAGGCCTCTCCTTTGATAGATCTGTACCTAAGCACAAAATAGATAGGTACAGAAGTCAATCTCATGTATGTACACACTTTTTATACCTACGCTAGGCGATCGCGCTAGGGTCAGCGCGTTGCACTGAACTGTACTAGTGCGACCAGGCGATTGAGCCGAGATATCGTGTCCGTGAATGTTGCCTGCACATCAGAAATAAAGATATCCGCAGGAGAACCAAGGTTACCGACATAGCTCGAAGAAACACCAAACTTAAGTGGCAATGGGCAGGGCACATTGCACGCAGAACAGATGATCGATGGGGACGAAAGGTTCTGGAGTGGCGACCACGTACCGGAAGACGCAGCGATGGAAGACCTCCAACAAGGTGGACCCATGACCTGGTCAGGGTCGCGGGAATCCGATGGATGCGTGACGCACAGGACCGGTCGTTGTGGTGACGCTTGGGGGAGGCATATGTCCAACAGTGGACGTCTTTCGATTGATATGATGATGATGATGATGATGAGCGGTGTCTATGTGTGCGTGGCTCGAGCGCGCTTTGTATGTAGATCGACTTCTGTACTTATCTATTTCGTGACATAAGCTACGTGTGTAATAAGTACCATGCTGAAGGGTTAATCCTTCTCATTTGGCATTCCTGGAGCGCTGCTAAGTTGCACGAACGCAAAGTAATGAGATCTGATGCTCGCTCATTAGTTGCAACATGAAGATCAGCTATCAATTAAACTGATTAGTTCTGTTTAGGACTGGCTACTTATGGTAGAGCTTTGATTATTATTCTGCATTTCTACTTGTTTTGAAAAAAAAAAAACTTTTTTATTTATCATTTATAAGTAACGTAGCGTTCAATTCGATGCCGCGGCTCTATCTTACGTGCGCCCGAAGTCACTAGCCGCCATTTATGTAAAATAAATAAACCGCACCGCAAGAGTTTGCGCGAAAATATCAAACTGTTTGCGACCGCTTTGCTTCTCTCATCGCCGCACCGCTATTACGTGCGGTTAGTCACTTTGTCTACAGCAATAGAATATCATTCATTCTTGATGAGTAGGCTGTTGTTTTAGTGGTTAGTGGCCCCGACTGATATGCCGGAGGTCGTGATTTTGATTCCCACCCAAGTCAAATGACAAAAATATTTAGTTTTGTGTCTGGATTATCTACAATATGTATATATGTATAAATGGATAAATTACACCTAGACAGAAAACAAATGATCTCCATTCGAGTATGTATATAGAACTGTCAACTCACACCACAAGCTCTACTTAGTTTGGGATTAGATGGCGCTGTGTGAAAGTAGTGGAAAAAAAGGAATCGTTAGTTTCATTAGCGCCGCATCGCTTCCCGTTTGCCGTCGCGTTGAATTGCTTACGTAAGACATAGCGTAAGGTCGCCTCTTTGAATCTGACTTGCCATTATTTCTTTTAATTGAATTGTCTTTCGTCCCAACTTCAAATCTCCGAAAGTTCTCACCTTAAACCACCCGACAATCGTTCAAAGCTCCGGTGATAATCGTCCGGTTATTAAGCCGTAACGTTTTTAATATCTCCCGGTCGTCCGGTAACCGTGCCGGATGCGGGCCGGTCCGGTCCGAATGACGTGTCAATTGGCTTTTAACTCTTCATGATCGATAGATTGTGCTGAAAGTCCTTTGTTTTAATTTTTAAATATTGGTCCAGGATTTCCCGTGATTGATTGCGGTTCAAATTAGCCACATATTGTTACGTATTTTATAGGTTAAATTGGGATCTTCATTTTAATATATTATGTCTCCATTTCCTGCGTCGCACAGGACCGTTCATTGTGGCGACCCTTGAGGGAGATCTATGGACGTCTTCCGGCTGAAATGATGAAGAAATTGGAGTGCGCGCACGCGGCATCTTCAGAAATCGGTAGCGAAGTGGTCCGAACCCCAGACTAAAGCCCAGCTCCAAAGCCTTGAGCATCGCCGCCGAGTTGCTAGTCTGTCGGTTTTCTATCGTTTACATTTCGGGGAGTGTGCACTGGAATTGCACAATCTAATTCCGCCAAGTCCGTTCCATCATCGGACCACGCGACGTACAGCGTTGCGCCACCGGTACATGGTAGACATCCCACCCATACGCACAAAACGTTTTGCGAACACATTTATTGTGCGTACAGCCAAGGAGTGGAATTCCCTGCCGGAATCTGTGTTTCCTGATAGCTACAACTTAGGAGTCTTTAAGTCGAGAGTGAATAGGTTTCTTCTAGGCAAGCGTGCTTCATCGTCGACCACATCATCGCTTACCATCAGGTGAGATAGTGGTCAAACGCAAGCCTATCATTAATAAAAAAAAAAAAAAAAAAACTACTTAGAGATGTTCGAAGACCTGCACGCCGCACCTTCCGATATCCCACGACAGCAGCCGAAGATTTCCGAGTGGCAGAAAGCGCCTGAACAATACAATATTCGATAATAACTATAATTAATTTATATTGCATCGATGTAGTGTAGAATCCGGGTTATAGCTGTTCTATTAATAATTAACGTTGATAAGTCGTTGAAAAAGCCATAAACTCGCTTTTGACCCTTTAAGTTAACTTTAATTATTAAGTTATTTAGTGATATATCCATCAAAGGCTCCACAACTTATAGAGTACCGTACGTACGACTCCTAAATTGTGTGGAACATAAAGATAAATCCTTCTCAAACCGAATCACTCTGATGCCTCCACATTGATCGGTTCCCTTGCCAAGAATGTTAACATAGAGTAGAAAAAGAGTGCAGAAAATAAAACCTTGACGTAGGTCAATATTACCCTTCTTCTTCTTCCTGCCCTTGTCCCATTTTATTTGGGGTCGGCGCAACACGTTTTTTTCTTCCATTCTGTCCTGTCACTCGTCACGCTATCACTAACTCCCTTTTCTTTCATATCACTTCTCACACAATCCATCCATCTTTTCTTTGGCCTCCCTCTCCCTCTCCATCCATCCACATGTAAATTCATAACTCTTTTAGCAACATGCTTTTCATCTCTCCTCTTTACATGACCATACCAAGACAAACGATTTCCTTTCAACCTTTCAGTCACTGGCGCCACTTTCAAACCCATATATAATTAATTCACTAATATTATTTAATTCACTAATATAACTAACATGAATCGACCAGGCAGCAGAAAGTAGTTGTTGCACGTTCCAAAGCGTAGATCTTTCAAGACTGTTCTATGAATGTTTTGTGCGAGAAGGTATGATGGCCCCGAACAGATTGCGATGTTTCTTTTGGAAAATAGCTGGTGTCATTACGAGCACAAGAAAAAATCCGGCTTAGCTTTTGTTATGACTGCTTATCGATTTTAAAAACTGGTCCATCGGCTGGTTTGCCATAATTAATAACGCAACATCATAAATAAATATATGTAAATTTTTCTTCAAACGTAAAATTCGGAACTACTACTTGAAGTCCTCTCAACCTTAGTTTGTTCTTCATCAGAATTGTTATTAAGTTCTCTGTAAGATTTGATATTTTTCATAGTATATATTAGTTTATTATTTTAGCATATATATGTATTTTATTATATATTATATATTATATATAAATAACTTATTATTTTTTTTCCGTTTTCATTACTTGTTTATTGTGTAAACCTACCACAGTGATCTCTTTTTTAACCCAAAGGTTGACTGGGAAAGATTGCCTTGTTGCATTAAGTCCGCCTATGTACCACTACTATACATGAAGTTTAAATAAATAAACATCACGCTATTTTCCCTGAACCTGAATTTCCCAACCGTTATTAAGATATTGTTTACTACTGGGGAGATTGTGGAAAATGCAAACTCGTCAATACATTTTAGCCCAAAAATTATGAACAGAAACACCGTGTGGTTTTTGTAAGAGATCTGCCCTATGACTTTTACGATAAAATATCCCACATATTTTTCTAATAGTACACCCATTAGGCCAGTCATGTTTCAATGTAACAGGAGGTGAGGTCAATCAAAGGGTCATTCGACTCCGGCCAGCTTCTGCGAAACCTGTTTCATTATATTCAGCAGCGCTAGCGATTCCTTAATAACATAGACCAGGGTTCTCAATTTTGCCAATAACCAAGCGTAGAGCCTGCAAAATGGGCTGCCTGCTGTCTACTATTTTGACTTACGATCGTATCTTCCAAAGCTGTAGGCATTTATCTCACTCAGATCGGAGTTTTCCCTCAAAACATTCTTATTCTATGCCCTTACCTTTTTTTATTTTATTTAAAGGTTAAAAGCGCGCGCGTGTCTGCGTTACCAAAGAGGATTGTATCGCCGATACAGATCGCACATGAAGGGTTCTGTATTAAATTAGTAGGAAGAATGGTGTTGAGGGTTGGTATTTCGGTAGGAGATGATGTGTTGTGGTAGTTGTATTGCTGGCATATTCTAGCTGCATCCAAGGTGTATTTTACTGACCTGAAGGCATTCATATTTCAGTATTTTAGTTTGAGCGACTTCCTTACTTCCACAACTCAGTTAGTAGAAATTATTATTATGTTTAGACTCTACAGTTCCATTGCTGGGCAAAGACCTTCCTCCATTCCTTCCGGCATTCCCGGCTTTGAGCCACTTTTTGTCAATTCCTAAGGAAGATAACTGGCCCTAGTGAAAAAAAATCTAAGTCCAAAAATACAACTTTGCAGGAGACGCAAAAAACACTCCGTGCGCGTTAAATTCGTGTTTGACTTCGTGTGACATTTAAACCTATCTAATGAAATACAAGTGATGTTTTTTATGGGTAATCGATTTATGCTCTTTATTATATATAGTAATATTCCAATAATATCTGTTATTTGAACCCTTTTACACAAAGTAACTTCCTCATATTTAGATATAGCTTAGATCCGTTTTTACCAAACGATAGAGCATTTTTTTCTGATCGTATACTTAACTCATTTTCGACAAAATCGGACTTATACCCCTTTTCACTAGGGCCACAGATATAACAAAAGTATTTTTAGTTTGTACGTTTCCATTGCGCAATGCCTTGAACATCCTCTGTAATGCTTTACAGGTGTTTTAAACTGGTTAAGAGGTTTTCAGGTTTCTGACAACCTATATAATCTACCTAGAACTGTCAAAGATTTGCTCTTCTGAACCGTATTCAACCACTTAAAATACTTCCAGAAGCACGTAGGGGTCTCGATATGTATTAGATGACAGCCCATCAAAGGCAAGTCTGACAAGCATAGCTTACCTTTAATAAGTCTGGCTGTCTTTGTCTATCTGAAAAACTCTCAAATGTATACTCAAGTAATATAATATAATAATACCTATCATTTTATTTTCAGGCAACAGAGAAAAAAATACATAAAATATTTTTTAACAATAATAAACTAATCATCATCATCATCATCATTTCAGCCGATAGACGTCCACTGCTGGACATACGCCTCCCCCAAGCGTCGCCACAACGAACGATCATGTGCGTTCCGCATCCATCGGATTCCCGCTACCTTCACCAGGTCGTCAGTCCACCTTGTAGGAGGCCTTCCAACGCTGCGTTTTCCGGTACGCGGTCGCCACTCCAGAACCTTTCGGCCCCAACGGCCATCTGTTCTGCGAGCAATGTGCCCTGCCCATTGCCACTTAAGTTTGGCGATTCTTTGTGCTATGTGCTAAACTAATACATATTATAAAAACAAAACTTATTTAATTATAATACACAGTAATGTAGTTAGCATTGTGTTGCGCTGCATAGTGTCGCGTAACCGTCCTCGGAAACGTCGATATACGACAACGAAGTCCTCTTACCTTACAGATACCGTCAATTTAAGACACAATAGTAAGACAATAGATGCGCGAACGCCTGGTTCGTATGGGGTTTAATGAATTCGAAGTAGGTCTGTAGCTGTTGGTTTGAAACTCGAACCACGAACGACTTGAAGTTGACGTCATGGCGCACTTCCAATCTTACGACCCTCAGAGTCCAGTTGGTCTTTACTTTTAAATACTCCACGACGTCCTCAACCTTCGTGTAGGGATGCAGGCGCGAAATGTATAGCTGCGTCGTTAGCATAGCAGGACGCAGCAGCACTCGGAGCGATACCGCACTGGTTACGCGAATAGGGCTTCTTCTTCTTCTTCTTTTCTTCTATTGTGAAACCCTCTTCATCCACTTGGCCTGTTTTTGGCATGGTACTCTGGATTGCAGACAGGGTATCATCACTTTAACTTAAAGATGTCCACTGTTGGACATAGGTCTCCCTCAAATATCATCACAACAACCACTCCTGTACATCTCGCATCTAATGGCTAAATAATGATTGTTACGTAGTTAAAAAGTTATTTGTTTTTCCCGCCTTGAAAATGAAAGAAGTATCTTGAAGTGCAAGAAAGATCAATTACTCATAACGTCAGCCTCAGTGATCATTAACAGCTTGCAAAAAGAAGGCTAGAGAGTGTAAGTGGCTTAAGCTTTAGAGTTTACTGAAAAACTTATTAAGTAACTGAATATTGTTACTGTTAAAGTATGAAGTGCCTGTTACTTCTCAATCAACAATTTGTTACTATTTGAGAGATGAGTGCAACTTTGTTTTGCTTCCATTTTGATTTAAGTTGATCAAAATATTGCAGTCCATTTTTAGTTAAAGAGACATACTTTTGTTTTGGATAGTTTTCAAAACCATAATCAATGTATCAACATCAGTAATAGATACGTTAAAGTTTAAATGAGAATTTTTTATTTCTATCAGTGTCAGTCATCAGTAATAATGACATAAAAACATACTCACAATACAAAAAAAAAAAACTATATTAATAAATATCAAATATATATTGAGTCAGGAGAAGAAGACATTGCAGTGAAAGGTAATGCTCCTTTACCATTTTTTTGAAACGTTTACTGCAGTGGATTATATGTATATTTTTGCACATTATAAAACTCGCGATTAGCCCCTGAAGTCCTTTTAATAAAAGTAACTACAATATTTTTCCTAGCTTTACGTACAAACTTTTGTAGTACGCACAATATAATAGCTGTGACAATTTTTGTGAAACCTAAATAAAGTAATTTATTTTTAAACAAATATTAGCAAGCATTAAACTCGTCTACGTAAACACAACCGGACATTAGTAATATATCATGGGAAGCGGGCGAATAACACCGAAACCTGCTTATTTATCAAAACAACGGCCATGTAAGTTTTATGCGACAATTCTTTTGCTGTGTATGCGAGATTCATTTATTTTCAACTTGTGTATTACATATAGGGTGTAAATGCGATGTTACATTTGTTTATTGGTACAATAGTTTAATTCCAGTAATAATAATAGTAGTCCACAACCATCACACAACGCATTCTAGTACCAATCAAAGTAGAGCTTGTGTTATGAATACTAGACAACTGATAAATATACTTATTTTCTAAATAGATACATACAATGAACAGTGCTCATCACACAAACATTTGTCCTGGGTGGGAATCGAAACCACGACCTTCGGCATAGCAGTCAGGGCCACTAACCACTAGATCAACAGACCAGTCAAAAAAAAAAAGTAAGTAAGAGAACAACTACCGTAGAAGAGTATTGATCATAAGGACGTTAGACACATAGTGCAATATACTAAAACTCTTGAAATCTATCCAAATAGTTCAAAATAGATACCATATTTCGAAACAAAAAAAAACATATTCAAGTTTTTTAAACATGCCGCAATCCTTTCGACTTTCTGACATCTGTATTTTTTATTTTTAAGGGGCCGGCGACGGATGAATTTCCATACAAACGTAATACCACGCTCATTTGCAGTTGGAGCATATTTCCAACATATTATGATGATATTCGGTTATAGACAATATGTATCTAGGTTCCTACGTCGAGAATATTAGAAATATTGTTATTTTTAATACAGGAAAAGCCAAATGGCATGTTTTGCGCTGTAAAAAAGTGCGAAATACAATTCTTAAATTTCTTTTTGTTTTTTTAAAAAAGAAAGACGTCGGAACCTAGATAAATATTGTCTATAACCAAATATGTTGGAAATATGCTCCAACTGCAAATGAGCGTGGTATTACGTTTGTATGGAAATTCATCCGTCGCCAGCCCCTTAAGTCTTATTCTAAATTCGTATAACTCTTCAAAGGTAGCCAGAAATATATTCTGCCAACCTTCAAAACAGCATGCTTTAATAAGGTTTTTTTTTTTAAAGTGACCAATGACCTCTTGATAGAAATCTATAGTTCCGGGTTTAAACTTTTACAGACTTAAACACTCCTTCAGATGACCCTTTGTGTTTTAAGACCACGGGTTTCCTTTTCGGAAATTTGCCGTGGCCTTAGTGGGCATCGGCCTTGCTGAGCCCCTATAGTTCTGCCCACATGCCTCGAGAAAATTTAGTGCGCGGATAAACCATTTCCTGAAATAGGAAAATTTTCTACTATAACGCGAGCGAAAAGCATTCAAATAATCTGTTTTTATATAATCTAAACACAAAGGCATCAAATATTTATGTTCCACTAACTTGTTATCCTAATAATAATGATAGCACCCACCCTGTACATGGTATATATTTTTGGTTCACTGTGTTTATTTGTGAAGCTCGAGCCGCGTTTAAAATAAGCATTCCGAGTATGCTTCTGCCGGAATTTACTTTGTAATTATAACTTGTGATTCTAATAATGTAGATGTTAAAATAATTTGTTCGTGGAAGTTGGGGCTGGAATCTTGAAAACCATTATTTTAATCTAATTAGAATGTTGTATTTCAATAAGCTTTAAAAACTATACTTATTTATTTATTTTACTATTTATGTACACACAATAAAACAGAAAAAGACAATACATAAGAGACATTAGTACAAAGGTAAGTACTGCTTATTTCCAAAGAAATTTCTTCCAGCAGACCTGCGAAAGGAGAAATAAAAAAGAAATGTAGACAATAGTGTGTAGGAAGCAAAAGAAGAATGTGTGAAGTCTTAAATCAAAGTATCAAACAGCACATATAATTAAATATAAAAATAATATATATCTTTTACTAAAAATATATATCATACAAAATACATACAACATATAAATAAATATCACAGTTGAGAGGAAAGATAGTGCTTTTTTACTCGATTTAATAATATTATAAAGAGTTAAATTTGTAAGATTGTATTATCTTCGGCTTCCAGTCTAACCGGATGCGTTTGAATATTGAAGTGGGTTTTTAAAAATATAAGGTAATCTCTGAAAGTACCAATTATATAAATTCTTTCACCCAAATGGGGCTGAACTATTCTTTTAAATTATTAAATATTTTAATATCATGAGTTTAATAGTCCATACAATCCATGACGATAAAGCCGCGGGTAAGAGCTAAGTTTATTTCAAGTTTAGACTTGAAGTCGAGAGAGTGATGAATATAACCGTTATTCGTAGGTATTCATTTGAAAGTTGTTCACTACTGGCCGTAGACCTTCTTCAAATTGCTACATTGACCAGTCCAGTGTTCCTTGCATCTGTCTTGTATTATAGTCATCATCATAATCTTCCTGTCTTTGTCTCATGTTACTTGGGGTCTACGTAACACGTTTTTTTCTTACATTCTGTCATGTAGTAGTACTGTAGGACCGTCACACTATCATTGACTCCCTTTTCTTTCATATCCCTCATACAATCCATCTTCCATCTTTTCTTACTGGCTTGTGTTCTCTTTAATATTTCAGTATCTTATATCGACGACGATTTATCGACTCCTTTCTACTAATTTAGTTGTAATTTGCTCATCACGTAGACATCTTAATTATGCTGCTGGTCAAAATTCATTCCTGTTTTACACACATAATATCATCTTTTGCACTACTCATCCATCGTTTTTTATGTCCACATCATAACCTTGGAGTTATTATTACATAAATATTTTTCTTTACTTTAATAATTATAAAAAAAAATTTCATTGATTTTCAATTTGCGTTTTAGCTTTCAGTTTAATTACTTGTATTTGTCTGTCGTATTTCTTAAAATATGGTGATACCTAATTTAAAAATACTACACTCATGTTCCAATATTAGCAAATAAATTATTTGAATTTGAACACTTTCATAACTTAACTTACCTGTAGTGAAATCAATCCCAAAACTAATAATCTTATCCTACCCTGTATCATCAGCAACTTATCAAATTAATCCGCTACTTAACAAACTGTTGTCGGGAAACTTCCTCAAGGTGCCTGCACATTGGCTGCTCGCCAAGTCTTCCCGATTCAGAACTAATGGAGTGCTAGTTCACTGATATTGAGTGTATTCGCCTCTTTATGAATTTTAAATGTCGATGCAAGAGCTCGGTAAACTATTATGGCTTTGCAGAATATTTATTAAAATGCTGTCTATGACCGATTACCTCGTTGATTTCGTTATAAAATAATATATTATATTTATTACTCAATTCTGTGAATTATCAAGAAGTCAGTCAGTCAAAGCGTAGATCTCATGAAGAAGAATGTGTAAGAAACTCCATGGATACTACTCGTATTTAAATTATGTTGTTACATCTTTCTTGTCACTGTACATAATCATGCAAGAGACTAATTGTGTGTCCTGCCTCAAATGTTGCCAATTGAAAGAGGGAGCTATCACTCGCCATTATCATTATGCTATATCTACAGCTTTACCACAGATAATATATCACACACGTTTTGGTGTTGCCAACACAAAAAAGAATTACAATTTAGCTTCACTTTTTTTTGACTGACCGATATTTTGACAATTCAAAAGTACCTGTAATTGTTCTATTTGAAATAAATGTTTTTGATTCTGATTTAGAAGAATAATCAAATACAAAATAAATTACACTACTACTACACTAATATAATAAAGAAACAAAGTTTGTTTTTTTGTTTGTAGGATTGTAATCTCTGAAAGTACTGGTCCGACTGCTAAAATTTTTTCACCCACAGAAAGCTGCTTTATTCCTGAGTGACATAGGCTATATTTTCCGTACGCGGGCGAAGCTGCGGGCAAAAGCTAGTTAAATAATATTCTTGGTTACAAAAAATAGGGTAAATAATCTCGTTACGTATCAAAACTTCTTCTTCCTGCCCTTGTCCCATTTTATTTGGGGTCGGCGCAACACGTTTTTTTCTTCCATTCTGTCCTGTCACTCGTCACGCTATCACTAACTCCCTTTTCTTTCATATCACTTCTCACACAATCCATCCATCTTTTCTTTGGCCTCCCTCTCCCTCTCCATCCATCCACATGTAAATTCATAACTCTTTTAGCAACATGCTTTTCATCTCTCCTCTTTACATGACCATACCAAGACAAACGATTTCCTTTCAACCTTTCAGTTACTGGCGCCACTTTCAAACTTCCCCTAATATACTCATTTCTCACTTTATCCATTTTCGTCACACCACACATCCATCTTAACATTCTCATCTCCGCTACATGCAATCTTTTTTCATCCGTCTTTTTCACAGCCCAACATTCTGATCCATACAGTATGACAGGCCTTATCACGGACTTGTAGATTTTACCCTTCAACTTGAGGGGCATCCGTGGGTCACAAGTTGTTCCCGTGACCTGTCGCCATTTCATCCATCCTGCGTTGATCCGATGTGTTACGTCCCGGTCTACCTCACCATCCCCTTGGACGAGCGACCCGAGGTACCGAAAATCGGAACAGATCGGTATGGGCGTTCCGGCGAGAGCTAAGGGCACTGGATTGGAGAGACCGCCGAAATCGCAGAACAAGTACTCCGTTTTGGTTCTACTCAATTTCAGGCCAACACTCTCCAATCTGTGCCACCACACCTCCAATCTGTTCTGGACCTCTAGGCCACTCTCGGCAACCAGCACAATGTCATCGGCAAACAACATACACCAGGGAGCCTCTTCCTGAATGTCCGACGTCAGAGCGTCCATTATCATCAGGAAGAGGTAAGGGCTGAGGGCCGACCCTTGGTGTAAGCCGACAGCCACATTGAAGCTTCCAGTAGTGCCCACTGAAGAACGGACTTGGGTACTGCATCGACTGTACATCGCTCGGATCAACTGCACATACTTCCCAGGCACACCTTTCTCCTTAAGGGCCCACCACAGAACCTCACGAGGTACCCGGTCATATGCCTTTTCGAGGTCAATGAATACCATGTGCAAGTTTTTATGCGCACCTCTGTATTTCTCGCACAGCTGGCGTATAGCAAAAATGGCATCCGTTGTACCCCGACCAGGCATAAACCCGAATTGGTTCTGTGAAATTTCGCTCTCTTCTCTCAGTCGCCTTTCAATAACTTTCTCCCAGGCTTTCATAGTATGTGACATTAGCTTTATTCCTCTATACGTATCAAAACCTATCGGTTAACTAGTAGTACTAGGGTACTATGTAGTTGGCGTCCTGGATTCAAATAGTCATCAGAAAGTCTTATTGGGTTTTGTATCTGTGATTTCACAGTAGCAGCCCCAAGTTTGGATTTGTAACGGCTCATGTCTATGGGCTCAGTCCTATCCAATTAAGTTAGACTTAAACGTATCTGGCTGAATATGGGTTTATATTAGTATTACAGGTCAACGTCTGTCTAAGTCCTCGAAGAATATACCTAGGTGTCATTAATTTTGTGTTTGGATTTTAAATCAGAGTTAAAAACGCAACTAGGTACATTTTCGTCAGTAACGTTTTTAGTCATTTAATGAGTACAAATCTAGACTAAAGGCTGCTGAAAGGGACTTCAAAATTACTTCCCCAATAATGCCTCATAATGCTTTGCCTAATTTGGTAATCGACGTTAAGATACAGTCAAGTAACTAACAGTAACTATTGGTTTTATGGTATGTCGCTATATTTTACGTTGCCTTTCGTTCAGGCTTCATCCATTTCTCACAAACAATTAAATATTAACTTTTCTTAAGCTTATTAGATATAATACAGGTTTATTCTTAGAAGTCATTGTTATCAACTAATATATGTACCGCTATGTACACCTTTATAATTATAACCTTTTCATTTTTAAATAAACTTTGCCCCCAACTGGGAATTAGTCCTGTATTGTGGCTGCAATCACAAACATTACGTTTCTATTCAGATACACAAAATACCCGGAACACCTATCTGGCTTTTTTTAAATTTGTTCCGTGCATGGATCGAACTTATGATTCATAACACAGAAAGAAAGAAAAGTATTTATTTTGGCGCAAAAAACATTGTAGACAACAAAAACTTAAGACAAACACAAAACAAAACAAGAAAAAAAAAAGTAACATTGTCTGTCACACGTTTGCGCCAAAAAAGGTCCAGTTCAGCGAAATGCCAGACAACTACGAGGTAGTTGTCTGACGCTGGTTTTCTACTGAACCTTATTTGGAGTGAACGGATAAAAAGAAATTTACAATTAGTGTCAACACTACATTACATTGGTGTAATTAACACAGCAGCCAATCGCTCAACCACTGCGCCAACCGTGCCATCTAATTACTATCTCATTACTATCACCAATTTTTAATTTAGGTATGGAATTATAACAAAATCAAAAATGTTCTTTGTCCTAATTCAAGTTATGGTTTATCCATGGGCTGACTATCATCCAAATTCACATAATAGAGACAAACATTCAGATACACACATTTGTATTTTGGTAGGATCACATTTTATCGGGGCACATTGGCAAACGAATTGATGAAGCACCTTTCAAGAAAAAAATAGATATAAAGGCTGATAGTCACTATTCAGAAATAATATAAAAGTACATAACTATATAAAGATACTCTATCATCAAAAATAGACACAAAAAATATATTATTAAAACGAAACACAACCACTTTCAGAACGGAAACGAACTCATACAAAATACACGTCTAATAGAATTTTGTTCCAAAAAATCTACTATCCGATATCGTTATGAAGATGATATATATAGAGAGGGTCCCAATTTCAGTCCGGATTTCAATATTTCCAATGAATACGTTAGTAGGTAGGTTACTGGAGACAGTGCGGGATGTACCAGACAAGTAATGTCACTGTCATACAAAATATATGGACTGGATTAAGAGGTTTCGAGGATGATAATAAAGTTGTCTTTTGTGTTTGAGGTAGTGAGGTTTCTTTTAGAAAATTAGAATCAGTTGTTAATGCTAGTTTGGAGGCAAGCGGAACAGAGAGTAAAGTTCCACATACCTCCGTTAAAAAGGGAGGATCCTCCTACCAGACGGGTGTTATTATGTCCGGTGGGCGACTGTCCGATAATGATTTCGAGCTGTTCTATATGTTCCAATCGCGCGGAGAACTTTAATTGCGCGATGCAGGATTAGTTCTTATGTGGCTCTTTTGATATCGCTACACTAGTAACAAATTATCATCACCGTTCCAGCTGAAATTCATCCACTGCGTGACATAAATCTCATCTATAACCTTATTTTTAGTATAAACGAAATCTGAAACACTTGTCTAGTATTTTCATAAAAAGAATTTATGTACAAAATTTCAAAACTGTATTATGAAATATCACAAAGTTATAAGTTTGTTATGTTATCTGATTGTTTGCACAAACACAGTCACCGGGCCAACCAGACGACTGAGGAGTTGTTTTGGAGTTGTTGTATGTGCTAGCGACTAATGCCTGCCGTGACCTGCGTTGTACTTAGTGTCGATGTTGTCCAACTTGTGACTTTATCAAAATATTTTTGAAAAAAATATACATGGTGTAAAAATTATTGGAATCGATTCAGTTACTAATTCTAAACAAACTATATTCAGGTTTTGCATATACTAAAAATAATGTTGTATGTGTTGCCAAAATGATAGTTCCAGTGCGTATCCCGTCCACCGGAATCCCGCAGCCCTCATCAACTTATTCGTCCACCTTATGGGACACAACAACCTTATGGGTTGTTAGATTTGGCTTTGGAAACGACGCATATTAAAATTCGCGATCATCATTCTAGAAACTTTCGGCACCTCCGAACATTTTTTCCTCGACCAATGACCCTAGTCTACATCCACTTAAGTTTGGTGATTATTCGATTTAACCCAACAATTGAAAATGGTAATTGTGAAAATAGTCAAATGAGAGAGACAGATAAAAGAGTGTTACACTATAAAGTAATAAAAAAGGAACATAGTATCCTAAGGGTATATATCGATACCTCCTAAGTATACTGAGTCAACTAACAAATTTAGGTATTTTTATATTTTTATATAAACGTACATGATAAATCGTGATCTTAACGTTTGTGTAAAAAAAAATTAAAAAAGAACAATAATTACCGAGATAATTTCACGTATACTAAATCAATTTCAACATCAGTTAAAATCGTACATTGTAAACTGATCTAAGTAACATTGTACCAGTGTACGCGGGGCGTGAGGGGGGACGCACCGATACAAGTTTATTGCGGCTCAGTACACAGAGCATCTAAACAAGAGACGAAACTTAGAACATTCAGTTTTGAGAAATTTCTTACATTCTTTAGCCAACCACTTAAAAATTCCACTCCCTAGCCGCACGCACAATGAATGTGTTCCCAAAACGTTTTGTGCGTGTTGGTGGGATATCCACCATATACCGGTGGCGCATAGCCGTACGTCTGGTAGTCCGATGATGAAACGGGCTAGGCGGAATTAGGTTATGCAATTCCGACGCACACTCCCCGAAATGCAACCGGTAGAAAACCGACAGGCTAGCAACTCTGCGTCGATGCTCAAGACTTTGAAGCCTCGACTCGACGAGTGTATCATCGCCAATTATCCTTCTGGCTCGCCTCTCAATTGCCTCAAGTGCATCAAGCTAGTATCGGGCAGATCCGTCCCAAAGATGAGAGCAATACTCCATACACGATCGAACTTGCGCTTGATAAAGTTTGAGCAGCTGTTCCGGCGTAAAGTACTGTCTGACCTTTGCGAGAACTCCCAGCTTTTTTGCAGCCAGTTGAGCCTTTGCTTCGATGTATGGCCCAAAGTTGAGTGTTGATGTCAGCGTAACACCAAGAAGGTCAAGATGGTCGGTTATCGGCACGGTTACACCCCGGAAAGTTAGAGCAGGACTGAATTGGCTCCTTTTAGCGGAAAATAGACACGCCTGGGTTTTTGCAGCGTTGAACCTGACCAAATTGGCATCGCCCCATTCGGAGACTGCCTCCAAGGACAAGTTCAAGCGCTCAACCATAGCCTCTCGAAGAGACTGGATCTGTGACCCACTAGCTCGCGCGCTGGATATGTAACTCTCAGCAACAGTGCTGTCGTCTGCATACCCAAAGGTACCGGGCTTAAGCAGATCGTTTATGTGCAGCAAGAATAATGTTGCCGAGAGTACTGACCCCTGAGGGACCCCGGCATTAATAGCCATTTGTTTAGACGAGCAGCCATCGATAACCACTCGGATGGACCGGTTATTCAGGAAGTCTGCGATCCAAGCACACAATCCAGCGGGTAAACCGAAAGAAGGAAGCTTACTAATAAGGCCTTCGTGCCAAACCCTATCGAAAGCCTTCGAAATATCGAGGGAAACGGCAAGCGCTTCCCCGTGCTTCTCGATGGCCTCACTCCAGATGTGGATGGCATACGCTAGAAGATCTCCAGTTGACCGATTTCGGCGAAAGCCGTATTGACGGTCACTGAGAATATCATTAGCTTCTAGGTATGCCAGGAGCTTAGTGTTGAGTACACGTTCCATAGTCTTACAGAAAATGGACGTTACTGAGATTGGTCGGTAGTTAGCTGGGTCAGCACGACTCCCTTTCTTGGGCACGGGCTGGACATTAGCTTGCTTCCATGCCATCGGCACTTTTCCAGCCTCAAATGAAAGCCTAAATAGGCGTGTCAGGATCGGAGACAGTTCAGGCGCACACGTTCTCAGAACAATTGCTGGTATCCCGTCCGGACCGCTAGCCTTGTTCACGTCAAGGTTACGCAGCACCCTACGGACGTCCTTCTGATGGATGCGAATATCTGACATACTCGCATCGCAACCATCAGGATGAGCAGGGGGCCGCACGTTACCTGGGCCTAGACGCGAAGATTCCGCAAAGAGTGAAGCAAACAAATTTGCTTTCTCCTCAGCGGTATCTGCCAGCGACCCGTCGGGTTTCAGCAGTGGCGGTAGTGAGGGGCGGCAGAAGTTCGATTCAACCGACTTAGCCAGGGACCAAAACGCCTTACTACCCGCAGGGTATGAAGCTAGTTTGTTCCCGATGCGGCTAATGTGGTGGTGGATTTGTTTACGTGTAGCTTTTAGTAAAGCTATTATGTTAAAAAGATATTCCTACTTAATTATGGCGAAAAATACATTGTGATTCTTCAAAATGAGTTGTTTTTGGTTTATGATTCTTGTTCTTCTTCCTAGCTTTTATTAATCCCACATATCGTCAGGTATTACAAAAAAAAAATACTAATAAAAAACCTCGGTAAATTACATTGGTCCAGTATACGTGAGGTTTCAAATGTTAACATTGCTAAGTACTTTCCTAGTATAATGAGTCAAGTGATATAATTTCAACATTTTATTATTAAATGAGACAGAAAACCCCGAAAACAAACAAAAGTAAAATTATATTAATAAAATTTCAATCATATTTCATGTGATTTTGGTGTAAACGATGGATTTTAATGGACAACGTACATGAATATAACTGGTAGTTAAACCATTTCACTATTGAGTCCCGCCGGCGTACACCCAGTCATGTACATAAAATGTCATTTAAAAACAAAAATCAGCAAAATCATTTTATACCAAAGGAACAGCTTACAATTTTTATTAAAAAAACATTTACTTTATTTCGAATTTATTTGATTTCATTAAAATATAAACGATTTGCCTTCAAATCACTCTCCTATAAAATAACTATAATGTCAGTTGACTCATTATACTTAGGAGGTATCGATATATTTGATTGGCACTTGTACTGTATCATAGTACGGACACAGCCCAGGATTATCTGACCCACAGGCATTATAAAAATTATCATCTTGTTAAGCCATTTTAAACCTTATTTTTATTATGACCTTATTTTTATTATTTTTTTTATTTTATCTTGTTTTCATTAAAGTTGATAGGATTTTAAGCGACACTACTACTATACCTACTACGTTATGTTATGATTGATATTAATTAAGTTAGGTATTGTTGTCACTAATTTTTGCTCACGTACCTAATTCAGCTACGAACAGTAATCAGATGAATATTGAAATACAGAGTGAATGCTATTTTATTTTATTATTCATCCCATGACTTCTTTGTTCAGCAACTCCAACATTTTTATAATAGAATTTCTATAAAGATCTTCACAAAACTATTACTTTCAGTTATCCCATCCAAACTGCCACTCATCCTTCGCAATACTTACAACCACATTTGCTGAAGCACCTCCATTTATCTAGTCCCAGATTTACGTGAAAAAAGTTAATTTATCCATAATCTCGGGCCCGAGGAATCTCGGCCCGTCTCCGCCGTTTGACCTCAAATAAATCATTCCAGTTTTCATCTAACTTGGACAATAAAACATTGCCTTATCGCTACATATCGCTGAGAGCGGCCATGTCTGGTCATTTCAGATTGTTTCTCAAGATACCAAGATAGATTGTGGTAGGAATGATTATGATATTAATAGAAATTATGGTGGTAGACTCGGTTATGAAGATGATGAGTTTGGAAAAGCGGAAGGGGATAAGAATTGTCAAAAGTATGTGATATAGTGATATAGTATAATAAGAAAATTATTACATAGGATTTGTATAGTTCTACCCTTACAAAATATTTAAGTGAAACTGATTTATTCATTTAATTCTAATGAAAACACAAATGCTCTTGAAAACTCCGTTATCTGAAGTGTCGATTCACAAAATGTTGTTAGTCAAAAATAACTTCGACAACAACTCCACAATCTTGAAAAATAAATAAATTGTACGACAAGAAAGCGTAACTCATCCGACAAAACAAACTCATTGAATGTAGAAGTTCAGTAAATACATTGAATTCACAGACAATATATTTACAAACAACTTATCCACCAATTCGGGATAGACTTTTATCGCCTAAACGATATCAATTTGTCACCAAAAGTGTACTCCGAGTACTAAAATAGAACACAATCCCTGATAACTCAAGGAACATCCAATAGCATACAATTTTAAAAAGTTGGAATTCACAACCCTCACACTTATAACTATCAAGACAAAGTCCAAATTCAAATGAAGGAACTGCAGAGATAACTTTGGCAATTGCGTTCTTGGAAACTTCTACGTACCTAATCCTATAGACTCTAGTTACTGAGAAATAAGGTTTAAAATTGCACAGAGAATTGGAGATCTAGTATAGAAATCTGAAGTGCTCGTTATTCCTAGGCGGTGAGCAGTGAAGGGTCCTAGATACACCCAGTTTGGACGGCAGCCAGCCTCGGGATGCTCTTGAGATGCCAGTGGCAGAATTACGAGTCACTCTGTTTGAATATTGCTATATTTGATGGTCATTTCAGCAAACAATGTCTTGGATGAAGTTGGTAAGCTCTGCTATTGTATTGGCTTGAGATGTTATGGGCTACTTTCAGATTTGTATAATAAAACCATTTTTATCATATCAATGAATTGTGCCTAAATGATATTTGTATCACAAGTGGATCGCAAAACAAAAGTTGATATTATATCCGATTTTGTCCGAGGGTGGCAGCGATTACTTGTTAAGACAGCTAAGGAATGGAATTTCCTTCCAGACTCTGTGTTTTCTTGATAGCTACAATTTTGAAGCTTTATGTTAAAAGTAAATAGGTTACTTTTAGGAAGTTGATCAGATCATTGCTTACCAGCAGGTAAGAAAGTGGGCATACTCAAGCCTACCAAGAACTAAAAAAAAAAAAAATGGATCACATTCCACTACACGATGACACACCTTTTGAAAAATCTAGTCCAAATGATAACTAAGAGTATTTGAGATAACTATGGTCAGTTCC
The DNA here is from genome assembly GCA_910589285.2 of Mythimna ferrago. Taxonomy (NCBI): domain Eukaryota; kingdom Metazoa; phylum Arthropoda; class Insecta; order Lepidoptera; family Noctuidae; genus Mythimna; species Mythimna ferrago. The sequence goes on from OU342698.1 coordinate 20,082,958, forward strand.
ATCGATTTATCAATAGACTTGAAATTTTTTGCAAGTCGTCATTGTTTCTTTTTCTACTCTTTTTCTTGTGACTTTGATCTTTTTCTTCTATATCACTTTAATAGCTACGCCAGAAATCATCTCGATATTTATTTTTTCCCTAGCCTACATAATTATATCAAAACTCTCTCTGCTCTGCCTATTTTATAAGATTAAAATGTATGCTTATGATTTTTCTTTGGTCCATAGTCCCTGCTATTCCACATCACATCTGGTCTTAAAATGTTTTCTAGACTAAACACAAGTACTATCTAAAAAGTTGTGAAAGCCTCACAGCACAGTTTCGCTCATGGCTGCAATATGAAATGTTTTCAACTTAACAACTTGGCAAACAAGTTTTAAACTTTAACTTAGGAGAAGGATTTATTAAGATTTTTCTGTCGTTGCTACAAGAACTTGGCATTTTTTCTTTAGATAAGAACATAAGCAAATAAAATTGAATATCCCTGTTTGTTTTTTTTTCTACTTTTAACTATTTTTCATTTTCTTTTTTTATTTCCGTTAAAGAGTTACCGCTGCCCTGGAAAAAAAATACAAGTCGGATACTCTCACTGTTACGGTTGCGGAAAACTGATGGATGTGAGACGCACAGGATCGTTCATTGTGGCGACACTTGGGGAGGCCTATGTTTAATAGTGGACGTCTTTCGGCTGAAATGATGATGACTCTCACTCTCTCCACCCAGAGCAAGAGAAGTTATTTGATGGTATACAGGGTTCTTTGTAAAACACTAACAACTTAGCAGGTCTGTATTACTAACATCATAAACAACAACTTCAAAACATAATACATAATTTACCGAAAACAACGAAATCTCAAAGGTTTGAGATTTCGTTGTTTTATCTATCACAATTTCAACTCTGTATTTTGCTGTACCCACTTACGCGTCCTGCGCACAATCCCCGCTCCTCTCCGCTATTGTACTATCGCTAGCTTCGCATAGACCTCGTAAAATTTAGAATGTTCTATTTAAATATTTTTATTTTGGTATGAAAATCTGATGAACCAATTTAAGATAAATTTTTAAAAGTCATAGAACAAAAGTTGATGTTTATGATTTTTGTAACATAGTCCTAAGAGGTTGCCACTGTGCTGTTTTGCAAATAACCCTGTTTATCCTATGCACAAAAAGGTAGCTTGTGTTATAAGGTACTACTTACTACTAAATTTTAGCAATTTTGATGACACAGTCATGATCGGCTTACTTTAACGCTCATTGTTAGTAAGTTAGAATATTAACTTCAAAGAATCTCCAGTATAACTAGTAAAAGATTATGTTTGTAGAGGACGGAGATAATTCCGCGATCTCAACAAAATGAAGTGGTATTCTCCAAGTCCTTTACAATTCTTGCTTCAGCGAAATGACTGTTCTGAAGCCAAGCTAAGCATGATTAATGACCATTTTAATTTCCGGTAACCACTCAAGTATTCTGGAATTGAGGAGTCCATTAAACAGATTTATTCTTCTTGAGTGATGTTGTGATCGTAAACAACGAAACGGGAAGAAGTTACAGTATTGTGTTGCTTTTTATTAACTTAGGTAACTTATTTACTGACAAGTGTGTTATGTAACTTGATTTTTTTTATGTCTTTGTATACATCAGGATCCTGGGGTCCTAGATCTTTGGAAGGTCAGGCTTGAGAAGGAAGCATTGCGAAGAAGGTCCCATTGCTCACCGCCCGACCGTCCAGACCGAGCGCGACTCGTCGACGGTGCGTAAGTCAAAGTCAAAGTCAAAGTCAAATCATTTATTTCAAATAGACCATTTACAGGCACTTTTGAATAGTCAAATGTCGGTCAGTCCAAGAAAAGTGAAGCTAAATTGCACCTTCCAAAGAGTAGGTCTCTATGGAGAAGAACGTGCAAGAAACTCCATGGACACTCTTTTAAATCATATTATGTGTTACATATAATGCTTGGTTACATATTACTTGTTGCTTCTATCATGTGAGCACAATGTCGATAATGAAATAAAAATGTAAAATAATTAAAAGATAGAAACTGAATTAAGCCACTGGCAGCTAAGAGATGACCAGTCCCATCTGACGGCACCCGTTCACGAGCATGACGCGTGCATCAGCCCCACTCAGCTCAACCATTTTGAAGGGAACTGAACGACCCAATAACACGTGCCACCAACAGCGAGACATTTGAGTGAGCATGACAAACTCTCAACAAAAAAAGTTGTAACCTAATAAAAATGCTCCATGGTGCTTCACATTCACAAACTTGAAAAAAAGTGCTTCTACATTATACAATGCAATTGTCTTTCAAATTAAAAAATAATAATATTAGTTTCCAACTAATCAACTAATTAGTACGCCCTAGTGGTAGTGGAGCTGGACCAGCATTGAGCCAAGCATTTTTATCTTGAATGTAATCCTCCAACTTATAATATGCTTGCCTGCATAGTGTGCGTTTAATACAAGATTTAAATTTCGTTTCATTGAGTTCTAATATTTGGGGTGGTATTTTATTATAACATTTCAAACAGTACCCCATGAAAGAAGAGGCAACTTTAGCCAGTCTGAAACCTGGTTGAACTAATTGATCCCTATTTCTTGTAACATAATTATGTAGTGTTCCACACACGCCTCATGGAGTTGTCAGCAACCGAAGTGGCCCAGCAGAGTCGAAACCTACTGGAGCAATGGGTGATGCAAAAGATAGGTATCCCCGGGGCCCAAGAGCAATGGGAAAAAAGGAACAGGAGTGGGTTTTAAGTCAGTAAAAGTCTGATACTATCTTCCGCCCCGCTCAAGAGCGTGGGATGTTATTAGATGCTAAAGCTTAAGTGGATTAGTTACCAGTAACCAAGTAGCAGGGGCTTAAGACTATATAATAAGACTATGTTATTAATACCCAACGATTTTTTTTTTAATTTTTTTAATTCGCTAGCTAGATCGCACTTACCTAGAAGAAATCTGTTCACTCTTGACTTAAAGACTCCCAGGTTGTAGCTATCCTAAAATAGAATTCGCAGCAACACAGCGGTTCGCATAATGAATGTCTTTGCAAAACGTTTTGCGCGTATGGGTTAGGGTGTTCACCATGTAACGCAACAACAGTATGAACCAGTTTTCTAGTTTAAATAATGAATTATATATCTAGCTAGTCTTTGCGGGGCTGCAACAAAATTTTCTTTTATAAAATTATACGACAGGCACCTTGCCGGAACTCGTTACCTATACTTAGCAGTCAAGTTGTCAGACCTACAATTTATTGCTTAGTATGTTGTTCAATGATGGTAGTATAAAAAATGCATACTGATTCAAGTCGATGTTCTTAGTTCCTTTCACATTCCCCTTCACAGAGATCTACACTTTAAAATGTGCAATACATGTAGTTTCGCTTTTTTGATTAACCGACAATTCGAAAGTACCTGTAAATAAGTAGTTTATTTTAAATATTATACTTATATTTTTGAAAGTTTACCATGTGTGCGAGTTTACAAGCTGTGCCATTATTGATGATTGTTTTCATAATGAAAGCACATCGGCGTCTGGCACATCGAATGGTGAAAAGGTCCATGTCCACTTTTTTTAGACTTTTGCACTAGGAATTACTTCTGTATCTTGAATTTGCAGACTAAAAGGATTGTAGACCATACAAATACATTTTGTGTCACACGGGAATCGGACCCACAGCAAGCAGCGCAACAACCAATCGCTCCACCACTGCGCCACCGTGTTTATTTCCGTGCTTAAATTGAACAAAGAGAAACAAAAAGAAATAAATTCGATGTGATAGCGAAGACTCATCCGGCGATTTATCAAACTCTGTTTCGAAACTTGAATTTAATCGCAATCGACGAGAGAAAATCTATTCGTGGAAATGACCCATTCCTTTTCTTAGCCACGCTGCCGCCGGGCTGATACAAAAGACAGTCGGTAGTGGCACTAAACGTCAATTTAGTGGCAGATTGGTACTTTACGATGCTCACGAGGACTTGACTTAAGTGCAGAGGGTGTTACTTATGTATATACTTTCTTGTATTTGTTCCATTTCGGTATTTACTATAAATATTACTACAATTTGTTTTTCTTTTTTTATTATTAACTAGCTTTTGCCCGCGACTTCGCCCACATACATAAAATATAACCTATGTCACTCAAGAATAAAGCAGTTTTCTATCAGTGAAAAAATCTTAGCAATCGGACCAGTACTTCCAGAGATTACCTCCTACAAACAAAATAAAACAAACGTTACCTCTTTAATATATTCGTATATATTTTAAGCTCCTACTGTAATTTTATGAATGGTGTATATAATAAAGAGTATATCTATCTATAAACGTAGACTTCCTCTATAAGTTTGAAGTCTTAAAAATTAAGAATTTATTAAAAAAATACTCAGCGTCTCTGGCTTTTTCCTATGACTTCACTTCCTTGGCTTATAATATATTGTCTGTATTTTTTAAGAATAAAAGCGATAATGCTGTTTTGTTGTGTGTTGTGTAGTCCACTACACAACAGTTTTTGTTGTAATTGGATTAAAAACATAGTTTACCTCCTTCAAAGAAACAAACAATTTTACTTCTAGGTATATCATATTAGTTTAGTAGCTTCGCTTACGTAAAGGCAGAAGATTTTTCTAAGAAAACATACTCCCTGAATATACAGTTGACTTTTTCAGCTCTGGTGTGGATACTCGCCATATTATGTCGGGTTATCTGATGGTAGAAAGGTGATGGCGGAGTAAGATATGTGATTCCTCGCGCTCTCTCTAAAATGCATCCTGTGAAATACCGAAAGACTGGCTACCCTACGCCTGTGCTCCAGGCTTTGTAAATTGGATTTAACTAAATTTGAATCACCGATTAGCCTTCTTCGCACATCTTTCCGCTGAATCCAAAACAGCTAGATGAGATTTTGCATAACCAGCCCATATGTGACTGCAGTATACTCCACAAATGATGGGACCTGTGCTTTGGTGTTTTAATAAAACTACAAACATCAGTAACTAATGAATTTATTTACATATTCACATATAATTAAATCTGCAACATTGAAATAAGTATAATATACAATATTTCTTACGTTCTAGTACAAATATTAGCTTCATTAAGTGTCTATCACAACATTCAGTTTCCTTACGTAACGTTTGCACTGCGCGCGGTCTGCCCTTGTCACTCTTACGGCTTTTTAAATGTGAGTGAAAGAGGAGATTGAAAACATGGATGACATTTTTGAATTTTTTTATTCGTTTTTAACAGAATTTCTTAAAAAAACTTGAATTGATTTACAGACTGTTTTATTGATTAATATTTTTGCCACCTTAATTTATACATACTTAGGTAGACTTTTCTTTATAAAGGTTTAATTACAATATCTTTCGCTGAATTTATTAAGCTCACCTTTGTACATTAAATATCTACTAATTATAGTTCTTACAATTATATTATGCTTGTGTACAATATTATATCAACAAATAACCGAAACGCTTCAGAATAAAAAAAAATCCGAAACATTTCTTGTAAAGAACGTTTCAAGACATGGAGACCAAACTGTCACTTTTCATAATTGACGTTAACAACTGTCATTTATTTTAAATCCCAACTTATCCTTTGAGCCCCATTTACACGATTATCAGGTAATACAGCAAAATGAGGGTTTTCAGCAAAAATCTCACCACCAGTTGGCGCCACATAGCAGAGTCTTTTACTTTTGAAAACTTATACATCACGTTGAAGTCTAACGTTTGACGTTGACGTTAATCTCTAAACTAATGTCATTGACATAAGTGTTTTGACAGGAGCCTGGATCTGTCAACTCAGTGCTGCCACTTGGTTAGTGTCATTTTAGAAAATCTTCATTGAAGTAACGTAATGATTTGTATCGTCTCTTATTTATTGCTTCGACGGTGTAACGTTTTTTGTTTCTTCAACTAATGACGTACTGCAAGCAATTAAATCACACCATTGATTACTTAGTCGAGATTTATAGTGCTTAATAGAAATAATCGTTGATGTATTCAAATTCATTGCATCTGTACGTCGGAGGATGATAGAGATTGTGCAAGAAAAAAAATTATAAATTTTTAATTTTTATTTATACCATTTTTAGCATTCACAAACAAATAATTATAAAATAATGTTTAAAATGTCTTCATCCATAACGAAGTTATAAAGCTTCAAAGTTGCTGTGAAGAAAAATAAGTCCGATGTGGCCTTTGACGATATCATAGAAAACAATGTTTTGACGAGAATAACAGATATAGACAGAATATCGATTTGGACTAGTCAGGATGGATATTGTTGGGAATAAAAATAAATAAATAAATATTTATTTCAAATCCTGACGTTGGATATCATGTTTTTTTTTTTATCTCGTTTGCTTTCTTACTAATTTCGATATTGTTTTTACTTTTAATATTCTAGTTTATTTTTATATTTTCTGATAAACTGCTCAGATAACAAATATTTTTTTCATGCATATTCCCCATCAATAGTAATAAATAGGGCAATAAATTTTAATAAGTTTATAAATTCTCAAACAGAACATTTAAAGTACCAATTCAAACCAAATTCAATAGTTTTTAATATTCTTATCGGAAAAAAAGAGTTTACAATCTCAAGCGATTTATTATAAAATAACGATGTTTGTAATTATCCAGTGAAATATATAAAAAAAGACAATTATCGGTTATTTAAATTAATTATGGACTCTAAGATACCCTTCTCGTAATCCATGCAACTTTCATCAATAGAACCGCGCGCAGTGCGATATTAGCGAGTTTAATTGAGTGTGTGCGAGCGCGGCGCGTGCGCCGATCATAACGCGTGCAGCAGCGCAGCGCCCGCGCACAGCGACGTCAGCACGAGGCTGTAGCACACCGGGGTACCTGAGGGAGAGAGGTGGAAGGTTAAAATTCTGAAAACAAGTAGATTTTTTAGAAGACCAAGAAGAACAGTTTCTACCGTATTTTCTGTTAGGGGGTAATTCTTCCAATGAAGTCATTGGAAGCTCAAGGGTGGAACTAAGGCTGTGTCACATTGTTACGACTAAAACTACACCTGTGTTCTATAGTTGTCTTTTCGTTTTAGGACCATGATTCCCTTCCAGAAGTCCCCGGTAGAAACTCTCCAGTTTCTATCGTAAAATTATTTGTAGACCTACTGGCGGTCGTAGAATTTTACTAGATTCGGAACTGACTCAGGTGTTGTGGTTGCCAAATAACGTTTACCTCTTACTGTCCCCGCACACGCGTCCTCTTTTTTGTGTCTCGTGTGCGGTGGTGCCGCCACAAAAAAAAGCTTGAAGCGGCTTGAAGCTTCTCCAGGCACAAGGTGTCGCGCGCTTCAACTGTTTTTTGCGGCCGCTTCTAGCTTTTCTTTGTGTGGCGGCGTTTTTTTGAGGCTCGTGTGCGGGGATTCTTATCATTCATGAATGTACTAAGCAAGTAGTTGATATCTTTGAAAGATTGTGAGTCTTTTTAGTGCCACAACAGTTTCGTCTAGAATTATTTAATGCTGAAGATACAGACAATGATGCACTGTTAAAAAGACAGTTGTAATATTGGTTTAAAAAAATTCTATTATTATAATATTTATTTTAAGATTTTAAAGAACATGCTACCGCAAACAATAATTTATTTTTTCATTTTTACTCTGCTGACTCCGATCCGTATAAAGAAATCTTTTTTCAAATACAATTCAATCTGAGGAAATGGAGTACGATTGTCATAACTAGACGCTTACATTTATCGCCACTGTTACCTAAAGCATTTTTGATCTTCAAAATGATTTTCACCTCCTACTCCCACCTCCACAAAATGTAAATAAGTCAAAGTCAAAGTCTGAACGTTTATTGCAAACCAAGTGTACAATAATGACATATTAAAATATTAAAGTGCTTATGACTTGGCAGCCTTTTTCAAGCATTGCAATTATTTATGACACGCCTGCTCTTATCATCCCAATTTAACATGCATTAAAAATGAGGTACTTTCACTTAATTATTTTCTATTAGTACATATAAATTTAAAAAAAAACATATAGGTACTTATGTCAAAATCACATGTCAAAAATAATGGATCTGATGAAGAATGGATCACCAATGTCATTGAAATTATAGTTAAAATGTCAAAAAAAAAATCTTTAAAGGTTTACCTGAAGAGTCCTCCCCGGTGACTGAGGCTGGATGAGGGGCATCTTCTTTGATGAGGATAGAGTCTCCCTTCCGCGCATAGATGTCATAGATGGTAGCCACGCAGCTCAGCGAGAACTGGCCCGTGGGGGGCGGGATCAGTGTGTATCTAGCGGATGAGAATCACATTTCAGATTTGTTTATGAAAATGAAATAAATTACACACACATACTCTGTATCATCCATATTTACGAAAAAATTACTCTTTTTTTCTAACATCACATCCAACTCACATGTACTAGATGGCATTTATTCAAATTAATTCAAGATTGTAAAGTTATATTACTGTAGAGATTGTTTCATCAGTCATTGAGAAGGATAGAAGCTTTAGTAGTAATGGCCCATTACAATGAATACACAAAACACTAATTCAAGTTTTGAAGATAGTCTTTCTGACAAAATTGAGACAGAGACCATCAAGCTGCTAAGTCGAAAGATTTTTTTAAAAAGGTTTAGAATTAATTTCAAGGGGCAAATCCTAGCAAATAAGCCTTTTCACTATCTTAAATTCTCACAGTACCTACTTACAGCAAATCTCCTTTACATCCATTTTCCAGACACTTTCTTACTAAAAATGCCTCGTCTCATAAAGCTATTTTTTTTTTCATTCCATTTCTTTCAAGGCCTCACAGAGATATATCAACTTTCAAGTCTACCAGCACACTAACCTAATAACCAACGATTTATTCACATAGATATCCAAGATCTGATTACCAACTTACCTCAATACCTCCTTATCTTCTTCAGGTGGCTTCTCAAACCCGTAGTAGTTGTCCTGGTACGCCCTACTCAAGCTGGAGCTGGTGTACGTCAGACCCATCTTGTAGTGTTCAGCTTCCAGGATGGAGATCTCCAGTCTGCTAAACGCTCCTCGTTCTTTGAAGTCCAGGTCTGATGTTCGCCAGGATACAGTTTCTGCAATCTGTTGGAAGAAGATTGAAAATTAGTACTTCAAGTCGTTTGAAGGACTAGAACTATTTGCCTGCTGCGGTTTTCCCGTCCTATTATAATTTAAATGTCTTTAAGGCTAGAGTTAATAGGTTCTTAATAAACTGGTGTGCATCATCATAAACGATTGCATCATTGCTCACCTTCAGGTGGGATCGCAGTCAAGCACTAGTGTATATAACAAAAAAAAAAGTTTTGTTCTTTGTACGAGTATTAACGGTCCGATTCAAGAAAGACGATTTAGTTTAGAATATTTCCACAGTTCATTAGGTTCTAAATTGTGAATAAAATCACATTCTATTAAACCATTATCAAAACTCCAAAACGTTTGGGCCCTACATGAGATATTGGTAGCGCGTGACTTAGGACTTTTTTTTTTTTTTTTTTTTTTTTATCTGTTATAAACTAGTACTTGACTGCGATCCCGCCTGATGGTAAGCAGTGATGCAATCGTTGATGGTGAGGCGCACTAGTTTATTAAGAGCCTATTCACTCTAGCCTTGAAGACACCCAAATTATAATCAGACGGAAAGACCGCAGCAGGCAAACTGTTCCAGTCCTTCGAAGTTCGCGGTATAAATGACGAGGCGAAACGCTTAGTCCGGACCGTAGATGTTTCAACAACGTAAGGGTGGATACTCGCCGTGCGTCGGTTTGTCCGATGGTAGAAATGAGATGGCGGAATCAAGTCATGCAATTCCTGCGCACACTCTCCAAAATGCAATCTGTAAAACACCGAAAGGCTGGCTACCCTACGCCTGTGATCAAGGCTTTGAAGATTGGACTTAACCAAATCTGGATCACCAATCAGCCTCTTCGCACGCCTTTCCACCGAGTCCAAAGCAGCCAGGTGGCACTTTGCAGCACCAGCCCATATGTGGCTGCAGTACTCCACACACGATCGGACCTGTGCTTTGTATAACATTAAAAGCTGTCTCGGTGTGAAGTACCGCCGGACTTTTGCGAGAACGCCTAGTTTCCTAGCAGCCACTTTGGCTTTTGACTTCAATCATTTTATCGCCATTTTGTTCGAACTGATTGGCTAAATGGCTATACTACGGATCTTTGTGATTACATCGCACTGAATTTTATATATTTTAAGTTTATAATAAATCTAGCCACATTATAAACTCTCGACAAAATAAGAATAGAATATTTCACTCTACTTATACTACAACTTATTTACACCATATGATAAATCAATTGAAGTTTTTAGTTGTGCGCGCATCACGTCAAATGTACGATTTCGATATCAATGTAGATAACTTTTATACATTAAAATTGTGTGCATCTTGATATTTTATTTAGGCATTGTTTTATTGCAATCGGTCGAAAGATATACTAAATTCACTGACTGTTAGACGGTACTAAGTTCACCAGGTCAGCTAGTTATACAAATATGTTTATGGCTGACGATTTGTGATAGATACATAGACATACTCTATGTGTACCATAAACATACATAAACCGTTTAAAATTAATAGGGTGTAACAATAGGCAGCCACGTGGCTGAAGCTTAATAGAATAGAAGAATAGAATAGAATAGCATTTATTCGGCGCAAGCAACACAATATACCACAACATAAAATAATAATATTAAAAAATAGTACAGACATACAATACAGTTGCAGTGACTGTGCCTGAACCGAAAGGGTCACCAACTCAGCAATTGCTGGGCGTCAAACACCCAGCGCTGGTTTTCAGCTGGCACCCCGTGCTGGTTTTCAGCTTCTTTACATTAAGTGTAAAGAAGCTGAAAACGGCCGCACACGGGCCACAAAGAAAGGCGCTTTCTAGCTTAGGCGGCCTTTCTTGTGGCCCATGCGCGGTAGTGCCGTCACAAAAAAAAAGCTAGAAGCTGTTTCTAGCTTCTTTTTGTGGCGGTGTTTTTATAATAATGATAGTGGCATACGTCGCTGCATGCCATTCGCGCATTTAATCCTTCTTTGTGAGAGTCCATTATGATCTTCCATTATGTCACAAGCTGTCACGCGCTTCAGCTTTTTTTTGTGGCTGTCGCGCTCTTCAGTTTTTTTTTTTTGACCCGTTTGCGGGAGCACTAAGACCCACCAAAATGACGCGAAATATTTTACAGTATAATTTATAAAATTCATAATCTACCCGTGTCTAGGTAAGTTAATAACGTGGAAAAAAGTAGTTTATAGCTACCTTCAGTCGACAAACCCAACAACCCAGGCACCGCTTCCACCTCCATACTTTTAGTTCTATTTTTGTTTCGGTTCGTTGGAAAGTTAGTTCTAAAACTATTTAGCGTGCCTGCGGTGAGTGTCGCCGTGGGGTTCCAGTGAAGACCACTTTAAAGCCAGGATTTACGGCTTAAAGGAGTTAGTGTGGCCGCGGGAAGCTGCCTTGAAGGGAGGCTTAGTTGCGTGGCAGGTGTTAAGGAATGAGATGTGGGTGCTTAGCGGATGCCACACTGGTTTGATAATGTTTTGAGACAGTTAATTTTTATTGAATTTGATGTTGAAATTAAAGAAAACAGTAAATTTTTTTGTGCCTTTACACGATTTCGATCGACGATCGTAATTAGATACACAATAGAAAGAAAATGAGAGAGCGAACGCCAGTTGGGCATCTGAATACTATTTGCCGTCAAGAAATGTCATTGTAATAGACTTAAATGAAAAAGGTGAGGTAAAACATAAGGAAATTGCCTTGAGATATGGAAAGGGTGGAGAAAATTCTTTCCCTATTACTATGGAAACCACTCTTTCCACAAAACCACTAAAAAAAAACTGGTACTGAAACTGGACTAGACCGATATTAATTACGATTTAGTTAGTTACTAAGCAGTAAACCACTTGTAAATATTTAAATATATTAGGTCTTTTCACCTTAAAATTACTATTACTTATTCATTCAAGTTTAAATTCCAATGAATATTCTTAGCAAAGTTATCAAAACGCATGTTAATGTAAATATATAAGTACATGTTCTAAAATGTCTAGAACTTAGCTTTGAAGTCAATTGGTATTAAGTAAGCATGATTTTTAGAATTTGTACAAGTCTGAAATGTTTTTAAGCTTCGCTTCAGAAATCAGTGAAGCATTCGTAAAGATGAGAGTTATTGACGCGTCTTAAAAACGATTTGGTTAAACGTACTTTTTGTATACATTTTCAATTGCAAATGTTGTTTTTTTGAACTCAATTTGGTCCAAAAAAAATCTTGGTTTCCAATTTGAAAAATCATCAATATTTTTATTCGTTTTATCATTTGAAGGGTTTTTTTAAAAAAAAAGAGTGGGTCGTTGTTGAAATGCGATAAAACAAATTATGACTGATGCAATTTTATTTAGTAGACCAATATTTGCCATCGTTCAAATGTCCACAACAGCTTTTCATGGTAGCACGGATCCGTGAGGTCCATTTTTAATGACTTTGCCACACAAGGAACACCATACATTGAATTTGAGCGGTGGCTTCACGTATTTTAACTCGTGAGACTATCGGTCGATTGTTATTTATTGGCATAAACCTGAGACCCTACAAGAAAAGTTGGGCGGGGTCAAATCGCATGATCTCGTTAGACATTTTAAATTACCTCGACCAGAGATAAATAATCCTACACCGAAATCGTTGTACCAGTCGTTGCAATATTGTTTGATTATGTATATTGCCGTAATGATTTTGCATATGTGATTGTATTCATAATAAAAAAATGTTTAACCGATCCAACCAAATGAGCATATCCACCACAGCCTGTCAAAACTAACCCATCGCTATTGGGAAACCTTTTATATGCCCCAATTATAAGTATAGGTAGGTACTCAATGCTGCCAAAAATGTTTGGCCACAGCACGGTAATAATATCATAGCCATTAGCGACATCTATGGCGCCACATAAGAACTACGAAGAAAGTACGAAATCCTGCATCGCGCAATCAAAGTTCTCCGCGCGATTTGAACATATACGACAGCCCGAAATCATCTATCGGGCAGTCGCCCACCAGACTATAACACCAGTCTGGTCGGAGGATCCTCCCTTTTCAACGGAGGTTTGCGGGACTTTACTCTCTGTTCCGCCTACCTCCAAAGGTAGTTTACTAAATTGACGATAGAAACTGTTTTTTGAAACAGTGTTTTTTATACTAGCAAAAACTACTAAGCTACGTAACAGTACTAGGCTTAAAAACATTAAAAAGTATATAAGAAATCTCAGCTTTGTACCTACCAATTAACATACTTTCAAACAATGAGACGAAAAACATTATTATAGAAGCAAAGAGAACACCGGAATTATTTACAAATTTAAAACTGTTTACACGGGCAATTATCACCAGCAACAGTAAGTTGCTATAAGTCCTAGAGCAAAATTACTTATAGATTAAGTGATATTCAATCAGCGAGCACGATGGTCTAAAACTCGAAAATATCTCGAATCTAATTGACCACGTAATATTTGATAGCGCATGACCTGATGATATAGCGACTGACAAAAGTCTAAAATTCGTTATTATTTATAGAATGTCACTTAGACAGTTGTATTAATATTGCTCAATTTTTATTTACTTTCTGTTATAAATAATAAAATAAAATATTTTATTTTTTATTTTATTTTATTTTTTATTTTATAAATAATAAGTTCGGGATTGTCAAGACGTCACTGTTAATCACTATTGCCTAAATTTGGCTTAATCGAGTTTTGCATATATGAGGGAACACAAGTCTAAATTAGTTAACAATGTTTCAACTGCTGGGATACAGCTTTCGTCGTTTTGAACAGAATTTTGTCGTAATTTGACTTAAGTGCGTCTTCAATTTATTTTTGAGTATTTTCTAGGTCATGCATGTTCTTTTCACTAGTGTCCTACAATACGGGCTTGCAGCCTAGTTTAGACCCCAAGGCGTCGACGGCGCGCACTGTTCCCGCGCGCCTCAAGGAGTTGTCAGCAACAGCAGGGACCCAGCCGGGTCGAAGCCTACTGGGGCCAGGGTTATCCGAAAGGGCGCTCGAGCCCCGGTATGAAGGCTAGAAGGAACGGGGTGGGTCTTTTAGTCAGTAAGAGTCTGACACTATCTCCCGCTCCACCCAAGAGCGGGGGATGTCAATGCACGATTTTTCCCACCATAAAAAAAAAGCCTAGTTTAGACACCAGTCTACCAAAATAATAAATGACGTATTGTATAATTATGTGGTGAGAAATAAACATATTTATTATTTATTTTAATATTGTTACTTTCACTATTTGAAAAGTACGACAGTTGTATGTGACCAAAATTGGACTAAATGCCTTAGACATTTTCTATTACTTAAATTTTAGGTGCATTCAGAATGGAGTAACTAAAATTGCCCGTGTACACACCTTGTAGAGTATTGATCAACAAGCCAAAATGGAAATAATAGCATCCTTTCGTACTAATGAATAAGAATCCATGAATAATAGTCTATTGTTTTCCCCATTTCGAATAAAAATACAGGAAGGCTGGTCTCGTTTTAATAAAAGATTTTCATAATATCCGAAATATGAAGGGGTTGGAGAGAGGACAATATTAATGAAATTCCAGCGTTGTTTACACAACTTGATGGTTTTTTCTTAGAAAATGTTGTTACCGATGTGGAAGGAGTCAGTTAGCTGGAAAGTAAAGAGATAGAACTCTCGGAATCAATTTTATTACAGTTACTACAACTGTCTTTCTAGACTTTATAAATACCACGAGAAAATAAATAAAAATATAAAATAATATAATAACTAAATGGATTACCATTTAGTTATTATGTTATTAATTTATATTTTTATTCTCTCTATTATTAAATAGTAGTAGTAATAGTAGTAGTAGTATAATATATTAATTGACTGGCCTGTTGGTCTAGTGATTAGTGACCCTGCCTGCTATGCCGGAGGTCGTGGGTTGAGCATAATCATTTGTTCTGTGTCTGGGTGTAATTTATCTATAATATGTATGTATTTAGAAATATATAAGTATGTTTATCAGTTGTCTAGTACCCATAACACTAGCTCTGCTTAGCTTGGGACTAGACGGTGATAGTTGTGGAATATTATGATTAATTAAATCTATCATAAGAAAAGTAGGTAATTTACTTCTTAATTTTTTTTTTTAAATCTAAATCGGTTAAGAATTTTTTAGGATAGGATAATATTCTAAAAGTAGTCACTGTATTTTTCATCATCACTGCTCTAAATACAGTGACTGAAAATAAAATGTGAGAAAACTGACATGTCTTAGAGGCTAAAGTCCGAAGATATATTTAATATCCACCAACTCGCACTGGGCCCACGTGATGGATTACGATCCATTCCCTCTCATAGAGAGGAGGCCAGAGCCCTACAGTGAGAACATGGCTGATTATGCTAGCAATACTTTATGCTAAATAAACTGTACGTGTATGGTGGAATATAGCCCTCTGTTCCTCAAAAAGAAAAAGCCTGTCTCATCAATAACTTTTTTTTGATAGGAAATCATCCAATGACTTCTCCCGCTATTGAGCAGAGCGGGAGGGTGTGTCAGACTTTTACTGACTAAAACTTAGTCCTATGTTCCTTCTTTCTCTTCGATCCAGGACCCCGGAATTCTTTTTCGCACAACCCGTGGCCTCAGTAGGCTTCGATTCAGCTGGGCCTCTTCAGTTTTGCTGAGCTCTTCTTGAACTACGTACATGCAACACTACGCACTGTCGACGACTCGGGCTTGGTCCGGACGGTTACCGAACCGGATGATACCTAAGAACGTGATAAAGCATCTCTTACAAAAGTTACATACATAGGCTACTTACTTTATGATCGTCTAGTATCCACGTGATGTTGGGCGCTGGGTACGCCTCGTCCACAGAGCAGTTGGCTCGCAGGATGTCTCCGCGCGCGTAACTGCCTCGAGAGATGGACAGGTGTGGAGCTCTGAACGGTGGGTCTGTATGAGAAAAACATAATTGTGAAAAGCATACATAAAGATTGTCAGTGGGTAGCGATATTTTGGTTCGTTATAGGTTCTGTATCGAAAGGGTAAAAACGGAACCCTATTACTATGACTTCACTGTCCGTTTGTCTGTCTACAGGCTGTATCTCATCAACCGTGACAGCCCGACAGTTGAAATTTTCTCAGATCGCATTTCGATGCCGCTATAAAAAAATATACTTTTTTTTTTTATAATGGATAGGCTCGCGTTTGACCACAATCTCACCTGATGGTAAGCGATGATGTGGCCGACGATGGAGCACGCTTGCCTAGAAGCAATCTATTCACTCTTGACTTAAAGACCACTAGGTTATAGCTATCAGGAAACACAGACTCCGGCAGGGAATTCCATTCCTTAGCTGTACGCATAATGAATGTACTCCCAAAACGCTTTGTACGTATAGGTGGGATGTCCACCATGTACCGGTGGCGCAACGCCGTACGTCTTGTGGTCCGATGATGGAACGGACTTGGCGGAATTAAATTGTGTAACTCTAGAGCACACTCCCCGAAGTGTAAACGATAGAAAACAGACAGGCTAGCAACTCGGCGTCGATGCTCAAGACTTTGGAGTTTTGACTTCACAAGAGTATCATTGCCTATGATCTTCTTGGCACGCTTTTCAATAGACTCTAGTGCATCTAGCTGGTATTTGGCTGACCCATCCCAAAGATGAGAGCAGTACTCCATACACGATCGAACTTGCGCTTGATAGAGGTTGAGCAGCTGTTCCGGCGTGAAATACCGTCTCACCTTTGCTAAGATCCCCAATTTTTTGGCAGCTAGTTGGGATTTTGCCTCGATGTAGGAGCCGAAATTAAGGGTAGACGATAGCGTTACCCCAAGAAGTTCAAGGTGGTCGGCAACCAAGTATACTAAAATTGTTTGCCGTTTTTTTTATGGTTCCCGACGGTACGGAAGTCCGATTCGCACTTGGTCGGTTTTTTAATATTATCTATATTGTAAGTTTCCATCTTTGCATAAACAATATTTTATACAATATACTCCTTACCTTGCTTGTAATATTTGCTGAAATATTTCTTACGAAATCGTTACCGATATCATCGTACATAGCTTGTGATAACTGACACTTGATTTGATTCAGCATAATTGACGCGCTCTCACTAGTAAGATAACTTTATTCAGATTCAGATTCAGATTTATTTATTGTTTGTCACAGGTGGAAATACAGCTCTTAAAATTATTGTCATAACAAGTATCACTGTAACATACCCATGGGGTGTACAATCTTTAAAATTTACAGTTACACATCAAAATAAAAGGAAACCTTCACAGTACACAAAATAAGAAAGGCAACATGATATTATTTATGTAGGAATGTACTATAGACCCTGTTTCATAGGTATTTCTTCAGAGGATAATCAGCTTTATAATATTCCTACTGCTAACTGTAATGTACTTACCAAACGGGTCCAATGTGGGTTGGTGAATTAAAAAATATTGGCAGAAGAAAGTCAAAACGGTAACATAAAGTAAATAGGCTTAAATGATTTTTCATGGGTGATTTCGTAGGCATAAATTATTTATATCACCGTAAAATTTTAGAAATCATTAAATTATAATCTATCTCGCGAAATTGTGAACTATCAAATGATTGTGAACCATACAAACATACTGCTTATTGTCGCATTACTTTTCGGTAGATTATAATCTATCGAAGTGAAACTACAACGTGGCAATGCCGCCAGCCTTTTGGGCACACTTCCAGTCGACAGCGATGCGGAGGAGTTTTATGACGTCATATTTAGCTAGGCATTTAGTGTATATATTATTTTTAATTATTTAAGTTATTGTTTAATTTGTTTATTATTTCTATTTAGGTAAGTTATTTTGTATGAATTAAAGCTTTGAAGAATAAAAAAAAAAAAAAAAAAAAAATTACAATTGAATATTGTACACGAGTTAGTGAAACTGGTAAATTGTGAAATAGCATACGCATCTCGAGCGCTGATTAGTTGAACGCCACGGTCCCCGTGCTGCCATAATTATTTGTTAACTAGTTAGTTAATTCGTTTGTTGTCGAATGTAAACAAACAGTGTTTTAGAGTTTGTGAATTGATTTTGTGTTAAAAATAACTCACGGATTTAAAATTGGCTATATGAAATTGTTGCAAAAGTAAAATTCTATCGAAAAATAATGCGATAAATATTGTACAGTTCACAATCTCGCGAGATAGATTATAATCTAATGGTATTTACAATTTTATGGTGACATATACGGTACTTCGCGAATACGCGACCTTTTATTATGTCCAATCGCTACAGTACTTTAGCAGTACGGCTTTTAGCAACCTTGCCGAGCTTTGTAGTTTGTTGTGACTAAGTACACCAAAGTAATATGGCGTACGCAGTCCGATGTGTACGTCACTTTGGTTTCAATGTGTTTCAACATGGAAGGCATTAGTTTATTTTAATGTTTATTTTAACGACCTTCCAGCACAAATATATAATCTTTCTGTTGTCAATTTAAGCCTCAATCTATTAATAGCAAATGAAAATGAAGCTCAAAATGATAGCAAATACCGTTTCCATTGTATTAACTAAAATAGCTCCGTCAGGAAGCGATCAGATTCGGTCCAATAAACAATAATTACTGAAGTTCGTTGTTCCAAGAACGCTTAGATTGTAATTACTTGTTCGATGGGTTTTTCCATTAGGATTTCTCAGTAGCAGATTGGAGGCTGAGTTTGAGCTCGATTGGACTTGCTGCTTATTATATGAGATTTAACTGGAGAATTAATTTCATGGAATGCTACATCCAAATGGACACTAAGTGCGTAGCGAATTCCAAATTTTGTAGCTTTTTTTTTGTAATTTTAAGTTCAGTATTAGACAGTACCTAAGTGTAAGTAAAATGTTTATTTGCGGTAGTGTATATGTATATTGTATATGTTTGCACATAGTCTTTAAAACCATTAAATTAGCCTCTCTTATTTAAAGAAGAGCCAAAATGTGCCATTTTGTATCTAAGTTAGAAAGCTATCGTGATAGCTTGTGTAATTTTTGTTAACACATGTAATATCCGACATTAAGTTAAATGCGGATTATCTTGGAGCATTTACCTTAATTTGTCAATTTAACGTTATATCTGGATTTCGTAAATACACAGACATAACAAAAATCGGACGTTATATAAAACCGGATGATGAGCAATGTAACGTACAAAAATAAACTTTGGCTACCTTATAAGCAAGAGTGTGGTTTGAGTTCTATATCATATCAACCGTTGACAGAAGAACTTACTAAAAAATAAAAATTGTGCTGACCGTATGTAGATGTAGAAATGCGGTTCGTTGGCATAAACCTAACAAAGCTGGTGATCTGATTGTGCTAACAGTTGACACTTACCAGCAACCGTCAGTTGTGTGTGGAATAACGGTGCATTGTCGCGAATACCTCTCACTGGTCATCACCGCTTGGCAGCTAATAGTTGACAGTAAACATACCAGCAGTTGACAGTAGAACTTTCCAACAACTGTCATTGGAGCACCACTGAGTAACTAAATCAGCAGATTATTATATATGTCAGTGCGGAAGAGTAGCGCATCGGCGAATAACTTATACTGGTCATAACCGCTTAGCAGCTGATAGTAAACATACTAACATTAGACAGTAGAACTTACCAACAACCGAAACCATCAGTGGTGCTGATCGTTTGTCAGTGTAGAATAACGGTGCCTTGTGATGAATATCTCACGTTGGTCATCTCCGCTTAACATCCAATGGTTGGCAGTAAACATACTAACAGTTGACAGTAAACTTATCAATAATCGTCTGTGGTGCTAATCATTTGTCATTGGCGAATATCTTACGCTTATCATCACCGCTTAGTAATCGGTAGTTGACAGTAGAACTTACCAACAACCGTCACTAGTCCTGACCGTTTGTCAGTATGGAACAACGGTGCCTTGTGGCGAACACCTTATGCTGGTCGTCACCAATTAGTAGCCGATAGTTGATAGTAAACATACAGTAGTAGACAGTAGAACTTACCAACAACCGTCAGTGGTGCTGATCGTATGTCAGTGTGGAACAGCGGTGCGTCGGCGGAGACCTCACACTGGTAGTCACCGCTCAGTCTCCGATTCAGATTCACTATGCGGACTTGCTGATGATCAGACTGCGTCAACTGGTAAATAAAAAATAAATCTATGACCAAATTGTGAATTAGACATTATCATAAGTATTCTTCAAAATGTTCTGTCATTCTCAAATTAAATAACATAACATAATAACATTTATTTCACCAAAATTATTACTACGAATTATATAAACTTAGAGGCTAATACTCATAGACTATATAACTAAGAAACACCTGTAACCGAACTAAGACGAGTCCTGTATCTCGGTATACAGCACCACACTCTCGAATCAACAAAAAGCATTTTGCCTAATCCACATGACTTAAAATGTTAGGATAAAAATAAAACGTTGATATGTGGCTGAAAAACCTCATCTATAACAACCACTAAATGGCCAGATATTAGAATTGGACATTTCATGAAATAGTTTCATTTCACGAGATAGCTGTCACAAATCATAAGCGGTAATAAATCCTTTTATGTAATAAATGTTTGAAACCTTTAGTTTCCCGATGCTAGGTAAACGCTTCCGCCAAATCACGTTTCAGGTATTCTATTCCCCAGGAATCTAGAACTAGCCCTTACAGTAGGTGTCTAGGTCGACTTGGCGGCGTCATTCATCCTCAGGTATTCACTTTATAGAGTTATTAGCCCAGTGGTCAATGTGTATGCGGCTAACGGGAGTCGCCCCATCCCATTGTAGCCTAGCAGCTCTTTTCCCTCTTGTCTATGATTACTGTTTCTTATTATATCGGCTTTTATTTCACCCAGATGGCTAATCTTTTTTGTTTATAAAACTCGCTTACTCTATGCTTAGCTTAACTACTTTTGTTTTTCTTTTTACTTCGTACGGTCTGTGTATTAAACCAGTGTCAAGTTCAGAAAGTATTAAAGTTTAGAGTACATAAAATATGTATAGTAGTAGTATTAAAAAGTATATAAAATTACAACCATTTTTTATCACAATAAATAATAATCTCATCCAACTCTTCTGTTGCAGGTCTGGAAGAAATTTCGTTAAAAATAAGCACCTGTTTACTCTGTGTTTGTTCTTTCAGATTTTAAGTGTTTGTGTGTACATAAATAAATAAAAATAATACAATGCACACAATAATACAATATCCAGTAGGAATCAATTTGCGAGTAATTAAAATCATCACTTAATTTAATGATAAATGATAAATGATCTTTATTTTGCAAGTAGGTTTTATAAAAACACTTTTACACGTCAATTATTTTTTTTTTTGTCAATTAATGCTAGATGAGGCCGGCATTTACTCAACCAAATGCCGCTAAAAACGGTCCTCAAATACTTATTACTGGTTTCAAAATTCAAATTCTCCATCTAAAAATCTTTTCAATTAAGATCCTGTTAATCAGCGTCTAAATTAATCATACGGTTTTTACTTTTTTTTAATAAGATCCCTATTTGATAGTATTCCTAGTTTAAATCCAACGAAAACTTGGTAGCTTAGAATAATTTTGACAGTGTAGGTCCAATATGGATTCTAAATTAAAAATGTGGATCTCTAAACTGACTTCAAAATAGAATTTGACGTAACAAAATGAGCTATGACATAAGAAGAGATTCCTTGAATATGGAAAATAATTTGAATTAAATATGAATTCAGGGAGACAGAAATATTCAGAATGTAAATTTAAATTTGAATGCAAATTCCAAACGCTTTTATATTGCTACTTTTGAGGACAGTTTATCAGACTTCTGTGAATGATTAAAGGATACCTCAGAAAGCTTAGTTGAAAATACTAACTAATCTTAATTATTCGACAAGAGATCATTATTAGTGAGTTAGAACTTTAACAAAGATTACTCAGAAAGTGATAACTAATTAGTTATTAGAGAGCTGATGTTTTAAATAGCGTGTTATTTTAATTAATTTGTCTTTGGGATAATACTAAAGTTAGACTTTAAAGGCTAGACTTTGACGTACCTACTGCAATTGGCCCTGAGACATTCGTTTGTTTTTCATTGAGCTGACTTTAATGAAACCAATCGAATTTTTTGGGCAGCATGTTTTCGAGTGAAGCTCAGTGGCTATTTTAATTATTCGCAAAATTCCTTGTAAATGTTGTGATGCAAATTGAAAATTGATGAAGTTTTGTATCTCATTCAAGTATATAGTAGTAAGTATAGTATAGCTGACCAATACGTGGAATCATTGAAACAGGCGTGATTTCGGTAAAATGGAGATGATAATAATTATTGTAGTATTGATTATGTATTGAGAAGGCTGACCCACCCAATACATTTGCTGCCAAATATTGCAAATACGAGTACCTATATTAAAATGTGTTACATCCGCGTTCTAATGGAACACAAAGTAACTAACAGTAATAACTTCTTGACTTGACACTGGCTAAATGCACAAATCGTGCAAAGACAAAAAAAGACGTGTGGCACTCGGGGACTGCCGCGGTAAAGCTATTGCATAGCATTTTTATCAACTTATGCAATTATAATTATTTATTTATTTTATTTATGCAATATTTTTTTTCCTTTGTTTTTTTTTCTTTGAAGTTACACTTTCACACATTGAATTGAATTTTGATTGATTGTTCACTCATTTGTTTTCTTATCGGTCACCACGCTCAAAAAACAAATGAGTGGGGGGTGTTAGGTTATTTTCGTTACGGAATTTCTGGATTCGGTCTCCACGCTCAAGGCCCGCGATAGAAGCTATGCGATAGCTTAAAAAAGAAAAAGAAAAAAATCAAGAACAGCACCTTTATTGGTTTCATTTCGTGTACATTTATATAATACTAGCCCCTGCCAACGGTTTCGCTCACATTATAGTAGAAAAATATTTCAAGAAATCCTACTCCCAGCATAAGAAGAATCCTATGCTCTATTCCAGAACATGGGTCATGTTCGAGTGTGGAGAAGTAACAAACTGACATGCACGTTCACAAACTTTCACCTTTTTAACATTAGTGAGATTATTAAAAACTATTTTCATTTTTAAAGCTTGCCCCACACTAGAGATTACTCCTGTACTGTTGGTGCGTTCACAGGCATATAAATTCCCATACACAATTATATCCGAAACACCTGTCTGTAGGGCATACAAATATTTGTTCCGAGCGGGAATCAAATCCGCGATACGCAGTGTAGCAGTCAATCGCTCAACCATTGCGCCAGCCGAAATTATTTAAAAATCTCATCAACAAAACAACTACAGAACCAACTTACGTCAACCGACGCTCCAGGCAAAGGAAACACCATCGTCGGTGGCATCTCCCTTGGCACATATCTGTAGAACTCAGTCTCCGCCTTGTACCACCTGATGGAGTACAGTGCAGCATCCTCCAGGTCGTAGGAGCATCGCAGGATGGCTGACTGGCCCTCGCCAGAGAGGACCGCGCGGGGTACGGAGATTGAGAGGTTGCGGAGGGACCATACACCACCTGTAGAAAAAGGGAAAGAGTTAGATTATAGGATATATACACTTCTATACTAATATTTTAAAGAGGTAAAGTTTGTTTTTTTATTTGTAGAAGGTAATCTGGAAATACTGGTCGGATTGATAAAATTTTTTCACCGATAGAAAGCTGCTTTACCTATTCTTGAGTTATATAGGTTAGGCATGGTCATTTTTTATCTCCGCGGGCGATGCTGCGGGAAAAAGGTAGTCCTTAATATAAATAAAAATAAATTTAAATGTCGATCAAGCACTAAATATTATGGAGTAGTGTGATTTGTAGATAGTAGAAAATATATGCGCAAAAATAAAAATTAACTAATATGTTGGAAAGTTATTTTGGCCATTTCTCATTCATAAATTGGAAAGACATATAAATTGGAAAGACGTATAAAAAATGATAAAAGATTGCTACAATGTAGTTCCTTACAATATAATCGTACATACATTTATGATGCATAAAGGCTTGTCGATCATAAGCTACGGATTTTTAAAGTATATGATAAGTAAGGAGATATTAATTTTTTAATAGCTAGTGGCAATGGAACCTCGTGGCCATGAAGCCAACCTTTGGAGGCTTTTTTTATGGTGGGAAAAATCATCTAATGACAACCCCCGCTCTTGGGCGGAGCGGGAGATAGTGTCAGACTCTTACTGACTAAAAGCCCACCCCGTTTCATCTAGCCTTCATACCGAGGCTCGAGTTCCCTTTCTGATAACCCTGGCCCCAGTAGGCTTCGACCCAGCTGGGCCCCTGCTGTTGTTGACAACTCCTTGAGGCGCGCGAGAACAGTGCGCGACTCTGACGATTTGGGCTTGGTCCGGACAGTTACCGGATGGCCGGACAGCGAGCTACCCATTGCTCACTGTCCGCAAGCCCGCACCTACGGTGGCTGGCGACGGCGATCTCTCGCGCCGGGCCTTGATACAAGCCATGGTCCGGAGCGAGGTGGCGTGGCAGGCGGTCGCCTCCTTCTGCGAAGCAGTAATGGTAGCAAAAGAGGAGGCCTACCACATCAGGCAACGGCGCTTTCGCCGCCGCCGGGATTCTGATCCCGATTTCCGGCCACCGTAGGCGCGGGCTTGCGGACGGCGAGCAATGGGTAGCTCGCTGTCCGACCGTCCGTTAACTGTCCGGACCGAACACAAGTCGTCGACGGCGCGCACTGTTCCGGCGCGCCTTAAGGAGTCGTCAGCAACAGCAGGGGCCCAGCTGGGTCGCAGCCTACTGGGTTAGTTTTGAAAGGTAGCTCAGCCCCGGTATCAAGGCACGAAGGAACGGGGTTGTACTGTGTTTTACTCAGTAAGAGTCTGACTATCTCCCGCTCCACCCAAAGGTAGGGGATGTCATTTGGATGATTTTAATTCACCGAAAAAAATATAATACCTTAGGATGCTCACGTTAAGCCAGAACTCCAGATCTGGACGCAGATAACACGTATTGTGTGGAGGTTTCTTATTTTGAAGCCCTAATGCTACGGTAACTTGGACCCTATTGTCGATACTAGAGGCCAAACGAGAACAATAACAATGTAGAATATAAATTTCCTGAAATATCCAAAAAATTAAAACGATCCCAAAAAAAAAAAAATATTACACCGGTGATTACTTTTTCTCACAAAATTAAGAATACAGCCAAGAAAATAGCAAGTCATATAGCCTCTATTTCTGAAACTAACCCTAGGGATTCCACCTTAAAATATTACCCATTCGAACACATGTAATTCTCCAAAGAA
The DNA here is from genome assembly GCA_910589285.2 of Mythimna ferrago. NCBI lineage: Eukaryota > Metazoa > Arthropoda > Insecta > Lepidoptera > Noctuidae > Mythimna > Mythimna ferrago. Next base: position 20,108,305 of record OU342698.1, read on the forward strand.
TTCTATTCCAAATACATTTTGTTCTTCATACAGAACAATATTTCGTCCTGCATATAGGACATTATTACTTTATTCTTTATAGTCTTGTTACTAAGACTTAGTAATTGGTCCTTAGTTTTTGTATTATACAAGAAATAAGTATATTTGTTTTCTAAATGGACGTATTAAAAGATGTTCCAATACGAGTAAGTAGTCTGTAATTCTTAGCATTTTAGCAGACAATACAAACAGAATTGTATTCGGAAAACAATTGGTTTTCCTTCTAGGGAATGTTTGGTTTTGTCCAACCAAATGTTTATTTAGGTTGTGTGTGATGTGCACCTCAGATATCACAGGTTAATTTCTTCAAAGGTAAGGTAGAATTGAGTGACTGTTCAATAATGTACTCCATTAGTAGTGTTCATATTACTCGGTTAGACTTTGGAAATCATGTTAAATATTCGTACAAAAATATAAACTGACAGACATATCCATAATAATAATAATAATAACCCCATCGCCGTATCTCTACGTTGACGTCGTGGTGGGGCTTGCGCGCTCCAATGAACCCTAAGTCTGTGTCGGTAGCGCTTGCTTAGCCGTAACATGCCTAGGGTGAGGGGCCAGACCAAGAGAGATACAATCCGCAGGGCAGTTTTGTGGCGAACTGTTGGGCATTAGCGATCCCATGGATCCGATCTCCCGGGAGAATTCTTGTTCTTCATCTCCGGCTTGCCTTTATTGGCCGGTCGTAGTGAACACTGACGAGGAACAGAGCTCCCACCTCTCTCTTGCCTTTATTGGCTGGCTTGAGTGGAGATTCGCAAGAGCAAATGCGCTCGGGAGAAGGATGTATAATCCAGTAAGGTGCTGGTAGGGATCTTGACCGTACTTCCGGGATTGTCCTGATAGCCGTGGTATACCTCTCCACTCCTCAAGCACATCAGGATATGTTGCCCTCTTGTTGCTACGTCACTTCGTGCTAGCGACCATTTTGGGGGCCCATTTGTTGAGTGTGCAAGTCACCCCTTGCCTTTTTATCGATGGAAATTAAAAACATTGTTTAGGCAGGGGCCATAGTCTTAACATAGTTTCTGGTAACCAGTCCACTTAAGACTCCAAAAACCATAGCCTTATATTAGTTTTTCACATGTTGCAATAGTTTCCCTTCAACCGGGGGTTGTCCTTGGATGCACTAGCATAACGCATACAGGGATAATCGCCGGTTGGTACCACGTTCCATTAGAAGCAGCTAAAAGGGCCTCTGCGAGTTGGTTTCGGCTCCTCGTATGCCTTCCAAAGGTCCAGGACCTCATGGTCCTGAGATAAATAAATGTATAAAAATAATAATAATAATAATAATTCTTTATTTCAGGCTACTATGGCCCATAAACACAATGCACAGCCGAAGCTACTGAGACTACGAGCGTGAAATTTTGCAAAAGGTTTCTTTTTATGACAAAAGCGAGCACTAAGAGAGGAAGTTTTTCAAAATGCGCCCCTAAGGGGATGAAACAGGGGCCTTAAGGAGAAACCTACGTTCATACTGCGTATTTTGTATAGCTAGCACATATAGAAAAGGAAGAAGAAGATTGGGCAGCTCATGATTAAGTAATCTTCAAAGTTAAGCAACTTTTGGCGAGGTTCTCATAGGTGACCATCTTAAGATGCATAATACCGCCAATGACCTTGAGCATCTAGGGGGAATTTGATGCACACATCTCGTGCTGCCACCCGCGCCCGCACAGAGCCCCACTCCGTATCCAATACCTCCTGGGACGCCAGGAATTAATGACCAATAAAATTGCCGTATTTACGTACATCACCAAAAAAAAAACATTTTCTGGATTTTTCTAAGAAAAAGCAACATTTTCGGTCAAATCAATTTCGTACAAAACGAAAATTAAGCGTTTAACAAGGTCAATAAAGCTGTACAGACGTAAAGTACAATCGGCGCTCAAGGGGATAAGTATTGGTATTTTGCTGCATCCAGATAATTGGCATATTTGGAAAAAAAAAATGTTGCGTTGAATAAACCTACTACCAACCAAACAGTCGGAGGTTTTAACAATACGGAAATACTTGGAAAATGCGTGCGTTATTTATTGCCTGTGAATTATGTTTGTTATGCCTGTAGACGCAGCGTTGGAAGGCCTCCTACAAGGTGGACCGATGACCTGGTGAAGGTAGCGGGAAACCGATGGATGCGGGACGCACAGGAACGTTCGATGTGGCGACGCTTGGGGGAGGCCTATGTCCAACAGTGGACGTGTATCGGCTGAAATGATGATGATGATGATGATGCCTGTAGTGATACATCAATAATTTATAAATAATAGTTTATACTGGAAAATATTTGATTTGCACGTTCACGTTTATGAAACGTTTTGTTCAATAAAAGTTGATGAAATTAATGCATACCGGTCTCAACCCGAATAGATGTCAAATAGCTCAATAATAATGGTGGATTTCTCCTAATTTTACACACAATGGGCAACCGACAAATTGGAGTACCAGGATTGATTCGGAAAATCCACCAATACCACTTCTCTTTACTTCCACTCCTTTTTAGTCTTTGTGGGCACTGTCTGCACTGCACATGTCACTTTTGTAGACTGCTAACTTACAATCTAACAACTTAAGTGGCAGTGGACACATTGAGTGCGGAATAGACGGTCGTTGGGGCCAAAAGGTTCTGAGTGACGACCACGTACCGGAAGACGCAGCGTTGGAAGGCCTTCCACAAAGTGGACCAATGATCTGGTGAGGATCGTTATGACGATGCTTGGGGAAGGCCTGTGTCCAACAGTGGACATCTTTGGTTAAAATAACAATGATGATGATTCGCAATTCGCCTTCGCCGTAATGCTCATATTCTTTCTCTTTTGTATAATGTGCTCTTTTCCCCTTTTACCCCTAGTTATCTCAAAGAACGGTTTCAATTCCTTTGTGACTCCCACATGAAAGTTCTTAGGTCATCGGATAACTTGAAACTTAAAATGCCAATGCATTCAAGTACTTTCCTAGATAAGTCCTTTACTGTTCAGGCCGCTCGTCTATGGAATGCATTGCCTGTGGAAATAAAGCGTGCGCAAACACTGCCTGCATTTAAAGGGCTTGTGAAGGATCATTACTTGACTCTGTAATCTTGTCTTCGTTCTTCACTAACTCTCTTGCTTATATATATATTGTATGTATGTATTTGTGTATCTATTTTAGAATTAAGTATTTATTAAGTTTTGTTACTTTTATATTTGCACTAAGTGCAATCCCATTTTGTGTCCAGGCAATCCCTGTCCATTCAAGGTTGCCTGGAAGAAATCGCCTAGTGCGATAAGGCCGCCAATTGTGTGTTTTTTATTATGTGGTTTCCTTTTTTTTGTTAATTTATAATCTTGATGTGCAATAAAGTATATATAAATAAATAAATAGATGATGATGAACTTACAATCAAATAATGGTCAGTAAAAGAGATTCGGTGAAACACGTGATCGCTTACAATGGGCTTCATCAGAAGGCTTAAAGTCACTCAAAGAGCAACGGAAAAGGCTATGCTCGGAGTTTCCTTGCGTGATCACATCACAAATGAAGATATCGGCAGGAGAACCAAGGTTACAGACATAGCCCAAAAGATCGCCAAACTTAAGTGGCAGTAGGCAGGACACAATGCTCGCAGAACAGATGGTCAATGGGGCCGAAAGGTTCTGGAGTGACGACCACGTACCGGAAGACGCAGCGTTAGAAGGCCTCTCACAAGGTGGACCGATGACCTGGAGAGAGTCGCGGGAATACGGCGGATGCGAGACCCACAGAATTGGTTGTTATGGTAACGCTTGGGGAAGGCCTATGTTTTGTGCCTATGTAGCAGTGACTACAGCTTTTGGCTGAAATAGTAATGATGAACTTACAATCGAATATGGTGAGTAAAAGAGTTTTACGGTAAACTAATTTTTAATAATGTCTTTCATCAATTAACACGGTCAGTCATAAAATTCTTTTCCCGGTCTGGTTGGAGCATGAAGAAAAAAGAAAAACACAGACACACAATGAAGAAACAACTTATGTAGAATAGAAAAATAAAATAAAAACAACGTTGTGAGTCCCACGGCTGTGCCGTAGTAACTCCAGTGTTATGTGTAATAAGTCCAATGGAAATCTATGAAGAAGTGCATACTTTCACTGACTGAAACCCACCCAAGTTTTTCCAGTTGCCCTATGCATTCCAGGGCCGTCCCGAGCTTACACTGAGCTGCCATTTGTAGTATACTAGTGATCTACAAACTTATAAAGTGTTATAAGCGACGAAACAAAACTAGATCTTAGCGTAGATCCTAGGGGTACTTTAATACTCTATATTATTACAATAAAAAATATGTCGAATATACCGTAAATTAACCTAATTTAAAAAACGCTTAATAGATTTTTTGTGAAGTTTTACTATCAAAATAATGTAATTTGGAATGTTTTCAGATAGCCATCCTAAAAATATTAATATTACATTTTTAAAATGGACGTATATTTAGAAAAGGTTTTTTTTCCAAATTACGAATCAAATTTTAACAACAAACATAATTATCTCCAACCCTTTTTAGCTCCACATACAACGAGATCAAATTTGCGACAACACAGCTTTTTACCCGATACGCTTACCGCGGTACCTTTAATCCGGACCCTAAACCTACCTTTAAAACAATTTTGGTGAGCATCATATTCCTGGTAACCCTACCCGGATGCTGAGGGCCCCAACTGAAGGAAACGCGGTCACTAATCACCAAGACCATGGAGTAAGGGAGAACAGAAGGTTTACTGATGATGGGTGAGAAGAATGGTTAACAAAAGTCACTATAGTATAAGAATAGGACAGATGAAACATTTTAAATGATGTTGTTCTTAATTCTGAACGTTTGGGAAGCTGTACCTCTACTAGAAAAAGTCAAAACCATAGAAAATAGTGAAAAAAATGATTGTAGCAATAAAGTTAAGTATATCCATTTACTAGCCTGTACCAATAGGGAATACGCAAGTAACAATATGAAAGAATGTTTAAAATATTTTCAACCGACAACGAATTTAAAAGCTTCGAACCTGCTAATAAGAAAGAAAACTTACACGTCAACTTTGGCGTAAAAGTTTATGTAAAACATAACGGTCCAAATTAAAAAACGGCGGTTTGACGAGAGAAATCTATATCATTATTTATACATATATTTATTTAAAATTATTATATCTCGTTTTTTTACCAATTTTGATACTGTTGTCACTGATAATATTTCTTTTTTAGTATTAAATAACAAATTTTTTTTCGTGCACAGTCCTTATTAGAGAATGTGTCTTATGGAAATTTGTCAAATGCAAGTTGGAGTATTAATTATCCAACTATAAGAACGAATTCACATCAAAGAAGACAATCAGCATGTCATCTATTCCTTTCACTCAAATAATGCGGATCACCTTACCAAAGTCCTTCTGCCCACACAACGCCTGTCCACACCTACGTCTGCTTGTCACCCTTCACGACTTGATCAGCTAAGATAACACATTGTTAGTGTGTTAGAGCGATTGTTGCGATTCGAGCCTGATACATTGCTGGTATTGTTCCGTGATTGCATTGTGAGACGCCAGGCGAGGCCGTAATGTTGTTACAGTTCAATTGAATGCCATGAAGACGTTATGCAGATTTATTGAATTAAGGTCGGGTGGATTCGTCAATTTTCGTTTTGATTCGGTTACGATTTGGGTTGGTTTACTTTGGTGCAATCAGGGATATGTTCTGTACAAATTGTTGATGAACACCCGCAAATAAATATCAAATTATAATACACGACACGCTTTGTTGATTTTCAGCGTCTTCTCTGTTTAGATAGATATTAGGATTTTGTCCTCTTCTGCATGATTTGTAGCCATAATAACAATAAAAGTTTTGTAACCTCACAAACAGTCATAACCTAGCTTATCTATTCAAATTAGGCTCATAAATTTAAGCTAATCTTTTGACAGAAAAACCATAACATCATCGAGGTAAACAAAATTCTATCCCTTCTTTACTTTAGAACAAAGACAATTACAGAAGTGGGTCCGAATCTAGATAGTATCCCAAACAATCAATTAAGTTGTGTGCATGCATAATCCTATGGTCATTAAGGAAGTATGTTCGCAGCTGGGAAAACAAGGCCCGGCTTGTGGTGAGACCGACCCTTAAGGGATGTGGTGGTATCTCGATGAGAAATCTAGTTACTAATTGATGAGATTTTTCACGTTTACGGAGTTGCTGTTTGCGTTTATAATCGACTAGTTGCTGTCATCGACTTCGACCGTGGGATTTTTGATACTTCTTACTGTTGTTAAATTACATGCATTTATTATAAGCTGTCTTGTTTGTTTCATTATAATATTAATGTGGTGGTTCAGTTAGTTAATAGGTATTTGTTCGACATTGTCATTTTGTGAAGGAATAAAATCAGTAGTTTCTTTTCTTTGTTTGGGATCTCTAACACCGTTTTGCAGATTTGTAGGACGATGTTATAGATACACAGGTCTTTATAGAAGACCAGTTTACATTTGGGAGTTAGTCAAATGTAAACTTATTACCTATAGTAGTTTAGATCTGTGCAAATATGTCAATTACAGGTATGCATAGCTTATAAAATTTGTCATTTTAATCATCTTTTTTTAAACCTTATCAACACATTTATATTTTTTTCATTACGTTTAGGATCCATGCAAAGCTTATAGTTGAAACTCCATAATATATTTACGGCCCAATCTATTCCATTATGTTTAGCATACTCAAAGGGGCGCTTTGTTATTACCGCAGGTATACATTACTCAGAATACCTTAAATTAATAAACACAAAGACCCAGATTCTGTGGACACCAAACACAACTGGCACTGTTGCTACCTCCTATTAACCGGTAAAAAAGTTCAGAAAATACAAGTAGAAGACCGAATAAATACATCTGACAGTCAAAGATAATAGCTTTTTATATTTAATTTACTTCTTGAAAGCTTTAAAATCTGCCAAAAAAAATTAAACTGAAACCTTATAATGAAGACTAGATATTAATAAACCCTAAATGTGTTCATATCAACTTGTGAATGAGACTCAGTCGAGAATCCAACCATTTAAACGTTGAAACTTTTCGCCACCGTATAACGACGGTTACAACCGTGTGCTTAAATGTAATGGAAGGAAAATTGGTGATGATATCTTACTTTCAGATAAGATTTTGGTTGTAATTACATGTGATTTTAGAAGTATTTTACCGTTCTGTTAATACTGAGTACTCTATGGTTCACACAATTACACTTTACTCTGAAGTAAGATAGTTTTTATTTAAGTGGTAGTGAGCAGGGCACATTGCTCGCAGAACAGAAGGTCGATGGGGACGAAAGTTTCTAGAGTGGCGACCACGTACCAGAAGACGCAGTGTTTCTTTACATGGCAAAGACAATTTCGTGTATTCTGATACTAATATTAGTTTGAGTTATCCTTTCTCTAGCCTTTTTCGTAACTAGCTCAAAAATTTGGCTTCCAGTCTAACTGGATATGGAAGAGTGCCTGTATTTTACATGGAGCGGCTGTCTATAAGACCTCCATCTAATAGAATCCAGTTAATAGGTAACATGATTAAACTATCTTATCTTCCTCAGAAACTCCTATAACGTCTCTATTCACAAAATTTTCATTATAATCCATTTAACTGCCTTATAACGTTCACGCACAAACAAAAAGCCTACAAAATCCTCGTAATACCGCATAATGACTTAATTATAAACAGCAATATAACATACACAACTTGTATGTTTACCACCGACAAAGGGTTTAGTCATGACCCACACGTCTTTCATAACTTAAACCAAAAACATAAACCCAAAAACGACATCCCATTTTCAATTAATATTGCCTTAGAAAGCCCATAAAAATCCCAGTACACACACACAAGAAGCCTTTTAAAAAACGGTCTACCAAAGACAGATCTTCCGGCAAATTAACCTCTCCCCATACGCGGGGTTCATCAAATTGCGCATTCAGTTGAAGCTAATGAAGGTTATAAATGTTCGAGAGTGTTCGTGCGAGCGGCGATGTATAGCGAACATTGAGATAATGACCGCGCCTCCTCGGCAATAACTGGATGGCTTGGTAATAGTCCTATATGTCTCGCGGCCGGATTGACACGGGAATATTTCAGAGGAAATGTTCGCTCACTAGTTAGAGGAACAATGAAACGTTTCCACGTTTTTTGTTTGGTTTATTTTGGGTTCTGGCGTAGGGGAAAAGAAATGGAAATGGATTTGGATAATTGGTGCAGATTCTCGGGGGCTGCGAGTTACGAGATTTGAATTTGTGGAAAGCTGCTTTGATTTTTGAAAAGGACGAATGTTTTTTATTGGTTCCCGAACGTATTGTAACTACCATTGAAGAAGTTTTGAAAAAGTTAGATTTCTTCTTTTGTGGTTTAAAAATATTTTCTACTGTTTTGTCATGGCTAATATAAACACAAGAATGAGCAGTTCTGAACTTCTGGCTGCGTTCTAATACGCCTTTCAAGCGTACGCCAATTTCGCATACATCTTGATTTTGCTTTTGTCTCATGTTAACTGCTGGATTTTGACAGAATCGGCTGGATTGGTGTTACACGTTTTCTTCTTCAATTTTATCCTTTGAACCGTTACTGACACCCTTTCTTTCATTTCACAACCATACCTTAACGCATTGTGTTTCTCTTTATTCTTTATTGTACACAAAAATTTTAACAAACAACAAAAAACTTTTTTATATTTGATATACATAGGCGAGCTTACCCCACAACTGGGTTTTCTTACAGCAAACCATGTAAATGAAAATGTAATTTTCATTTGAGGAACCCTCACTGTACAACAAAAGAAAAAAAAAACATAAATTGAACTTAACTTTAAACTAAAAATACATTATACAGGTATGTGTACAGCAAACTATACTTAAACATTATATATACAATAAATAAATACTTATTACGTACATATTTATAGGTAATTTTTTCTTTATATTGATTCTCTTATGTTCTAAAGAAAACCCACGCATAATACCTTTTTCAGATCCCTAAATAATAATATTTCCACACCAAAACCTAGTCACCCTCGTACTAAATACGTCTTCACACTCGGAGCACCTCGGAGCACATCGGAACATGTCGTCGCGCCTCGGAAATGAATCCGTGTGAATAAAGCCCGCGACACGTTTGCTCCCCTCTCAGCGTCGCGTCGATTAGACTTTACACGGCTGTTAAGCCGTTCTTAGTGTGTTTTTGAGAAGGTTCCCTTTTGTTGGGGCTGTGAAATTGTTTTTAGGATTGATTGCTTTGTGCTGTTCGTGGAAAGGAAATGTGGTGTTGATTTGAATGTCGAAAAGAATGATTGAAAGATTTTGTTGGAAAATATGACAGTAAGAGGCTCAAATTTAAGTGTCATGTCATAGCGATTGTCGAAATACTGTGATGTAAGGGATCTTGTGAAATTTTAATAGCGCACGTCAATGCCATTTTTTTTTTCTAGAACTTTTTGTCTCATTACTGGACATAAAATGAATCAGAAATGTAGATAACCGCCGGAGGTATATTATACTCGTATAATCATCAATATATCAATAGTCTGAACAATTGCCAAAGTCAAATGGCAGTGAGCAAGGCGCTTTACTCGCAGAACAGATGGTCGTTAGAGCTATAAGGTTCTGGAGTGGTGACCGCGTACCAACGCTGCATCTTCTAGATGCAGCGTTGGTAGGTCTTCTTTGAAGTGAACCAATGAACTGGTGATGGTCACGGAAATCCGATGGATGGGAGACGCACGTGATTGGTCCACCGGTTCTGATGCCTGTCAGTGGACGTCTTATGGTTGAAATGATGATGACTGATCAAAGATTTCCCTCAAGTTCTTTCAGATATTTATTTCCTTCACCCTCTTAAACCAGTCCTTGTGGTACGAGTTCAATTTTATTAACTTAATGATAAGCTGTACCTATATAAATCTGTGTCTTGTCTAGAGTTTATGGTAAACACTATTTTCTCATACAGCCCGCCTAGTGAATGGTGAACAAGCTAAACTACAGTTGTTATTCGAAAAGAAGCAGAAATGGATTGGATATCATTTTTATCTCTAAGGCCCGAATTAATAAACATTCCTCAGCCCAAGATCTCGTACTTGATATCAAGCTTGAGGTCCTGATTGTATTAGTAAACGAGATTCAAAAGCCCAAGCTCAAGCTCAAATCTTGGTAACTGAGATTCTGTACTCATGTGTTTATTAATTAGCAATGATCATGAGCTTCTGACATCGTATAATCGGGAATAAAATGATATCGCACTTGAGCATGGAGTTGAGCATCGTTTATTAATGCGGGCCTTAGTTGCTTTGCACATTGAAATTCATGTATTTGACGTTTGTTATTTGATTTTACTAACCAAATATCACAGAGATATTTCAGATTATTCAAACACAGTCTCTGTTATTGCAAATTTATATAGGTTCAACCTATCAGCAGAAAAAAAATACTGGGCAAGCGCGAGTCGGACTCGCGCACTTAGGGTTCCGTATTAATTAGAATTACCGAATGTAGTCTCACATGCCAAACAGGATTCTGGGTCGACGGAAAGTACCCTTTGATTTTTAATATCATTGAGAGTATCTTAACATACGTTTTAATCAACTTCGAAAAGGAGGAGATTTTATGTTCGGCTGAATGTACGTTTTTTTTTTATGTATGTTCCCCTATATCTCGGTCAATTGTGGACCGATTCTGAAATTTATTTTTGATTGATAGGTATTGATAGGTGTATGCTATATTATGATCTGATCATGAACTTCGAAGATATGGCACAGAACTCCTCATAGGATCACAGCAGAATTGTCATAACAAGTAAAATTGCTTTGTTTATACGTGTAGTCGATGACTAACTGAAAAGGCCGTATCTTTTTCGTTTGTTAACTTAGAAGTTTGATTTTATCACACAGCTTTAAGGGATTGCAGATTTTAGTATATGATTTTAATTTCAACTCGATACCTTAATGCGTTCCCGAGATAAAGCGTCATGGGAGACAGATAAACAGACAGACTGACAGATAGTCAGACGAACAGCAAAATGATCCTATAAGGCTTCCGTTTTCCTTTTGAGGTACGGAACCCTAAAACACATATAAAACGTTGCGTACGGGGACCACACAAAACCATTTTTTCCCGTACACAATTAATTTGAGCTACCCAATTATTTTTGTGAAGAATATCAAACAAAACAACACGGTAACATAACAAGGTAACTCGTGAACCTGACCACACCGTGGGATATCGGTGTCGGTCATTAATTGGGTTGCAAAGGTCAGGCGTGTAGCTCCAGGAAAAATACTGATACTCTGTTTAGTATAGAACCTTACGATATTGAAGCTGGAATAAATCAACCTGCTATGTTTAGTAGGCAACAAAACGTATTAACATATTTGCTTTTTTAAAAGAAAAGAATGAAAACATGTTTATTCTGCCTGTATAGACACAAAAAGACTTTGGCCGGAGCGGGAGGTAGTGTCAGACTCTTACTGACTAAAAAACGCATCCCGTTCCTTCTTGCCTTTTGTACCGGGGCCGAGCTTCCCTTTCGGATAACCCCGGCCCCTGTAGGCTTCGACCCAGCTGGGCCCCTGCCGTTGCTGACAACTTATAGAGGCGCGCGGGAACAGTGCGCGCTGCCGACGACTTGGGCTCGGTCCGGACCTTTACCGGACGGTCGGATAGTGAGCTACCCATTGCTCGCCGTCCGCAAGCCCGCGCCTACGGTGGCCGGAAATCGGGATCAGAATCCCGGCGGCGGCAAGGGCGCTGTGAGCACCGTTGCCTGATGCGGTCGGCCTCTTCCTTTGCTATTTTTCGCGTTACTGCTTCGCAGAAGGAGGCGACCGCCTGCAACTCCTTCTCGCTCCGGAGTATGGCCTGGCCCTGTACCAAGGCCCGAACAAATATAGGTACTTAAAGAATTGGCCCAAATCTTTAATTGGAAAACATTAACACTCTGATGATACTAATGCCTACTTCTTACGAATATGCTTGCAAACTTTACTTTTGAAAGTTAATCGGTTTGATAATTTGGTTTACAGTGTTTTTTTTTTTCAAATCTGGAGTTTCGATAGTTTTTCATGTGAAATGCTCATAAAACTGACTTTCAAATCACTCCACAATGGCAAAAAATAACAATCCAATAAACAGTTTCAAAATTCTGCCAATTCGTATCAGTAAAATCACGAGCATTTCAGTGGACACAGAACAAGAAGTATCCAATTCTCGGCCCATTGCAGGCTTCTCCTAATTACAGCCTTAGGCCTCTCTTGTACGGGCTTGTAGTTGCGACTCCGAAATGGCATAGCGAAATGCCTCCGATTTGTTCCCTGTCATGTTCAAAATTGAAGCTGTGAGATGACTGATGTTCGCTTCGGGAATATTATCTTGATCAAAAGCGTGTTCGATGTTTATAGAGAATTTGTTTAAATAAATTAAGTACAAATCATTATATATTGAAGTTTGATCCGTCATTAAGGTAATCGACTAGTGTTGTCGGTTAAAAATGTAATTATATTTATTTTTATATATAGTTATAATTCTTCTGTAAGTGTGTTTGTAACCTAACTCTTTGTAAAGGTCTTTACCGATTTGGAAGAAATTTCGTGTGTATACTTGAATAGGTCCTTGTATGGTTTGAAAATGCAATTGAACATGGTAGGTGGCTACTGATCGCATAACAGGTGATCGATGGGGACGAAAGGTTCTAGAATGGCAACTACATACTGGAAGAAGAAATGTTGGAAGGCCCGAAGACCTGGTGATGAGGGTCGCGGGAATCCGATGGATACGATACTCACAGGACTGGTTATTATGGCGACACTTGAGGGAAGCCTATGTCCAACAGTGGACGTATTTTGGCTGAAATAATGATAGTGATGATAAGGTGTACTATTTTTGGGTTTTAAATTTTTATTCCGACGAAAACCTAACTAATGGACAAGACAATGTCTGTCGGGTCCGCTAGGAGTTTTATATATATATGCGCTTTACAGAGTATAATAACCATCACGCCATCGACGTGGCGATGATGTCAGATACAGGTATTTCCCGAATAAATAGGCAGACGTATACTCACATTTCATCAGTCATGTTTTGTCTAGTTGTCATACAATAGCATTTTTATTTAGTTCCTTATAAAAGTAATGGCCTTCCTAGAATATGACTATGACAAAGTATTAACTTTCTATCAAAACTAAATTTAAATCGGGATTCAATATCTAAAAATGAGTCCATATTCCTAATTCTTGGAATCGTAACTTCATACGATCGATCGCATGTGCCAGATACTTCAACTATGTCGACTTTTATTTTGAATTTTCATTTTAATTCAGAATTTTTACCTGGCTTTTCAAAGTACTACGTAAGCCATATCTATCCTTATTTTAATTCAAATTCAACAAAACCCTTTTGTGAGTTACCTAAAGCGTAGTCTAACTTTGCCTTTTTAATTAATTTAAAATATAAAGATGACGGATGTTTGACTGTAAGTCATGAGGAAGGATAATTATGACTGCAATTGACACTAAAACAAATACTTCTTTATGTTGTTTTTCATGTGAGCTGAGATGTTTTGTAATAATCGATCGTAAACTAAAAAAAAAAATATGGTACTGTCTTATCTTATTTCTTTATCTGATTTTAATTCCTGATCTTATCTTGCAGTCATCTTCTATACGTAATTTATGCTTGCATCTCAACCGGATATATTTTTTCCTACACATTACATGTACAAGTAGAACTAATGTTTCTGTGATGGCAAATTTACTATTGTAGAGTGCCACAAGCATCGGCCACAAGCTATTTTCAATTCTAGATAAATGTGCGGTGCCTATGAGACTTGGCCACCAGAGCGAAGAAGTAGCATATATAAACAACGGCAGAAAAATTTAAATCAGATTTCAGCTGTAAACCAGATGCATTTATAAATGCAAATACCCTCAAAGAAGCAATATTCATAAAACCGCCATTTGCGCTGAGCTTGCATGCTGGGTTATTTAGATTACTCTATCCAAAGTACTGATACTCATCTGCGTCCAGTTATCTTGGAAGCCAATCCCAATATGATTGAGAAAAGGCAAGAAGATTAAAATACACCGATGATAATGATAAACTCAGACACAGCTTCACAGAAGGTTGTCTTAAACAACAAGCAAATTCATCACTAGATAGAAAAGTAAGTAAGCTACAATTCTACGTAAATAAATAATATAATTATATACCAATGGAAACACTGTTAACAACATGAATAAACAAAATCTTTACCAGAATTCACCACAATATTGTTTGATTAATATTATTTGTTTAACAATTTATTCTCAGAAATTATATAATATTTGTCAGAAAAATACTCGTTTCTGCTATTTTTTGTTCATATTTACATTAACTTTGCCTTTATACTTATTTCTTTAAGTATATAGGTAGATTAGGAATAAAATGTATTGAATGAATAATTCGTACATAAAAATATGAAAGAGTACAAGAAATATGTCAGTCACAGATGTGTATATGAAAATTTTCTATGAACTGGAGGTACTTAAAAGTAAATCAGTTACCTATGTAATTTTTATTGACAAGACAAGAATGGAAAATGCTCGCATCAATATGTTGTACGTTGAAATATTTTAATTATTTGACAAACCTATCCGGCTCAATAGTAACAACCCAGACTTTACAAGTCCTAAGGCGTAGGTTCAAATCAAAACATGTGCTTTGTTGAAGTAATTTATTTCTATAACACTGTTCTCAAAAATGGCAAAAAAACGAAAACATGCGATATCCACTAACCTGCACTGGTCCCGCGTGGTAGATTTTGGAGTATTGCCTCTCTTGGAGAGAAGTTCTGATTTATAGCATCAAATAAAGTGCATGATTGGGTACTACAATATTTTTATAGTATTATAAATATATCACGGAGCACATAGATAATCAATAAAGACCTCACTGCTGGGATACGGTTTCCACACAGTGAAAAAAAAATTAGGCCATAATCCTCAACACAGTGCTGCCTTGTGGAAAACAAAAACTGCAAATCACGATAATTATCTTCCGATGTTGTGAAAGCTGTGATGAAAAAAAAGCGCAAAAAAAAATAAAATTTAAAATGAAAAATTGATTTCGAGTTCACCAGAATTAGATACTATTTAGAGCAGTGGTCACCCAGCCCCAACTTACGAGAAGTAGATTGTGGGTGCAAACCTAGTCAGGCTCACTATTTTTTGTAATTAATTTCATCGTTTTCAAAAACGTCAAAATAAAACATCGCGAAGACACATATCTTAGAACCAAAAATTCGAAGACAGTCACATTTCATCAAACAATCCACACTGATATCGCGTGAAGGATTACGGCCCATTCCAGCTCAGCAGTGGGAAACTTATTTGGTTGATTTTGCTAAGCTAAATAGGTTCAATTACTTTAAAATTACAAAGAGGCGAGTTAATAACGTGCCAAAACGTATTTTCCTGTAAAGAAGCCGAAACATTTTATTACCCAAAACAAATATGCAAGAACAACAACCTCAAACTCTGAGCACACATCACGTGCAAAAGCGTACAAGAGAGAAACAAGACTTCGTTATTCGCACCAATTAATTACATCATCTTAGTTAAATTGTGAACTTAACGAGAACGAACTTGGAGCATGCAGGTTGAATATGCTTGTACACAGTGTCGCATTACGTAACAGAAGACAAGACGTGCATATAAAATTGTAAGTAAATTAGGTGAAATTATTATTATCTACAGAAAATTATTTGACTTTGCTTTTAGTAAAATCTTGGAATTTCCAGAGTAAAGACTCAACTTGAGACCATTGTATCTGTATCTTTATCAAGATTCAAGAAACTTGAGTCGTACTGTGCGTAAAGGAATTTAAAACAATGAATCTTTCCGTCTAAAAACCATAGTTACAGTGAGATGAGTGAGTGAACAGTGAATGATTAGAGAGTTAATACAAAAGGTTTCTTAATGCTTGAAATAGATTAGAATTTCCCAAATTTCTTTTACTCGTTTTTGTTTTTACATACATCACAGAATTCTAAGGTAAGCGCAATGTAAATCTGAAGTCAACTCGCAAAGGCATTGAACATGTTGAAATGAAATGTGACACCACCCGCCGATTCTCTCTGTACGCGCCAAGCAAGTGCATCCAAGAACAATCTCCGGTTGATGGGAAACTATTGCAATGTAAGAAAAACAAGGGTGTTGCTATGGTTCTACGAGGCTACAGGGTGCCAGCTGAAAATCAGCGCTAGGTGTTGACGCCCAGCAATTGCTGAGTCGGTTCGGGCGCGCTCAGTACAACTGTATTGTATTTCTGTAGATACTATTTTTTATTATTTTATGTTGTTGTGTATTGTATTGCCTGACTGGAATAAATGCTATTCTATTCAACAATGAACTCGTTACAAGAATTATATAAATACTCTTATAATATAAACATTTTCACATCAAGCCCGGTGTCAGCACTTATTACGATTAATATATACACCCCTACTTTTTAATTAAAAAAAAAAATGGGGCTCTATCTGTACCCGTCACTGATCATATTTTTGTAGTCAAAAGCAGAAAAAACCGAAATCCTAAAATTGACCACGAAAAGGTAAATTCATCATAGAATCAATCAAACACAACAATTGCTAGTAGAAAATACTGCAGGCAGTGTTGTTCCTTAATAATTGTCACTTATTCATTCATTAATCAGTAGCCTGCACAAAATTTCCATTAATTGAGTGACATTCATTCTTTCATAAAGCGCGACATCAGTAATTGTGAAACAATGAGAAGTACAAGGTATAAAAATGAACTCAAGGCCGCTAAAAGTAGAACTGCTAAGTTTAAATCTAGCATATTTGGTATGGGTGTCAAAATTTATAATAAATTACCAGATTCTATCAAAACTATTGAAACGTTAACTACTTTTAAATACAAACTCAAAGAATTACTGATACAGAAAGTGTATTACACAATCAATGAATTTCTAAATGACAAATGTTTTGACTAAAATCTGTTTAATTTTCTAACAATTTATAAAAAATTGGACCAGTTTAATTCGTTTATTTGTAATGTAGTGTTAATTAATATAATGTTGTTTTGATTATTTTGAATATTATGACGGTTTTTCTTTTCTTTTTGACATGTAATAGTATACTAATTGACATTATAATTGTGTACTTCAATGACTTCTTAAATGACAAATGTTTTGACTAAATTTTATTTAATATTTTAATGATGCAATAATTTTGACAAATAACAATTGATATACAGTATACCTAATTAATTTATTTTCTCTAGTGGTAATTAATATCATATTGCCTTTGTTATTTTGTGTACTGTGAAGGTTTCCTTTTATTTTGATGTGTAACTGTAAATTTCAAAGATTGTACACCCCATGGGTATGTTACAGTGATACTTGTTATGACAATAATTTTAAGAGCTGTATTTCCACCTGTGACAAACAATAAATAAATCTGAAATCTGAACATTTTGGGACATAAACCAACGCTAATAACTTTGCTGTTTATGAATATTATTTATTGAGATTTTACTTATAAAATAACAAGGACTTTTCTAATAAGCCCTTTAAGTATTTGTACTAATTAAAAAATAGTGGTGTATATTATCACATACATCTGTTTTCAGAATTGTCATTAATAAATCCATTTGAACGAACTCCTATTCCATATCCTTTTGATCATCTTAATACACTTCCATCTACATAATCAATTTTATCCTTGCCAAAATAAAGTCCAAAATTCATTGCATCTTTATCTAATTACATGAAAACTGTTGGCGCCTGTGTTACGTAGATACTAGACAGATTTCATAAGTTTGGTTATAACATTCGTTAACAGTTTAACTTTGGATTATATCTGACCGTTGATCTGAAACTATTATTCAAATATTTTTATACAAATTTGATTAACCTGAGTATTATTACTGTTACTCAAAATAATAATGATTATATATGTTTCTTTGACATATTCAGCTGAACTAATTTTTCATAATCTACTTTGGAGACTGATAATGAATTGACAAATTAAAATTTTAGCTGTAACTTATTCGTGGTGAGTTTTACAATGATCTCTGCACATAGGTATACGTGTAGATGTATAGTAAAGACGTAAAATTTATTTTTTTATGTTTTTTTTTAAATATCTAATATATTATCTAATATATAGATTTATCTATCTCTCTATCTGGTAATCTCTGAAAGGTCCGATTGCTAAAATATTTTCACCGATAGAAAACCGCTTTATTCCTGAGTGATATAAGCTATATTTTATGCACCTACACTGGTTAAGCTGCGGGCAAGTACTAGTAATATATAATAATGCTTTTCAGTTAGGTATCTCATAATGTGGTTATTACACATAATGAACTATATATGTGTACCATAGTATAGCAAGAGACATACCTTTAACTACTAAGACAATCACAAAGCTAAACATAGGCGCATTAGCTCCTACTCAGATGAAGCAGTAATAATCAAATTCTCAGCTGTTAATAATCCTGAGTGAAGCTGCTATAAAGCCGTCATCCAAACAGGCTTTCAATCACAGCAACTTGAGATCCAAGTATCTATTCAATAGAGCGCTAATCTGCCACAAGATGCTCTAATGCGTACAATTTGATGCTTGAGCTTGGCTTGAGAGCCTGTTGGTGCCTTTCAGAAGATGGATATCGATTTCAAAGAGACAAGATTGCCCTGTATGACATTTTTGTTGATTGGTACCTACTTTATTGTTAAGGAGATTAGTGAAGGTTTTTTATTATTATTAAAAGGCTCGCGTTTATCCAATATCACATCAAATTTCATATACTTAAAATGTCTGTCTTCATAATAATATTCACAATTCTATTTCTTATTACCTTTTATCGTAATAGAATTAGTAATATGTTCCATACATTTATTAATCAAAGACAGGTCCTTATACAGCTAATAATCTGTTACTTGTAACCTTTTGTCTTTATTTATTACTTACTATGTAGCAGCAATTAGATGCCTTACTATTATTACATAATTTTTACAATATATTGCATAATGAGTAATAGTATTGTTACTGTTTATATTGGATGAACCTGACGACGAATCGTTCTGAAATATAGTTATATTTACCTTTTCTGGTAAACAAAAAAGTAATTTCAGTAAGTTATTAGTAGATACGCTGTTTTCTGTTGTCCATGTTAATGATTCCAAAGTTCATTACTTATTTATTTTCTTTTCTTTTGTGTGGTGACTATTTGGTAACTGCGGAATAAATCTATCTGAAAAATATAGCTACGTTTTCCGAGGTCGTTTTTTTTTATTTGATAGCTTTCTCTTGGCCAATGTCTCACCTGCTAGTAAGCAACGATGTGGCCAAAAATGCCTAGATATAACCCATTCACTCTTGACTTAAAAACCCTTAGGTTGTGTCTATCAGGAAATGGTATAGAATTCCAATCCTTAGCTGCACGCACCATGAATGTGTTCCCAGAATGGGTATCTCTGAAAGCAGATTAAACCTTCAGACCCAGTATCTTTGACAAATGTTACGTGTCAGGAGTCTTACATTTGGAACAATGGCTCAAAAGATACAAACACAGACACTGACTGTTATGAATCGTGATCTGTTATGTTACGTCATGAGTCGAGAACCCAGTCATATAACTAGTTACTATCAAAGGAGTACCGTGTTAACTATTTACTGGATTTTGCAGGTCAAATATACAGTCGTTCCATATATAAAATACTGATATTATCATGGTACTCAGTAACAGAGCTTTTGAGATAAGCAGTGATTTCATAAAAGTACTTATGATTTTTCCGGTTATAATAGAAACGAACCCTGTATAAGCTTGGGCAGGTGACTTTATTTACGTTGAGTTAAACCAATTCTATCTATGTATGTTTGTCTTGAGGCAACCTCTTATTACACCCACCTGCCACACTAATTCCGTCCACCGAAACACGTCAATAATCATCCCCGAAGCAAACACTCCTATTCCCATATCTGTAAACATGCTACTATAATCCCACGGTCAGGTGCGATTCAAAATATATATATAGATACAGAAAACCTACTCTTTACAGTATTT
Organism: Mythimna ferrago; assembly: GCA_910589285.2. Taxonomy (NCBI): domain Eukaryota; kingdom Metazoa; phylum Arthropoda; class Insecta; order Lepidoptera; family Noctuidae; genus Mythimna; species Mythimna ferrago. Next base: position 20,128,442 of record OU342698.1, read on the forward strand.
TTTATAGTTATTGTAAGGCTTATAGTTATTGTAAGGTCTTTCAGAAAGACTGTGGTGAAACCCCAAAATTTTCCTACCAGGATTTGGTAGCTCTATACTAAATCTTCAATTGATTGCATTTCACTGTTGTGGTACTACTAACAGTAGATTGAGATCATTATCATATTATTATATTTATGTTCTTTTGCAATCTGGAACTGGTAGGTAGACTTTTTGACCAGAACTAGAGACTTAACAAGCTTTTACCATATCTATAAACTAATCACAGCAAACATAGCACTACTTTAATTGTTAAAACAGTTTTTACTTAACGAGTCCATACACGAGTCCATCTGGGGCGATATCAAATATATGTCAAACGAACGCTACTACTTTGTAAATATGCTGTCACTCGTTATATGTAAACGCATGTTTATTGGTGCGTGTGTTTCGGTCTTTGTATAAAACCGACCTTCTGTAGTTATCTACTCCGTGTCCCAGTCTTGTGGTGTAGTATCAACACCGGTCGCAATTAGACCGTGTGGTTGATTACCGCTGTGTGTATTTATATCTACGTGATTGGATCTTAGTGTGAGCTAGTTTGTCCTTGGTGTTTGTGATGATTGATTGCTTACGATGATTTGCCTTGAGGTGTTACCATTTGATTGTGGTTTAATTTAAGAACTATAAAATAAATACAAAGCGTTTGTAGTAATTTCTATTTTTGAGTAAAATTCCTATTACTTATATTGCTATTCTTAAATTTATTTATCTTATTTTGCGGTATCGACATTCCATTTCACAAGAAAATTTATAAATAAAATAATAGCCTTAGTTTACGCGTCTTATTATTTATTATTTCTAAGAATTTTATATTAAAATCAGAAAGAGAAAAGTTGTAGCTTGGTTTTTTCTGATTTTTATACAAAACCGAGGGCGGAATGGTCTCTTTTTCAAACATTACATAATATCGTACTTTTACGCAAAAATTCTTTGAAATAAGTTATGAAAACTGAAACATATTAAAAATACATATAATATTTCAAATGGACCAAGGAAAGTCGAGAATTTTGTTTAGTAAAACTCTGATAGATGGGTTTTGCACGAATGCCTGGTAGAGGCCCGCGGCTGGCAGGGGAAATATTGCAAGCCGTATGTTATGTCCGTACGATTGGTGTGTACTCTAAAGTGGATTAAGCTAAATATATTTAATTTTTTATTTTTTGACAAATCTGGATTGGCGTAGGTGTGTAAAATTGTCCACATGACTTGTGTGTTTAACTACTTTTATTAATACTCGTAATTACACTATTAGTATTAAGTGACAGCAAATAAAAATGTATGGCTTCACCAACCCAATATAAATTAGATATAAGGACAGGAGGATGAGTAGAATAAGGATGATCATTACTCTAATCTACATAGAAATGTCTGGTTGGTTACAAGTATTACTAGAATGTTGCGAATGCCATTGATTTAATCAGGGTTCTACTAGTCAGGACTTATGAAGCAATATACGGCTTTTATAGGATTTTAATTAAGGTTTAAGACACTATAAAATCTACATTAATTTAGATTTTTGCATCTTATTACTCATCTAGTTTCGACTCGAAATATTTTACTTTCCATTTGCCTGCATAGACCAAATAAGTAAGCCATATAAATATATAGCATCCCATTTATGAGACATCTAACTATCCCCAACAAATAAGACACTTTCCGAATCACTTTCCTTCCTCAACGGCCGCTCATAACTTTACCCAATGGCCAATACTCAAAAGTAAACTAACTGTTCTGATCAATCTACTCCATCACCTCAATTATTGCGCCAAAAATGGTCAGTCTACACATACTGGCCGACCATTGGCAATTCCAATGCCATTCCAAACGGTGCCGAAATTGGCAATTCTATTGGTAGTGCTAACATAGCCAGCTGTACGATCCCTTTGATTGGCCAGTAATAATGTTTGGGCTGTTTCTTGAGACTCTTAGATCTTTAGTTGTGTAGATAAAAGCTAAGGAGCGAGTTTTTATTTTTATGTTATAGGTTTATGAGGGGCTTTTGGATAAGTAACAGCCGAACGGAACCATCGATAAAGGTTTAGCTAAGCTGATTGTGATTCGTGGATAAAACCACAGTCATGACATTCAATTTCCAATGGTAGTCAAACACCTAAAAGTCTGCAAAGGAGATTCGTCTTAACCAATAACTGTAAAATACTGTAAGACTGAAACCCGCTAAAAACATGGTTTTAAAAAATTAAGCAGATGTTTCTAAATTATTTTTGTTATGATCAACGTATATATTAGGTTAGAGAAAAAGACTGATACTTTATAAAAACAACAGGATTACAAAAATCCACAACGTGAAACAGCCTTATTCATTAAGTTTAAACCAAAACACAGCAACACTGCTTGGCGAAGCGAACGTTGATTTGACAAGGAGCTCCTCAGTGAATTCCCGGCTTCATTAAAAGGTGCTTTGCCAAGGAACACAAAGTAATTCGCCATGAGGTTCTGGTTTTATACAAAGAGAGAACTAATTGAAATGAATTAATTTGAATGTTTTATCTGAATACTTAAAAAGTGTCTGTGATTTTATTAGCAATATTTATATTTATTTTTGTAGTTTGACTATTAAAGTTATGTAATGAAACGAGTAACCTGATGACTAAAACTAAAATATATGGGTACTGAAGAAAATATGAATAGGTTTTGTGTGGGATGGTATGAATAGAAAGCTGCTTGGTTTGTATGATGATGATGATGATTGATTTGCAAGAAGTACGTTAGAATAAAACATGTTGCACTGACGACAAATAAATTAGGATAAAGGCAAAATAATGATAATGATCCAAGTTTCATCTGAAAACCAATTCCTTAGTAAACATGAAGTATCTCTCGAGTAAAATACTCACTATACTAGAACTCTTCCAATTGCAACATGATAATCTCCGTTATTTGTTTCTAAATCAGCAAGAAATCAACCCAGAAGCCGACGATGAAATTTATATCGCTCAAATGAAACTGACTATTATCTCGGAAATCTCGATTTATCAAAACGAGTTTGAAATTAGCCAAAATTTAATCCGTCGGCAGAATACTAACAAGGTGGTTTGAGAACAGCCGTGTCGGCAGCTAGTAGTGATGGAATACGAGGACGGGATTAGGATTACTAGATTTAGAAACAGATTCCTGAATTCTGGCATTCTAAAAGATCTAAATGAAAGTATAGTATCTAAAATTGACTCTATAGAAGTGATTAAATAGTATAAAGTCAAAATTAAGTATAGGAAGTAATAACATTTAATAGATAATGCTAACGTAAAGGAGCTGACTGATGGAAAAGAAATTGAGCCGTAATGGAAGCTATCAAACTTTTGAAGGAAAATCAATTTAGAAACTCGATGACAAAGCAAGACACGAGAGAATGACAGGAAGGAGAAGTTTGAAATGGATAATAATGACGGGGCATTATGCAGGAAATGCTTATTTGACAGATTAATAATAATCGTGACTCATTTGATAGCGATGTCATTCTATCATGTTAAAAATCCCAAAACCAATTCCAATTCATTAATCTAAATAAACTAACTCTATGCGAAATCGGACCACCGTATCTAAAAGGAAAGAAAGAAATTTCCACCATTCTTAAAATAAACACCGTTCGTATCCCGGCACCCGGACATCCCTATCCGATAGCTATCCAACAATTATCGAACGACTGACGCCTCCCCCGGGACCTAATTCATTGGCGTCCCGTTGATCTGCTGAGCTGTGCCCCGAGATCCGGAGATACGGAGTCCGGAGCGCGGGATTTCGTTAAGATTGTGGCAGACCTTAATGTGATCGTAACCGATCGACTTTTTTATTTTTCTACCTTTTATTTTAGGAGTGTAGTTGGATAGAGGTGGTTTTATTTTTGAAAAGATAGAGGTTGACCTGGTTTTGTAGAATTTCTGATTTTCAAGAGTCGATGTGGCAGTTTTATGCCTGTTTCTTAAAAATAAGTAGTATTTAAATTATAGTAAACATGTTACTTTTATGCCGCACAATTATACATTTTTATAACACCCATATTCCTGCCTATAGAATCTCGTAGTGATTCTAAAGATAAAGATAAAATAAAAGAAAGTAAGAAACAAGGTAGTAGAACATTACTAAATCCAGAATTTTAAAAGTCTTTCATCATAATTAACCTTTGAAATCTTAAAAGGGCTAATGGTGATAAAATATGAATACTTTTATATAAGTTTTGTGTTCACTGTGTATATTTGAGTATTTTAGACTTGTTTCTTTTTAAACGATATAAAACTAGTGCTTGACTGCAATTCCACCTGATGGTAAGTAGTGTTGTTTGCTTATGAATGGAAGATGATATTGTTAGAAAGTTTGCTATGCTGTGAGATGACAGTGTGACAGAATTACTTACTTTAGTATTAGTAGCTTTTTTACTGTTCTAACTAATAACAAATGATGAAAATTACGAACATCATTTCTCAGTATTAAGTGCTCTATATTAACTAATTATTTCTTTTTTTTATCCATTTTCATTTCATATTTTTGCTATTGTTTGATAAACGTTTTTAGATAAAAAGCTTTTGTATTAGTTTAAACATCAGTAACCGCATTCTGAAGTCCAAACGTGAATTCAAAACGACAACATTTTATCAACTTTTATATTTGGGCACAAATCAATTGATCTCTAACACACAAAATTCGACACATATACCATAAATTCGACAGATCATAAATTTTCCGGTTGGTTATCTAAAGGGACGTGTCGAGGTCAATATAGAATATCAAAAACAGCATATTTGTTATTTTTGTAGAGAGGTATGTAATAAAAATCGATATTGTGATGAAAAACACGATAAAAGCTAAAGATTTAATAGAACTGTATCAAATTTCAAACTTTAAATAGTTAAATATGAAAAACTATCTAGATGTTTTCGTTAAAAAAAAAGTCTTAATGTTGTATTCATCCAACCAGCCCTGTATTCCTCAAGGAACAAGCTGGTATTACGCAAGATACAATAAATCAAGATTCATTATGTTAATGTACATTTATTTGCATACTTCTACCCCTTCATACAAACCTGGTAAGCTATTGTCTTTTATTGTCAACAAAGTATACAATTGTCTTTACTCCGTCGACTTTATAGAAGCTAGAGAAGATCAATTTTATCTTTCTTTGTGATGCAAATCTTTGTCATTAGTCTTGAAGCCCGGAATTTAGGGTTTTTGAAACAATTTTAGGCTGTGCTAAAAGAAAATTTATTCTGGCTTTTTAGGTTATGATTAAGGGATTGGAGTTGTTTATTTGATTAAAACATTGAGACTCATTTGTTTCAGATCTGTATGACGTTTGTTTGTCACAGTCGCTTAATCTAATATTTTCTTCATTAGTTGGCAGGACTTTCGTTTGATTATTTATAAAGTTAACAACGTGGTAGTCCCCCTGTAGACAAAAGCCTACGTCCCTTATAGTTATTCTTTTCCTGGGTAATTTCTCCAATACGAGAGAGACGACCTTGAAAATAATATACTCGTATTATTATAGATTTAAGGTAAAGTATATGAAATAGTGAGCAAACAATTACCTAAAAACTACTAAAACTAATCAGCACAAACTTCAAGAACATGAAACATAAAATGCCATCCAAACATTCAAAATGAATTCATCAGCCAAATTCAAAGGAGCGCAAATTCACAAATTTCTATTTCGACTATAATAAATCCAATTCCTTGAATGGTGGATCCCGGTGAAATTCGACCTAGGAGGAAGATTACGGAACTCCGATTCCTGTAAGCTCTAACGTATTAAGGTTCTGCATAGATTTATAGGCAGCACCTTTCGTTTATGGGGCTGTCTACCCTTCCAATGATAGATGTGCTATATTATACTAGAGGCCTGAAGGAGGTCTATTTGTCGTCTTACTGTTTGATTAGCCATGAAATTGAAGGTTACAATCTGTATGAGGAAGGAACTTGTATCAGTGTGAGTAAACGCACAAATGAATTTATATTAAAACTTTAGAATATGCTTTGGCAAAGCAAACATAACATTTCGTACGGGTATGGATACCTAAGTTTTTTATCATCATACAAATACAGTACAAGTATATGGTACATATACTTACACACATAAGTATGTGGTACATATACAGTATTTCTACAGTATAAGTATGTGGTAGGTACGATTGGATACGGAAAATTTTGATCTTGATTTTGGATGGCTTTGAGAAGAAAAAGACGAATAGAGTAACAAAAGATCGATGACACGATATATAAACGTGTGAAATACTACGACGATGATGTGTAGAAAATAGGATGACTGCTGAGATGTCGACTATCAGGGGAGTATCGAAGAAGAATACATGTTGCGCTGACTATGCGTAAGTAGCTAATATTATAAAGAGGTAGTTCGTTTTTTTGTTTGTAAGAGGTAATCTTTAAGAGAACTGATCCGATTGCTGTAATTTTTTCACCAATAGGATGCTGCTTTCTTCCTGAGTGACGTGAGCTATATTTCATGTACGCCCGTGAAGTCCCGGGCAAAAGCTAGTATGTAATAAATTAGGATGATGACAATATACCGTTAACACTAATTAATTTAACTTTTAACCTACGTCTGTAAAGAAAATAAAAACTAGAATACTTTACGTGACCCAAGGACAGGGTCTTATCTTGGCCAGTGGATAAGCATTGTCCTACAATGTGACAAAATTGCCAGTTTTTGGGAAAATTAACACAGGTTTTTTTTTGTGCATGTATCTATAATTATAGTCAATCAAGTGATTTTTTTAATATGTAGCAATTATTAAAATGAATATTAATCTCAACAATACATTTCACTGCTCAAGTAATCTGTTCTGCGTACATAAACGTTTGAGTAATATGTAGATTCGTAAATGTTTCCTGTGTATTTATGTTTTATATCCTGAACGAGCGTTTTATACAAATTCTTGCATAAAACGCTCTAAAGAAATGTTTTGTTACAAATAGAAAAAATCATTTCGGCGTTTTCACAGCGATTCCCGATACCAATTTTCAATCGTATTTCTATAGATTTCATCGTTCGCTCCATACATAATGGTATAATACAGCGATTAATGCGTTAACATTGGTTTAAATGTAAAGAAGTATCGAAGAGAGAAAAATGTGAGTTAAATTAATATTTTATTTTTTTATTTTACTCATTGCTAGTTTTCGCTGATGAAGAACTTAACATGCACTAATTCATACGCTTGTACTGGTCAAAAGTATAGGTAGATGGTTGCTCATTCATGTTTATTTATTTATTTATTTTATTTATTTTAAAAATTGACACACCAACGACTCATTCACCAATTAAAGTTACAAATAAAAGAACATTACAAATACATATTATGGTGGATTTGTCACTTATAGGCGTGCACAGCACTTATACAATAATATAATTAAGACAAAAATAATTAAAAATTGCATTGGAATAAATTAAATTAAAAATTACATCGAAATGTCAGTGGGATAAATTATAAAAAAGATTAAATTGAGATCAGTTACATTATAAATATAAAAAAAAAGAATATTATACAATTAGGTACATAAACAGATAAAAATTAGATCAAATCAGAATACATTAATCTTAAATTAAAAAAAAAATTCTTCCAATTGTATTGGGAGAAATGGGATTTTTGATAGTAAAACATTAATTATATGCAATAGGGTCATTGTATAAAAACAATAGAAATACATATTTGTCGTCGAAGCGAGAAGTACTGTATTTGAAATGTGGTAATTTATAATAAAAGTAATTAAATTAATCAAGAACTGTTGCTGCTGGCTTGGATATGTCGTTTAAATTCATTCAAACTGTTTGAAAATATGTCTAAGCTATTAGTACGTGTGCTCAGCTTATTATAACTACATAGAAACCTGTATATAGGAGCGAAACGACCAAGATTTGTTCTAGTTTTAGGCAAATTAAATGTTTCCGTCTTGAAATTGGATCTGAAATAGGTACGTCGGGGCACGATCAGACTGATTTCTGAGACTAACTCCGGTACGTTAGCCAAGTTGCGGACGATCTTAAAAAGCAAGACTAAATCTGAGTAGCCTCTTCGATGCTCCAAGGAACACATCCTAAAATGACAAAGCCTTTCAGAATAATCAGCTACGCGAACACAGGTCTGTGATCTGTAGCACAGGTATTTTGTAAACTTTTTTTGGATGCGTTCAATTCTGTCAATATGGACACGATACGTTGGATTCCATACGGGAGACGCATACTCCAGTATACTCCTCACTAGAGTGTTGTAGAGAACCTTAAACGTACTAGTTGACTGGAAGTCCTTGCAAGTTCTTTTGACAAATCCGGACATTTTATTTGCTTTGGTTATGATGGTGTCAAAGTGATTTACAAAAGTTAGTTGGCTGTCTAGTTGGACACCCAAATCACGAATAGAATCAACTCTCTGAAGAGTTGTGCCGTTTAAGTGATATGTTGAGGGCTGAATCAACTTGTTGCGTGTAAACGTTATATGATAACACTTTTTAGCATTGAGAGTCATCATGTTACTATGACACCATTCATGAATTGCGTCTAAGTCCTTCTGAAGCAAAGAGATGTCGGTACTAGTTTCAATCTCTCTATAAATCTTTAGATCGTCCGCAAACATAGAGCATTTTGAGTATTTTATGAACTGTATGATATCGTTCACAAATACCAAAAAGAGAATTGGACCAAGATGAGAACCCTGTGGTACACCAGAGGTCGAATGATAGAGTGGCGATTGATACCCCTTTATAACTACTCTCTGCTTTCGTTCCGTTAGATACGATTTAAACCAGCGAAGAAATTGACCGTGCACACCATAGTTCTCAAGTTTTTGTAGTAAAAGCACATGGTTTACTTTGTCGAACGCACTACTGAAGTCCGTGTAGATTGAATCTACTTGTACACCAGAGTCCACGGATCTGCTTATATCATTAATGTAGTGGGCTAAGTTAGTAGTAGTGGATTTATTGTTACAGAAACCGTGCTGTTGTGAAGCCAATTGAGTTTTAATGAGTGAAGTTAATACGGGACATATTAATGATTCGAACATCTTCGAGAAAACTGAAAGGAGCGATATGTTGAAGTTTTATTAAATAAAAACTGACAGACTCTCTTGCTCCACCTAGAGCGCGAGAAGAAGTTGGATGATTTCCCATCTCAAAAAAAAATCCTTATATATTTTGCCAATTACTATTAAGTCATTTATGTTATATGGATGAACCTGTTGGACACAAATCCCGACTACAGGCAGCTACTCAAAAATGGTTACATGGAAAACCGGAGAAACCCCAAAAAAAAAATCCCGACCCAGTAATCAAATCAAAACTCTCTTGTTAAGCAATAGCGCTTGTAACCAACAGACTAATAAAAGAGTTTCCATGGAAAATTCTGAAAAGGATTCGTGGTTCTGGAACGCAAAGAGCAACCGAAGGACACAGGTGGGATTTAGTCAGTAATAGTTTGGCACGCTGTGTCATTGGCTGGTTTTACATCTCGAGAAGAAAAAACGAAAAGAAAGAAAGAAAAAACATTTATACGTACCTCACACATACAGAAGAAAATATCGTTATAAAATAAGCATAAAAAATTATTTTAAAACTGTTCAAGGCAAAAAAAGGCGCCTAACTCAGTACATGCTGCGATATTTAAAACAATAAAATAACGCAGCGCTGGTATTGTGTTAGGGACGAGACAGTCAATCGTTACATGCAAAGATATTTTGTGAACCAAACCATAGAAAAAATATTCTGAAAATTCACGAAAAGCAATGTAATTTATAACAATTAATAAACATCCATTACATTTAAACTTCAAAAAATAACCGCCTAATCCTAGCAGCTCAAAACATAGGAGAAAATCTCCAAAAATCTTTAATTTTCCAAGGTTTAAAGCGCTAATCCTGGCCGGGGTACCAGGGCAGCAGGAAACTGCAGGTACATAATTAATAACGGGGAACGCCTCGACGAGGTCACCGCTTAATTTATGTTCCTTCACGGTTTGTGTGCAGGTGGAGAAAGCAGAATTACTACGTTAAACTGAATCTAGATTTCTGCATAATGCTACTTTATAATTTCTATACCAACAGAGTGGAATGAATATAATTGGCTAAATTGTATAATTGACTGGCCTGTTAGTCTAGTGGTTAGTGGCTCTGACTGCTATGCCGGAGGTCGTGAGCTCGATTCCCACCCAGGACAAATGTTTGTGTGATGATCGTTTGTTCTGTGTTTGAGTGTAATTTATCTTTAAAATATATAGCATAGTCGGCTTTATAATGTTTCCACTGTTGGGACTCAGGCCTCCTCTTTAGGAGAGGGAAGTAGGAGAAGGTTGACCGTAATCCACCACGTGGGCCCAGTGCGGGTTGTGAATGTCACATCTCTTCGAATTTTTGGTTCTAGGACATGCCGGTTTCTCGGTTTCACAATGTTTTCCTTCTCCTGTAATATGTATGTATTTAGAAAAATATCAGTATGTTTATCAGTTGTCTAGTATTCATATCACAAGCTGTGCTTAGCTTGAGACTAGAAGGCGTTGTGTGATAGATGTGGAATATTAATTGTTGCAAGAACGTTGCTGTTGAAGTTATGATAAGATTTTATTACTAGCTGAGCAAAGGCCTCCTCTTTCTCCTTCCAAACCTCTTTCTCTCTAGGGCGATCTCTGGCCAAGTTTGCCCTGCAATCATAATCACATCCATATTCCCTGCGGTTGACCTCGACGGCATCAAACTCTCTCAGGCGTCCAGTGAGTGATCCTCGCCCAGCGGGTACATTCGTGCGTCGTGGCCAGTCTTAAAAAATGTAAAAGTATTACTAAAAGAAAGTGGTGTAATAAACACATATTATTATACTCGTTGTGCTAAAGAAGGGAATTTCCTGTCGCAGCATGCGTTTCCTGATAGCTACAACCTGGGACTCTTTACCTAAGTAAAGACAGAATAAATTACTTCAAGGCAAGCGTGCTCCATTGTCAACCACATGATCGCTTACCATCATGTCAGAAAGTGGTCAAGTGCTAGCTAAACAATAGAAAAGTGAACTTAATTATTTTCCTTATGTAAAACGTGTAGTAAAGTTAAAATGAAGATAATTTAACCCTGGTTTACCCGGTGACTTTATATGTACACAATTTACCCGGTGGAGTCCCCAGGACTCCCGGAAATAAAAACATATTTTTAATATGAAATGATTTTTTTTATAAATAAAAACACGTTATATTTATTCATTATTTATTTGGTTTGACAATAGCGTAAGTTTTTACTTAAAATTCTAAAATCACAGCTTTTTATTAAGAAACTTCTGGATTATGGCATTTTTTTTTTCCGAAATTACTAGACCTAACTTTGAGTCTCAAAATTTCAAAAACCAAACATTTTTTAAAAGTATTTTTTGAAGAAACGTAACAAAAATATATTGTTAGTTCTTACAAAAATAAAAAAAAGAACATGGTTCGGATAAAAGATAAAAACGTGCAAGACCTTCTAATACGGTTGATGACACAGTCAGAGCATAGTTTTTTATGTACCCAGGTTTAATTCATTAAACCCCAAGCGAACGCCGGCGTTCGCGCACATGTCTTTCTATTGTGTCTGTAATTTCCACGATTGAAAGGTTAATACTAATTTGGTAAAATACGCTGCTTTCCTCTTTAGTCGATCGATGGATCCCATTTCAGGCCTCCTACTCATTATTGGTCTCGATAGGTAAATAAAGACACTATCCCAGCAGGTTCTACACGGATTCTGCGGTATATTTTTTTGATCATCATTATCCTTGTCGCTGTCCCTTATTTGGCCACCTCAAACTCAGCACCTTCATCAGTGATGTTTATAATACTACGAAACGCCATTATACTAAAAGAATAATAAAATAAAGAAAAACAATTACCGTAAGCAGCTTTTTTTTGGTGTGGAAAATCTTCTAATGATAACCCACGCTCTTGGGCGGAGCGGGAGAGTGTCAGACTCTTACTGACTAAAAAATCTACCTTCATACCAGGGCTCGAGTTCCCTTTCGGATAACCCTGGCCCCAGTAGGACCGTAAGCAGCTCAAAACTATAACATAAATACCCCGGTGAAGTCCCACGGACTCCACTGGCATGTTTACTTACCGATCGGAGCCGCAGGCATCGACGCCCCCTCTCCTCTGCCTTTAGCTCATCACTGTGTGAAAGTACTGGACAGCACAATTTATGATTCCAAAAACTAACAGAGTAATGAGCGCCGAAAGCCGAAACCGGGTAAATTGAGGGTTAAAACCGTACTAGATCTGCCGTACTTTTCCAATAGACGAATTCACAAAATTAAATATTTTCACATCAACGCTGAAACAAGACCTGTGTTCATTATTATATTATGAGGATCAAGTTGGAGCAGTAATTTAGCAATTGGCTGATGGGCTGATGGCCCGGAAAAAAGAATTATATGGCCTATAGATAGTTGTTTCGGGTTTGGGAGTCGATACGGGAGTAGTTTCTGATACAGGGCAATTAAAGTGTTAAAAAAATAAGGTTGTATGATTCAGCAGACATATATATAAACATCACCATCATCATCATCCGCCTTTATAATATTCTAACTGCTCGGTCTCAGGCATCCTTTCTAGGACAGGGATACATGACATAGATAGCGCATAAATATATGTCAAGTGAAACCAAATCAAACCAAGAAATCTCGCCTAAGACTAAGAAATCAGACTCTACCTTGCTCAAGCCACCTCCAATCCCCAAGGCACATAATTAATAACCGGCATGTCTCCGGGAGGTCACTCCTGAGTTATGGCGCCATTACCTCCTGCTGGTGGGCCCTCAGTCCTGGCAGGAGGGGACCCTCACCGGATTATTGAAATGAGAGATTAACGCACAGGCACCGTCAGATTTATTGACTTCAATATCGTGGTGTAAATCATTTGGTTGTGTTTGGGTTTAGATTGAGTATTTAAATATGATTTGTGGTATTTTGGTTATCATTGTTTTGCGATTGGTGACTTTGTTACAGCTTTGTAATGGATTTCATCGTTACTTTTTTAATTGAAGTCTTCTTTTAAAACTTCCTTTGGTTCCTTCCAAAAACGTGACAAAATCTTTTAAGCCCCTCACATTCATTAACTTGCCTGTTTTTAGGTACCCTAAGATCCTCATAGACTAACGTTTAGGTGTTTTCAGGGTCAAATGTTTTCATCTCTTCCTACATTTTAAGCATTGTATACAGTAGCATTTTATATTATAATATATACTCATTTCTATTTTATATATATTTCTTGACGCATTGTAAAGAATAACTATAATTATACAACCTAGTCTTTAAGTCAAGAGTAAATAAGTTACTTCTAGGCAAGCGTGCTCCATATATTGTTCGCCTCATCATCGCTTACCATCAGGTGAGATAGTGTTCAAACGTGAGCCAATCAATAATAAAAAAAATAATTTATAAAATGCCTAGACCCTATAATTTTATTTTCCAAAGAAACTTCATTTGTCATAATAATTCGTGTCTTCTCTCAAAAAAATGCAGTTTCCGAAGTGCACTCTGCACACCACTTGGAACGCCCTCGACCTTTCCTCTCGATTGAGCGTTACTATTTAATCAATACAACAATACAGGCTTTCCATCGTGTCGGAATTTAATCTCTTCTTTGTGCTCAAGAAAGTAGCCTGAACAGCATTTAATAAAAAAACGAAAAAATGTTAACAAGGTTCGACCTCTCATGAGATACAAAAGGTCCACTTTGTGAAGCAGATATGGAATGACTGCAAGTCACCTTAAAAAAGGAGGAAATTATGGAGAATATTTGAATTATAGAGTTTCTTGCTGGTTTTGTACCGTAGAAAACGATCAATTGCACTAGTTTCTGACGTTTTATAAGTGAATCTCTGGTCTATGTGAATATATATTTTTTTAATTTCTGTACCGACATGTGTGACGTCACATAGGATCTAATATTTGAAATCCTATATCGCGCTATTAGAGTCCTCTACGTGATCAGAACATTATACAACAGCCCAAAATCAACTGTGAGGCAGTTGCCTGGACCAGACGTAACCGAAACCCACTAAACGTCAAAGAATGAGTAGTAAACAGGTTTCGTCAACCGGATTCGGTACAAAAGAAGAGACGTCGGGCTTGGATGATAATAAGGTATCGTCGACTGTATTCGTAATGAAGAAAAGAAATGCTGAGTTGACGGGAAAAAAATAAAACAGTGGAATAATAAATAAAATAAAACCCAGAAAAACTTTCTCCGAAATGTGAATTAAGTTCCATTCCCTCTCACTAATAGTATGAAGTCAAAATAAAACAAATTTACAGTGTCGAATTTTATAAAAATACAATAAAATTTGTGACTTTATTGGGTCACTACTCTTTGCCATCACAATACAAATATCTTCTACGTGTTTGAAAGTGGCAGGGAATCGTTTGTCATGTTATGGTTATATGAAGAGGGATTAAACGCGTTACTGAAAGAATTACGAATATACACATAGACTAAGACGACTGAAAGGAAGGCCAAAAAAAATGGATGAACTGGGTGAGGAGTGATATGAAGAAGAAGGGAGTCAGTGATAGCAGACAGCTGATAGAGTAGAATGGAAGAAAAAAACGTGATGTGCCTGTTTCTAAATAACGTGGGAAGAGGGCAGGAAGATGATAATGAATGTAATAAATATCTCCTATGAAATCAGTATAATATAATATGAAATAGATTTAATTTAATTTAAATAGATTAAAAACACACCAAAAGGCGGTTATGATTACCTTATCAAAAAAAGATAAGATTGATCACCGTTCAAACTGAGCCTTCTGCAGCTCAAACATTATGTTAACGATCGATCGGGCCGACGTCGAATCAATCAAGCCTTCGCCTTTTGAGAGTTGGCAGGAAGTTGGTATTGCAATTTCTATCAAAAGCCTTCTTTGTGAAGGATTTTATAAATGCATTCATTTCACAGTATTTGAATAGGGGAATGGCTAATTGATTTGAATATTTTTCAATACCTATTGAACAAAATTTATAAGTACTTTGCAAAGAATATAAAAGTAAGTATAATAAAATAAAGAATTCGTCTATCTGTTTAAATGTGTGCTAATATTGGATTTACTTTCACTTTAGATGATATCCTCGTGTTTTTTAATCATTCTGTATGCAAAAATTTATTCAAATTTGTTTGCAGTAAATATTTTCTTTTAAAATGTAACGATAACATCATTAAAATAGTATTGTTCAACATCAAAAGCACGTTCATGATAAATGATGTTTATTTCTAAAATAGATTAAAAATAACACTTGCATGTAATTTCTTTCGTTAATTTTAACTAGATGAAGCCAGCTTTTTTAGTTTTATTTAGTCTTGTTCATTTTCTTAATTTTTATTTGGTAATTGTTTCAACCAGAATATCTTTTAGTCTTCGTTGCAAGACATTGGCCTGAGAGAGAAAATCATCATCTACATATTACATAGTTTAACCCCTACATAAATGCTTTAGCCACCTATACCAAACATACATTCTCATCAAAACCTAGTATTTATCTTAACACTATTAAATAAAGAAAACCCATACAAAATCACCTTTTTGCTGACAATTTCATCTAAAACTCAAAGATAAATGCAAAACGATTACGTTCCCCATTCTAGATCAGAATACTATCATTTTTATAAGCTGCCGTACCTTATGTTTCTTTATCAGA
This sequence comes from Mythimna ferrago, assembly GCA_910589285.2. Taxonomy (NCBI): domain Eukaryota; kingdom Metazoa; phylum Arthropoda; class Insecta; order Lepidoptera; family Noctuidae; genus Mythimna; species Mythimna ferrago. The sequence continues at coordinate 20,144,151 of OU342698.1, forward strand.
TGCTATAAATAACCGAGGGAAAAGTAAGAAAGAAACTGTCTTATCTTTTGGAATATAATCTAAGAATTGTTTTAGTATATGTAGCTTTGTTAGTAACTTTGTTATCTTTTTCTTTTGCAACAGGATCTTCTGGTTTTGGTGGTTTGTTATCTAGACTTTTGTAAGTGAATTTGGCTTGGGTTTCAGTGTAATTCACACTGTTTTAAAATTTTGCAATATTTTTTTTTTTTTTTTGCCCTTTTTTTTAGTTTCAGTTCTTATATTCCATCCCAAGGTTGTCTGGAAGACATCGCTTTCAGCGATAAGACCGCCACTGTGCACATAGGTTTAAGTTTCTGTAAAATTGTTACTATTTTGGTGTACAATAAAGTTTATTCTATTCTATTCTATTCTATTATCAGTTGAGACATTTGTAAATATAGTAATCCTTGGCTTTTCCAATATATAGTTAAAATGATTAACTAAAAGTCTGGTGACAAAAGACCACCACGGTAGACAATGGTGTTACATTATCGCCTACCAGTGAAATGGAGTAAATTAAGAGGTGGGCCGAGAGAATCATCGGCAATGATGAACTTGTTGAGTCGAAGCTCCAAAGCCTTGGGCATCGCCGCCGAGTTGCTGGCCTGTCAGTTTTCTATCGTTTACATATCGGAGAGTGTGCATTAGAATTGCACAATCTAATTCCGCCGAGTCTGTTCCATCATCCCACCCATACGCACAAAGCGTTTTGGGTACACATTTATTGTTCGTACAGTCGAGGAGTGGAATTCCCTGTCGGAGTCTGTGTTTCCTAATAGCTACAACTTAGGGGTCTTTAAGTTAAGAGTCAATAGGTTACTTCTAAGCAAGCGTGCTGAATCGTTGGCCACATCATCTCATACTAATAGACTATGATATACAACCTAGGACTCTTTAAGTCAAGATTGATTATGTTACTTCTAGGCAAGCGTGCTCCATCGTTGGCCACATCATCGCTTACCATCAGGTGAGATAGAAGTCAAATGCGAGCCTATCCATAATAAAAAGTAAAAAACGATTTATAATAAAGTGGATTCTTAAAACGTCCATAAGGCCTTTTGTCCTGTTTGAGACTACCCACGCTACGCTCTCTGGCACGAGGATGACTTTAGAAACATTTTATCAATATCGGTCATCTACATCTATTCAAATGTTTATTTTTGGTTCAATGTTGCTAGTGAATTGAATCGTTATATAGAAAAGGCGGCTTGTAGTCCAACAGTAGGAGCATTTTTTTTTTTTTTTTATTATGATAAATGTACGCTACCAAGTAAACATTTTTAAAACAGTACCCGTAGATTTTCTTTGTGGGTTTTTTTTTATAAAAAAGTAATAATTGGAACCGTGCACTAGCTTCTAACGGTTTATAAACGCTTGTGCAATAGTATTAGATAGTAAAATTTTAGAACTAGTAATTTAAAACATAAAATAACAGTTTCATTATCCAAACTTGATGGCAACAAAGTTGTTAATTTAACAAATAGCAATTAAGCCAAAACATGTTCCGCTCATGAGCTCAAAGTTTAAAACCATTACAGCTGTTAAGTGTCACCAAAACAAACTTATTCTTGTTCACTTTCGACTTTCAACTTGTACAACATTCTTCAAAATCTTGAACATTCAGAAACTGGTATCGGAAGCGAATCTCAAATAATTATGGTTGACATAATGTTTCACAACTTTTTTCAGTATTATAACGAGAGCCGTTTAGGGGAACATCGATTTTGTTAGAAAGTTTTTAATGTATGTATCCTTGATTTTTTCTTTCTTCTTTTTTAAGCAAAGTGGTCCCTTTACGCAAACATTGTCATTATCTTTATTTTCATGGCCGGTTATAATTTGTCCTTTGACCATTGAATTTTTGAAGTTGTTAACATTAGTTCAGGAATTTATCACTGAGTATATCTTTACCTCTTCTTTTTATTTTTTTGTCATTATAAAGACATAATTATATATATTTTAGTTTAAGAATGACCACTAAACTATTGTAAGTAGGACCTTACAACGAATTTTTTTTTAAATTTTCATTATGAATAGGCTCGCGTTTGACCACCAGCTCAACTGATGGTAAGCGATGGTGTGTCCGACGATGGAATACACTTGCCTAGAAGTAACCTAGTCTTAAGGTTGCAGCTATTAGGAAAGACAGACTCCGACAGAGAATTTCACTCCTTAGCTGTACTTAAATAAAGTGTATGTCAAAATTGCCATCCGAACTTTCTAAACAATTTAGCATATGACGAATCAGTATAATAATGTTCACGAACATTAATATTCAATGTATCAAAGTTCCAACAAAACACAGCAGATGGCATGATGATAGCAAGCCAACGAACATACCGCTCAATAATACAGTTGGCAAACTTGGAGTACAGTCGCATATACACTCGTAGACTTCGCAACTGTGATGTATGTTCGAGGAATTGTTCCGAATTGTTGTCGATATCAAATTAGATGTTACTTAGTAAGTCAGTTTCTTACTGGGTTTGCTCATTGTTATTGTTATGAAGTGTTGTTTAGGATAGATCGAGTTCGGAATAAGAAGAATTGGAGTGGAATGAAAGTGATATTGCCAATTTCAAGTCAATGTTTTTTTTACTAACTTCTGCTAGCGTTTTTGCTTGCATAACAGTATATACAGCTAAGTGTAGAAGGTGCTTAGTGATAAAATACCACTCTATTAGTGAAACAATGTTTAAAATCAGTTCATTATTTTTAGTTTATTAATTACAAACAATAATACAAATTTGGTGCCCTGAAATAGGGCGACGGGGTCGCGGCAGACCAAAAAAGAGATGTTAGGATGTATCAGACAGATTTCGCCTGAACAGACAAATGGAAACGCGGGTCCGTGAAAGATGGAAAGAGTGGAGGGAAGCTGTTGACTAGGTCAGGAGTGGGACAGAAAACGCTATCAAAAGTACAAATAAGAATATAAAAATCGTTTTTTCTTCTTCTTATAATAATTAGTATGGACATCTATATAGATTAAGTAAAACATTGCTGTAATTATACCTATAAAAAAACATACTTTCTAATGATTATTATTGAACTAAACATTTAAACAATTAAAATAATTTTTAGTAACGGATTCACATCTCATACAATCCATGGGTTCACAAAATTTGTCTTTGACTAACATCCAAAAATTCAGACTTAAAATATACCAGCTTATGTAACAAATTAATTTTGATATAAGCAGATCTGATTTTTTAAAATTAACTCGTCATCATCCTTCTGCCCTTGTTCCATTACTTGGGGTCGGCGAACACGTTTTTTTCTTCCATTCTGCCCTGTCACTTGTCATGCTATCACTAAATTCCTTAAAAGTAACTATTATTGTTAAATATTGTTTTTTAATATTACAGTATTATGTTACATGTATAGGTAAACAATTTTATGATATTTATTCTTACTGAATTATATTTTGTGCTATGTAATGAATTGCCTTCCCTTATCCTTAGATATTCACAAAAATGTCTGTTTTGATATAATCCAAACATTTAAATAAAGGCAAACCTACAAAATGCTCACCTGTCACGTGTTCCTAGAAGTTACACATATCCAGAAAAAATCCCTTTGACTTATTGTCAAATTTCGGATCAGCACACATTTCAATACAAATCCTAACCACTATTTCCCCAAGACTACACACTCCATCCATTACACCCACCGCAGGTGCATAATCTATCACAGGACTTGTTCAATATTAAGAGAGTTTTCCCTTAACTTTGCCTCTGAAAAGGTAACAGTTTACCCAACGCTCCCTGCGGAGGGGAGAATTGAAACTTCTTGTAGTTTGTTAATACGGAGCGGAGAGCTAATCATTTTAGAAGGGGAGTGAAAAATTTATTTAGAATAATTTGGGAAGTGTGTGAATAAATTTTTGGGTTTATGATTGTTATTGAAAATTTGTCGGCTGTGTAAGTCAAATAATCGAGGGCATAGCTTCATATTGATCCCAAAAGGGATAGTAAGAGTTAGGCGTATGATTCTATCTTTTCTAAAATGAATATTACAAGTCCCGTGAGAGTCGAATAGAAAACCAGGTTTAGGGCTACCACCAAAAATTTTTTGAGGTAATGTACATACGTAATATAATTCTAACTTTAACATTTTGCAACTGCTTTTGAAATCAATACTATTTAATAGTTTTCTCAGACAAACATCAGTCCAATATAAGATTTTGTCAAAAAATTATTATTCTTCTATTTCCACCATGTCGCTAGTTGCTCCTACTGGGAGGATAGGTAGTGTTATTTTAGAAGCATTGCTTTACAAAAGAGATGCAAAATCATTTCTGTCCTTCGTTAGGGTTGGAGTAAAAGAATGGCATGGTCCTAGAACGCAAAGTGCAAGTGAAGGACACAGAAGGGTTTTAGTCAGTAAAAGTCTGACGAGCTCGTTCTACACTTGAGTGGAAGAAGCCATTGGAGGATTTTCCACCTCAAAAAAATACACAGTGAAAACATTCCATTTTTCAAAATGTTTTATGCGCATGCGTTGATAAATGGAAAATTGCAACTAGCGAAGTATTTATCTAGTACACCTTCGTCTATCTCTTCAGAAATATAGGTGACATCGACAAATATATCACTCTAGGCGTATCCACCTCATGTTCTATTCGATCATGGTTTACCATCTCTCGTGCATATTCTATTGATTGACCCTCGAGCGCCACAATCTCGTTACTACAAACTATACCACTGGTAACTGCGGTTCGTCAATTATTCTCCTTGGGATATTGGAGTTGGATTGCCAACAATTTGGTTCTGATACCTATTATATAGGTAGATGCGTTTCTGTGATTTGAGGGTGCGTATTCAAATGATTGTGAAGGCCAATTGATCTTTTAGGTATGGCTACGGTCAGAGGAAAGTATTGGACGATTTCATGTTTAACTCATCGAATGCCGTAATTCGAGACACAATAGAAAGACAATTGCTTATGTCGAACTGTGTAACTTCAGACATTCAAAAGGTTAATGTCTATAGACAATACTTATATCCGTGTTTTTTATACTGCAGATGTCCATGACGCTAACAGCTTTTAGGTTGGCAGATTTATTTTTTGTATAACAATAACATAGTTGAGTCTGTATAATTGAACACCTATCCATCGTCTCATAGCACTTTAAGATTGAGAGATCATTTTGAATTGTTCGACAGTTTGCGAGACATCTAAAACAATATTAAACTAGTCGCAACAAAACACTATTAAAACACCGAATTAACCCGTATCCAAACCTTTCAACACATACTAACCGCTTTTAAAACCAGTTAGGCTGCAAACGGCTAACAAAATTACATTGGGAAACTTTTCGAATCAGCGAGTCGTTGTAATTGCTTCCAGTTGGAGCGACCGCTTAACAACCGATTGTATTAATTTGGGATATGCGGGAGATGACTGCTGCTGGCGTTTTCATAAAGGTATCTATCTGTTGGATAATTGTTAATGGCTTCTGTGTCTTTATCTTTCTTCGACGGTCTTTCTTCAACAGTTGAGAAAGTACTATATGCAGTTTAGCCTACCTTGGTTAATATACCAAAATAGGCTCCAAATTAATCATCTTGAAACCGTAGTAAAATCGTCATAATTTCAGCCAAAAGACGTCCACTTTTGGACATAGGCCTACCCCAAGTGTCGCCGATTCTGTGTATCCCACATCCATCGGAATCCCGCACCAGGTCATCGGTTCACCCTTTGGAAGGCCTTCAAATGCTGCATCTTCCAGTATGCGGTCGCCACTCCAGAACCTTTGGTCCCCATCGGCCATCTGGTTTGCGTGCAATGTGCCCAGAGTTAAAACTATTTATTAAAATTCATCTCTCCAAAAAAATACCTAATAATATCATTCAAGAAAGAAAGTTTGTTTGAATTTCTAATTTGTTTATGTTTGAGGACACCTAAGTTAGCTAATTCAAACAATCCAGCTCATTGTGCTTTTGATGTATTGCAAGAAGCTATTGATCTTCACTATATGCACCATTATCAAAATGGTTTGAACTAGCCTAAAACATCGACAAAGACGGCCACATTATGTATTTGTGTAAAAAAAAAAACTCAAACAAACAAGTCAAGATGAATAAAACCGTTTATAAAAAAAAGGAAACTTTGTAAGATTGTTGTGCTGTGTAAATGTTGTTGTAGTGTTATTGTTATAAAGCTGAGAAGTTTGTTTGTTTGAATATGTGCTAATTTCTGGAACTACGTGTCCGAATTGAAACAGTGTTTAGTGTTTGATTGTCCATTTATGTCGGAAAACTGTAAGTTATAAAACATCACGATATAACTAGAAGGAGTGGAGCAGTAATTAAAGACGCACGTAAAACCGCGGAGACAGCTAGTCATGGCACAGTCATAGTCTTCTTCTTCTTCTCGTGTCGATTTCACTCATTTTTTAATCTAGTAAACTTAAACGAAATATTTATTCTTAAATTCTATGTGAATCTTAAATTTATCTCAAGGAGTTGTCAGCAACTGTAAGAGTCTAGCAGAAGCCTACTGGGGCCATGGGTGATGCGAAAGAGACCCCAGGGGCCCTGGAACAATGGCACAGAAGGAACAGAAGTTGATTTTTAGTCAGTAAGTCTGACACGTCCTCCCGCTCCGCCCAAAAGCGGGAGATGTCATTTAGATAATTTTTTCACCTAAAAAATTTGTCAATCTTTATCCAATAAACTTCTTTCAAAGACATTCATAATACCAGCTACAGCACAAACCATCTGGTACCCAGCTCTAGGTATCAACTAAATAGCCATCAGCAGCACCTCGTTAGCAACACATATGATTGTGATACTAATTGTCTTATGATTGGATATGCTGGCTCATGGGATAAAGATTGGGTATTGTGTTATTTATAAATTATAGTCTGGTCTCTCCGGGACATATAAACGTTGTCATAAGGACCAAAGAAATCTAAGATACAATTAATACATTGTGTCAAGGTAAATACAGTCAGAGAGGAGGTGACTATTGAGATGACGGTTGGAAGAAGAAGAAATATTGCGTGAACCTCATAAAGGAAGATAGCAATGATGATAAGTCTGGGCTATCTAAGAAAACCCATAGAAACGATTGTTGATAGAAACGGTTGTGAGTGAATAATTGGGGTGTTAAGACAAGTTTGGGAGAAAAAAAACACTGATACGATATATATCAGTGTTTTTTTTTTAACACGTGTACATAGTTATGGGTTAATTTACTTAACATAATGAAGTTCACAAAGGAAAAAAATGTTGCCTCTTTAAGAACAGTATGGTCTCAGATTCTTGTCCAATATTTTCAATCGATTTTTTTTCCAATGCATTGAGCTCATGGACTTTAACCTGGGTTTGTTACTCTTATAAACAGGTTATCTAGTAGTGGAATAATGTACGTCTTTCGACTGAAATGATGATGTTGATTGATGTTTATTTAAATTTATATTTTTCTTCATACTAAGGTTGGTTATACTATAATTCATTTAAATAAATGGTAAACATCAACATATAAAATCACGTTTCTCGTACATATCCCGTGCGATCGATTGACGGCATGACCCTGATTCCTCGTTTACGCATTTTCGCAGCTCATTTGTTTCTTGAAAAATGGCCGCTACCGCGCAAACGTGTTCAACCACAAAATCGGGTTTTTCTTGTCTTATATGGCGTGACATGTTTTTTATTAATATGTTTTCGTGGGATAATGTGTGTAAGATTAAAGTATTTTGGTACTCGTGGATACATAATAACAGCCGGGTCGATCTTTAAATATAAGCAACTCGCTTTTGCCCGCAGTTTCACTGGCATACATAAAATATAGCCTATGTTACTCAGGAATAAAGCGGCTTTCTATCGTTGAAAAAATTTTAGCAATCGATCCAGTACTTTCAGACATTATCTCCTACAAATAAAAACAAAATAAGTATAGGAATTGATCCAGGTCGGTCCGCGGATTGGTGCATTTGATTGCTATGTGTGCCAAATATTTTTTTTTTTCTTTTCTTTCTTCCTTTCATTTCTGCTTTCATTATAACTTTCTTTTGGCTAGTACTAATATTTTTACGAACTTTTTCCTACTATCCTTAATCATCTTCCAGTTCTTGTACTACGTTACTTGGGCTCAGGGCAACAGGTTTTATTTCTTCCATTCTATCTTTATCAGTCATCATGCTATTCTTCACTGACTTCCTTTTCTTTCATTATCACTTCTCACACATTATCAGTTTGTTCATTGGCCCTCCACTCTCTCTTTATTCATACAGTTGCATATATACAACTCTTTTAGTACCTGAATAGGTATGAATAAGTGTAGCGTCAACGTTGGCTGACGCGATATAAGTTTCTATAAAAAACAGGCTACAAGGATGGTACAAAATTGGAAGTCAGGTACTCACTGGGTGCTGGGATCCAGGATCATCTTGGATGCACTTTCAGACGATATTTCACGGTATTTTCAGAGGTTGTTAATCGCGCGCGCGTAGGATATGTTGGCCGGCCGGCTCGTTCGATTCGAATCGTAGTTTTTTCCTTACACCGTCAGAGGCGGTGCTGTGCGGTTTGGATATGAGGTTTTTGGGACGGAATGGGATAAGGGAATTCATCCTAAAGCCTGTTCATATCCCCCCACTTGAAATCAACGAGGGATTTCATAAGATAAGATAGATGAAGTTCGAGACTTGCGGTCCATGCAGATTCAGATATGTCACTGTACGGATATAGTTGTATGTTAAGTGTTGAGATTATGCTGGTTAAATGTACTTAATAAGTATAGGAGATGAGAAAAAATAAATAAAATAATAAGTGTTAGACTCTTAAAAAATAAAAAAAATAGTTGATAGATATTTGATATGATTTGATATGGGTTATTAATTATTTTGAGCGATTGGAAGAGGACAAATTTTGATAGTAGGTCTTACAAGTAAGCCTTTTGAAGTTTTGACTGTCACAACACGAATGATATTATCTTTGCCCGGGTGGAGCTGGACGACGCGACCAAGTCTCCATTCGTTAGCGGGTAAGCTAGGTTCATAAATGGTTACAAGATCGTTCAATTTTGGCTGACCGTTACCGTGTTTAAACCATTTCATTCGCTGTTGCAATGTATGCAGATAGTCCCTCTGCCAAGTGCGCCAAAAGCTCTGAGATAGACGCTGCAAAAGCTGCCATCGAGTACGTAAGGTCTCGTTTTCAGCATACACCGGTTCAGGTAGAGATACCAAAGGTCGACCGATAAGGAAGTGACCAGCTGTAAGAGCGTCAACCTCGCCGGGATCGGTAGAGAGTTCCACTAAGGGTCTAGAGTTTAACATAGCTTCCACCTTCGTTAAGATAGTATAAAATTCTTCGTAAGTCAAAATTTGTGATCCTATGACACGTTTGAGATGGACGGCTTTAGCGGCATGACAGACTATGAGGCAAAGGTAAGCTTTATAAGTTTTAGCGTTACGGCGTTTACTCTCTTTTATCATAAAAGGACCTCCGAAGTCGATGCCTACTGTTTGAAAACAGTGACCCAGTTGTAATCGGGAAGGTGGAAGATCGCCTTGTAAAGGTTGAAGTGAAAGAGGTTTAATTTTAAAACAGGTTACGCATTTAGATAGCCGCGATCTGATAAGATTTCTAACTCCGAGTATCCAAAATCGACGCATAATTAAAGATTGGAGTAGGCGTGGCCCACAATGAAGATAAGTTTTATGATAGTGGTCAATCAGAAGTATGCTTAACCGAGAAATCTTAGGCAGGAGGTATGGATGTTTGACGCGACCTGGTAACGATGCGTGCTTGAGACGTCCCCCCACTCGCAAGATTCCGCGAGTATCGAGAAAAGGAGAGAGTTTAGATAAATGTTTGGGTAAAGGTTTCTTGGATGCTATCAAAGATATGACATCACTAAGACTTTGATGTTGAACATACTTTGTTATCTGATCTAAAGATTGGCTTAATTCAGTGGCTGTCAGGTAAGGTAAGAAGTTACGCTCTGAACGTTTAGCCTTTGCGTTATTAATGAAACGGTATATCCAAGCAACCACTCTTTCAACTTGGGAAAGAGAGGAGTGGCGTTCCATGATAGACTCCAGCACGTCAGCTTCACGTGTCGCACTAGCATGACACGCGCGTGATGCAGGCTTGAGTTCTGGCACGTTATCGGATACTTCTACTGCTGAAACAGGCCAGTTGAAGAGTTCAGTAGATAGCCACTGAGGACCAGACCACCAGATTCGAGAATCAGACAAAGATAAGCACGATAAACCACGGCTACAGATGTCGGCTGGATTGTCATGGGTAGACACATGTCGCCATTCAGTTGGCACAGGACTGTCGTTAATTAGGACCACTCGGTGCGCAACGAAAGTCTTAAGCTTATGTGGCTCAGTGTTTAACCATGACAATACAGTCGAGCTGTCTGTGAATAAGATAGATTTATTCAAAATGAGTTTTAAACTAAGCAAGGATTGAATGCGATTTATTACTTTAGATAGTAACACAGCACTGCAAAGCTCTAAACGGTTGACAGTCAACTTGACACTTTTAGAGGTGCTACCTTGGACTTAGCAACTAAAAGAGAAACGTGTACGTCATGAGAGGTAACGACACGAAGATAAACGCAACATCCATATGCTTTGGTGGATCCATCACAAAATCCGACAAGCTGGAATTCCTTAGATTGAGATGGTATAATCCTACGAGGGATTTTTATTAGTTTTAAGTTATGGAGATCGGCTATGAAGTTTCGCCATATTTGAGTGATGTCTCTCGGCACAGGTTCGTCCCATGAAAGATTAAGACGCCACAAATCTTGAAGGAGCAATTTGGCTTTTAGGATACAAGGTGTAAGCCACCCTAGAGGATCGGAAATACTTGCGACGCTAGATAAGATGGAACGCTTGGTGCATTTACTGTCCTCGATAGGGGACTGTGAGTAACCAAAACTGTCACTCACAGGGTCATACTGGACTCCTAAGATTTTTAAAGTTGATTTAAACACTACTCTCAGTTTAGTGGTCGCGCTCTTAGAGCGAACGACGCAACTGTGAGGGATAAGATAAGGATTGAGAGTAGGTACCGCAAGGTTAGGTACAGGATATATGTGATTTAAATTCTCGTACTCACGCATAAAGTTAATATAATCGGATTTAAGTTTAGTTTGACTACTAAGTTTCTTTTCAAGATGAGTCAACCGCGATAAAGTACTATTGTAAGATTCACCCAAAGAGCATTTGTTATCCTTTATGAGGATGGGTACGACAGATCGTCCGTCAGGTTCGCGATAGGTAAGATCAGTGTACAAGCGTTCGCCGATGTCATTCTCGGGTACGGTGATAACGCGCGGTGGTTCCTCCACTTCCCAAGATTTTTTGATTTGTTCATCTAATTTAAATGTGGTGGCCACTAAAGAGCACGCGGTGTTTAATGGTGCAGAATTAAAGTTTACTGTCCCTGTGAGAATCCACCCAAAAACGCTATGCATAGCTGCAGGTAAACCGGGCCCCAGATTGATACGTTGACCGTCATAGATTTCGTGGAATAACTCCGCTCCTATTAATAAATCAATTTTGGCGGGAACATCGTAATCACGATCAGCTAGCACGAGATGGTTGCACCGTTCACGAACAGCTGACGGTACATTAACGCTAGGTATTAGAGCAGTGATGTTGTCTAATACGACTGGCTTGATATTAAATTGTGGAGCATCACCGTGTACAGGTCGTATAGTGCATTCCACCACCCCTTTTACTTGTGTGACTGAGTTTTGTCCTAGTCCGGCTATGCTAAGATTACACCCGAGCGTGCGTGCGCACGCAGAGGTGATAAAGCAGTCCTGCGCCCCACTGTCCACGAGTGCCCGTACAGTACATTGAGTGCCGGCGGCGGTGTTGAACGCGCGCACCTGACATGTTCCTAGTAGGACTAGCTCGCGGTTGGGAACGGCGGCCTGAGCGTGAGCCGTGACGCTCGCTCCAGTAGTTGCGCCGACGCTGGATGGCGAAGGATCAATATGCAATAGGGTGTGGTGACGTAATCCACACATCGTACAAGACATTTTAGACAGGCATTTGTCTATGACGTGATTTGTACGTAAACAATTGGTACACATGTTATGTTTACCTTGTACTAACGCGAGTCTAGTACGAGAATCTAAGGATTGAAAGATAGGGCACCGATAAATCGAGTGCGCTTCACTGCAATGAGCACAAGTCACATTTGCAGGTGGGTTGGAATTTGTGAGATAAGATGAGCGTTTGGATCCGCTGCTATTTTGCCTACTAGTCGCGGGCGAAGATTTTTTCCCCTCAAGGTTACGGGGGTTAGAATTGTTGTTGACATTAGATTTAGAAGATAAATGACTAGTTTCTAAGATTTTTACATAATCTTGAAGAAACTTTAACAATTCATTAAAGGTGGGTATTTGAGAAATGTTTTGCGATTCGAAACGATCACGCGTGCCTGAGTCCAGTGCGCGCGAAGTTAAACAAAATAAGATAAAATCACCTAAGTCGTCAATTTTTAAAGCTTGAAGTGCATAGTATGCCTCATAAATTTCGTTTGTTAACCTTTGTAAATCTTGGAAGTTACCCGATTTTAAAACTGGCTGGTTGATGAATTTATCTAAGTATGTCAAAGCTATAATTCGCTTGTTTTGATAACGTTCGATCAAACTATTAAAAACAATTTCATAATTATCAGCGGTCATAGGGACCCCTTTGACAATGGATGAGGCCGGGCCTTGTAAACAGGACGCTAAATAGTGAAATTTTTCTATTTGTGAGATCGAATTGTTGTCGTGAATTAAGGTTTTATAAATATCATAAAATGCTTGCCAGTTCTCAATTTTACTGTCGAATTTAGGTAACTCAAGCTTAGGTAGCCGCGCGTTACGTCCCGTTTGCATGGAAGTCGCAGGCGGCGGCCCGTCGACGTTGTCGCTCCTATCAGTAATGTGCAGATCAGTCGCTGCACTAATTACGGCGTAGTACAAATCGTCAAACGAACTCAAAGACTTTTGACACACTCGAGCGTCAGGTTTTATGGCTAACTCCAAACTTTGTATATTACTACATAACGAAACGAATTCTTCGCGAATTGAATGTATTCGAGTATATCTCGCCTTGAACGCCGATACCTTTGAACGATCTTGAATCATAGTTTTTGATAAGTCGTAAAGGATTTGAATATCACGATATACATATTCGCGTTGAGATTGAAGAAGTTTTAATTTGCTTTCTTCCATTTTGCTTTGTTCGAATAATAAGTAGGTAGGTAGGTACGAAATACGAACGAACGTTGAGATTTATTAAGTGTGTAAATCGATACCTTTAGGTGAAATAGTTATGTAATAATGTTTGTAAGTGTATAAATACCGTGAATAGTAATAGATAATAATATTTCCACAACAAATTACGTAAATTACATGAATTTTTGTGACTATAATCCGACTAAATTAAGATGACTTCTGAATCCGCATGGGTTACACGGCGAATATGACCAACACAATTTTGTAGGATAATACTTTTAAAATGTAAAAATGTAGCAAATCTCAGAGTTTTCATTCGAAATTGAACCTGAGAATGCCTGAAAAAACTGTAATCTACAGGTATTCGCGCTCGAAATGGACCAAAAATATGAATAGGTATGAATAAGTGTAGCGTCAACGTTGGCTGACGCGATATAAGTTTCTATAAAAAACAGGCTACAAGGATGGTACAAAATTGGAAGTCAGGTACTCACTGGGTGCTGAGATCCAGGATCATCTTGGATGCACTTTCAGACGATATTTCACGGTATTTTCAGAGGTTGTTAATCGCGCGCGCGTAGGATATGTTGGCCGGCCGGCTCGTTCGATTCGAATCGTAGTTTTTTCCTTACACCGTCAGAGGCGGTGCTGTGCGGTTTGGATATGAGGTTTTTGGGACGGAATGGGATAAGGGAATTCATCCTAAAGCCTGTTCAGTACCTAACATGTGTTTCAGGTTTATCCTCCTCTTCTAATGTCCTTACTCGATTCCTCCTTATTTTTTCTATAACTAGTACTATTTTCATAATTCTTTTATTATAACTATACAAGGTGTAAGCCCTCCACAAACTTTAAGGGCTTGCTCAGTAGACTTAACTGAACAACCTTCCACAAAAAATTTTTTCAGGAAACGAAAAAAAAATTCGGCCTCTCCATACAAACTGTCCAATCAAGTTTATAATTTTCTATGGTGAGGCGGATTTTTTTTTCGTTTCCTGAAAAAAAAAAATTGTGGAAGGTTGTTCAGTTTCATCTACTGAGCAAGCCCTTAAAGTTTGTGGAGGCCTGTCCCTTACACCTTGTATAACTCATTTTTCACTTTATCAAATCTTATATTTTTTTTTCTTCTAAATATACAAAAATATTTTGAAAATCTATTTAATTCTCAAACATGAGCCCAAAAACAGAACAACGCTATCAGGGGGTTTACACCAAGAAATAATAATTTCAAGAAAGCGAGGAAGAATGGACTGGGATGAAATGCAAAATTAATAACTGTAATTGATATGGTATCACTGACTCTCAAGCCCAATCTCCCCTTCAACAAACACTTTTTGTTATTCCAAAAGAATATAACAGCATAATATACCATTCGATAATCAAAAAGAAAATTGTACTTTATTCTTTGTCGACTAAAGTTCAATTTGACTTGAATGGGGTCTCGACTTGTGAAATATATTTTCTGTGTAGGTGCCTACATTGTACCGATTTCAAAGTCATTCACCATTTTATAAGTTGTTTTCAATGGAAGATATTTCCGACGTTTCATTGCCATTGATAGCTTTTAAAATATCATGCTTTTCGGTAAAAACAGCTACAAAATAATTTTCTATATTTTTGAGAGACGTAGGAAATTCTATGCCAAGCTAAACTGAACGAATGACTTTTTATTTCCAATTATCTGTTTATCATGTCGTCTATTTCTGCAATGTTTAAAGATTTGTAAGCCTGGCGGAATAGTATATCAATACAAAAATACTTCTTCGCCATTTACTTCATTGCGGGGTCCTAGACAGTAAAATCGTTTTTCTGGGAGTTGTCATGCTTTATTCAATCGATGTTTCTGGAGGTATATAAGTAGACTAATGACTTGGCAACCACACCACTGTTGATTCTGACTTACAGGTCCTGAAGTCGTTGGGTATAATGTGGTAGGCTTGTCGCAAACAACATAAAAATCTTCTTTTCATGGGAAAAGAAGAACTTTATTTCTCCCCCACCTATTTACACCTTCATCTAGCCAATAATCAAATCATACATTGTGATCTCTTAGAGCGTGACCGATGATATTGAGAAAGCACTGTACCTAGACCCTATACAAATCTTTGTCTCTGTCAGTACACTGTTCAACCTTCCAAAGGTTAGGTTGGTAGCACGCATTCAAATGAATTGCACTGCTCAAGCGTTCTCCTCCAATCCGATCAGATTGATGGCCAGACGCGAGACGAAGGAGACGATAGCTCAAAGAGCCTATTAGCCTTTACCCCTATATTTAAGGGTGGTATCAGAATTAAAGGCCGAAGACCCATTTCGATCAGAAACTATGGTGAATAAAGTATTAAGAAGTATATTTTTCTTCTATTATAGTGAGAGTGGGTGCTTTATGAGCATTTTACCACCCTCAACAAGAAAATCCAAAAAATGTATAATTATAGGTTTTGAATTACCTACCTATACAATTTTAATGATCAAGCGTTTTAGTAACTGCTCTAAATCTATTACCTCATCCTCGCCATTACAGATAGTTGCAAGTTGGAGAACAATTAGACCTGTAACAGCTGTGAAAGAAAAACCATTTTTTCTATATTTCGTTTGTCACGTGCAGTGGTACAATGCTTAGTGCACATCTAAACATGACTGTCAGTTATTTTAATAACATAAACAGAGCTCGCTGAAGCTGCTTTTCTTCAACATGAAACAAAGCGTCGGCAAATATTTACGAGTAACGCTTACTCCTCGTATTCGAGTGATTTTGACGGTGACACTTTTGACTTTCACAACCGCAGACTTATTTTCCGCACGTACAAAGCGTATCGACAATATCCCCTATATCGTCAATACGCCTTATTCGTGAAGAGGAGACAAGGTTATAGGCACCACAATTTCTACAAATCTATTTGAAAGGAGACGATGAAGTCAAGACTGATTGACGATGCGTATGAAATTATTTGAAGACTCGAATGAGTGACTGTACAAAGTTTCAACAAATCTTGCACAAGCCCACCTGTCATTCTTCAATAAAATTGTTCTTTGCGTTTCAGAGCCGCGGTAACTCTTTCAAACAATGGCGCAGCCCTATGCAATATAAACCTAACTGAGAACTTTGAAGAATACTGTAGTAATGTTATAACTATCATTCATAAAATAAATATTTGAGATAAATATAATAAAAACAGTAGACCTTCTGCTATCTGCCTCGTGGTTGAGCTGTCTCCTATCGCTATTGATTACAAGACCTTGATTGATGTCTAGTTAATGAATCGATGGATTCGATAAATGGCACTGTTTGTGCTGGAATAGCGTGAGCGTGAATGATGCAATCAATTATTAACATATGATTCTATCACCACTAATTACATTTAGATGTTGCTGTTTTTACATTAGGTACTGTCCATATGGTTTTTAGAAAAAGGAGGTTGGAATAGGACATTATTTTCTCGTGAATATCGGTTATCTTTTTTTGTTATATGTCTGTAGACAAATAATCTATCTTTTTGAGTCTATCCCACAGTTGGGGGAAGGCCTTTTTCATTTAGATTTTTTCCACACCCGTCTATCTTCAGCCATTGTAAGCCAGTTCCAACTTATCTCTTCACCTTTACCATGATCTACCGCGATATCACCTTGCATCTTATCTTATTAATATTATAAAGAGGTAAAATTTGTTTTTTTGTTTGTAGGAGGTAATTTGTGAAAGTGCAGTCCGGTTGCAAACATTGTTTCACCAATAGAAATCTGCCTTATTCCTGAGTGACATAGGCTATATTTTTAGTACGCAGGCGAAGCCGTGAGAAAAAGCTGGTTAAATTAAAAAATAAAATAAGTAAATAAAAGTGATTAAGAATTTATATCTCGGTGAAAGACAAAAAACCGTATTTAAAAAAAAATGTGGATATTTTAAAGATTTCCAATTTCATATGTTTTGTCATAACTTTAACAGGTATAACATATTTTCAAACCAATAATTTATATTATTGTACTTCACTGATTTACCATTTTGTCACAATGTCTTCTTATATATAAAGAGCCTCCGCACGCACAAATCCTGTCGCTATGCCACTCTCGTCTTATTGCCACCATAAGATTCTTACCCCAAGGAAACTAAATAGGTTTGCACCCTTCCAATTAACTCAATCGGTTGCCGGACAATTTAATTTTCTTTGAGACAAGCCGATCATTGACGATTACTGCCGAAAGGTGTCGATCTCGTTAGATGAGATTAGATGGCGTTCCATTCCTATTTTGAAAAGCGTCCTTTGTAGATTGATACTTTCATGAGGTTTGAATACTTCTGGAAATTCCTTTGCTATCTTTTTCATGATTTTAGCATTATGTAAGTCCTTAATTAATGCTTGTGACTGTCATAGCTCAACAATAACTATAATTAGGCCTAGAACAAAGCATTCCTGCAATTTGCAGCCCACCGCCATTATTAGCAGATTAGACGCTGCCTAGAATTCTCTCAACATTACCTATGTAGGTACTCACTAATTAGAACTGTAATTACACTAATCCGACTCCCTTATTTACTAATTAAGACATGCTTAGAGAACACAAGGATATTAATCCATCAATATTAGGCTTAAGGACTTGAGAGGACGTAACGATAAGCCGTGTCTATGGATCAATTAAAAATTAGAAAATTCAGGAATATAATCTGGGAAAACTGACTGACATATCAACGCACAGCTGAATCTACTGGGACTAGGAGCGTGAAATTTAGCACTTGATTTCTTTTTATGATGTAGGCGCCCAGAGAAGATTTTCTAAAATTCATCCCTCAGGGGATGAAACGAGGTTCCTAAATTTGATAGACAAAGTTACTTTCACGCGGGAAAAACCGATGGTAAAAGCTAGTCAGCTTATAATGTATCTACTGCTTGCTGATGTCAACATGTCAAAATTGTGTAACATGCTGTTGCTGGTATAGGAGCAACAGACAGCTCGCCTTTCGATGAAGTCCAGGCCCAGGTCAACACACGCTTCAGAGATGTCAACTTAATTGACGGGACCCTTTTTTTTATGGTGGGGAAAAATCGTGCATTGACATACCCCACCCTTGGGCGGAGCGGGAGATAGTGTCAGACTCTTCTGACAACTCCTTGAGGCGCGCGGGAACAGTGCGGGCCGTCGACGACTTGGGCTTGGTCCGGACAGTTACTGGACGACCGGACAGTGAGCTACCCATTGCTCACTGTCCGCAAGCCCGCGCCTCCGTTGGCCGAAAATCGGGATCAGAATCCCGGCGGCGGCGGCGGCGATAACGCCGTTGCCTGATGCGTTCGGCCTCCTCCTTTGCGAGCATTACTGCTTCGCAGAAGTCGGCGACCGCCTGCCACTCCTCCTCGCTCCGGACCATGGCCTCAACCAAGGCCCGGCGCGAGAGGTCTCCGCCGCCGATTGCCCCCACGAGGGCACGGTGATGCTCCGCCCAAGCAGGGCACACCTCAACTGTGTGCTCCACCGTGTCCTCCGGGCGTTCCGCACAGTGGCGACACCCGGGCGTCATTTCCGCATGAATCGAGTGCAGGAAACTCCCGAACGAACCGGGACGGGACTCGCTTGGGCCAAGATGTCTGCTACGGCTGCGAGATTGTTTGAAAGAGTTACCGCCGCTCTGGAATGCAAAGGGCAATGGAAGATACACGGGTGGGCTCTATCAGCCCGGAGCGTGAAAAGCTATTTGATGGTTTCCATTTCTTGAAAGGACGATCTAATACCTCGAAGCCGCAGCTAAGACAGGAGCGATCGGGAGACGCCACGGTTTAAATGGAAACAGTAACACCTACCTGCAGTAAATACTTATAGCATATTTTTTTGAAGAAGTTCAACAAATTAATTTTTTTCCCAGTTTCTGCGAAACATTTCCGACAATCAGTCTTGCAATTTAGTGGTAAGCTAGAAAAACAGAAATCTTAATAAAACATGATGGCAAATTGGAACAAAATGCTGTAAATTAAGTCACTCGGAACAGAAATGAATGAAACCTTATTTAAACTTGCCAGCAATGAAAAAAAATACTGCCAGCCGTAATATGGCGCTGCCCATAATATTTTCCCAGCCTATCTCTTTAAAATAAAGAGTGATAATGAAGTTTACGACCCGTCTTTATTCACTGACATAAAATTAATTTTTAGACGTTACAAATTTTGCCAATCTAAGGAAAAGTTCGCACAAAATAAGGAAAAATTATCTTTTTATAACATAATTAAAACTTCTTTTGGAAATAAAACGGGCTCATTACTGTAGTCTTAAAGAGAGTGATATAAAAATATTCTCGTACAAACAGTCCGGTATATTATTATACACATTCAGTGTTCCACCTTACTTTTCACAAAAAAAAGTCTAAAATATGCTGCTTTCGTTTCGTAAATTTTCAAATATAGTGTCATACATTGCCGTGATCGTAGGTAAGAGTAACGTACGAACATTTTTAAACAGTACTAATCGTCCTTCGAATATTATGTTTATAAATACTACTGTTGATCACGTGTTAGTGGCCAATCTTAACGGTGATGAGTCCAGTAATCGGCATATTATGGTACACAAGTGTGCACAAACACAGATGCAGTCTCTGTTTAAAGGAACAGATACTAGAATAATTGGAACAAAGACTGTTATAGTCCGATAGGAGAACAAAATACATGACCATGGAGAGAACTGATGCAGCCAGGAAGAAGGGCGACACGTGCGCACCGAGGCGGAGGGGGGTGAAGTAAGCACTTCTTTTTGGGACCATAACGCTTCGTTGAATGGTACTCGTGTTAGGGAACGATATTATTTGCATGTCTGCTTTCGATGGTTTTATGGGGAAAACCTTTTTCTTTTGATTTGTTCAATCTGATCCGTTTTTTGGAAGATTTTGTGAGAGTATGCAGGACCTTCATTTAAACATGAAACTTCTTTAGTTTTATAATGATTTCAAATAGTATTTTTTTACATATGTAGTACTTATGTGTACATCAGAAATACCCTAACGTCTATATTATTAACCAGTCTTTCATCTTTTTTACAGTTTGCACCGTGGAACTTTATAACCATTTTATTTTCAGTGTAATAATGCAATGTTTTATGAATAGTGGATTCGAACTCAGGTATTAAAAACGAAGCATCGAAATGAATATAAACACAGCTCACAGATATTGAAATCTGTAAAAAATTGAGCCTGAAAACTTTTTCAATGGTGTATAAAGAAGATAAAAAAAAAAATCAACAAATTACTATTGCTGCCATATTGGGGCGTATGAAAGACCAAGAGTCTAAAGTAATAGAGAGTGCACCTCTGTTTGTGTACCATAAAATATCCTGTGGACTTTGATCAATCTGCGATGAAATTGGTCACTGTGATCGAAATTCTGCTTGTAGAGATTATCAATCAATTTTTGTTCCATAACAAAAATAGCTGCCAGTCACTACATCAATCGAATCATCATTTATTAGCTACATTGTTGGGTCATTAAAACCTAGGTGCCTTCCTAATTCTTAAAAACAAAAGCGCTACTTGGAAATACACCCAATACAATTACGCTATCTATTATCCTTCACTGGGAAGCTTATAAGAGCCAATTACTTGCCAATTAGCTGATACTACAAGCAGTTAGTTAGACCCTATACATCTCCCCTTTTGTTCCAAACACCGAGTCCCTGCTGGGCGACAATAAATACTATGGCGCCCAACACGGGACACGGTCGTGGGACTATTAGAAAGGTATTTTTCGATTGTTTCGTTTTGTGAGGGTTGAGGGTATTTGTTAATTGGGGTTAGGGGATGAAGGGTACCTTTTTATTGGTTTGTAAGGAAAAATATTGCTTGTTTTTTATGCGATTAGTAGGTTAGTCTTACTACTTTTTTTATGACAAATCCCTAACCGAAATATTTTAGTGAGTTAATTATGACATGCTAAACTCGAGCAAATGAAGTTTGTATATAAAAATTACACTTGGAAAATTTATGAGAGAGAGAAATTCTCTCAAAAAATCATTATGTCAATTTTATGATACACATAGTAGCTCTTTTTTTTTCTAAAAACAAACGACTTTCCTAATTACCAAAACTTTTCTACTAATTCCAAATTTAACTTGACAAGTACTCCTACAACAGCATGAAAGAAAAACAAATAGAGACCGCTATACAGGGCTTTTGTAATGCATTCCCGGTTTTATTATTTTTTATTCCAGTCTATTCTAAACTAGAGGTTATTTTCAAGGAGAACTTTCATAAGGCTTCGTCGCAAAAGTTGGACTTAGCTTGTCGGTAATAGGATCCGACAACGTTCTTAGAAACGAGAAATTCTGGAAAAACTAAAGTTAGAAAGGTTACTGATCAGCGGTCACTTATCCTTAGTTTCCACAAAAAAAAAGCTGGAAGGCCTGACATGAGAGCAAGATCTTAAAAGATGACCCATTGGAAGATTTTCTTTAACAACCTTTTAGCACGCAACAAAGTATACAGTTACAAAATCATATAAGCCAAATCACGAATGACCGCAAAAAAGGAAAACATAAATAAATCATAGTCAACGATCCATAAATCGTGTAATTGTAAATACAGTAAGTTTACAGTTACAGTTTACGGCTTATAAACTTTTAGTGTGTTGCTCTTTATAGAGCCATTGTTTACAGCCCCCTTCGTTTACAGCCCCCTAGCGCCCCTTTTAAGGGCCCTGACTTTTGTGGGGCTCTTCAGTCGACGATTGAGAGTTTCAAATGATAGGGCAAACTTTTTCCGATAGACGTTCTTTCAGGATTCGAACGATTTAGGGTTTTTGTTGAATCTTTTGTGGCAAGATTGTGATAGTTTAATCTTTTAGGAATAGCTCTGATGTCTGGTATATGGAATGTTTTGTATCTAGTTCGAATACAAAATTTTCTTACTAGAAAAGCACTATATGATACGGCACATGGTCTAACTGCTTTAATTATAATATTATGGAGATTTGGCAAAAAATCAACCGATAATCACACCAACATTATAAAGGCAAAAGTTTGTTTGTCCGTTCGTCAGTTATTTACACTCAAACTGCTGCACAGATTTTGTTAGAATTTATTACACAGATAGGCCATCTCCTTGTTACTTTGAGAACATTCAACAACCTTGGGACATTTTTCAGTATTGTATAATTTCTATAATTTCTTGACCAATATTAACAAAAGACCATGGATTTTATGAGTGAATTATTCGCCTATACAGATGACCTAATTTGTGTGAAATAAATAATACTTAGTTAGTATTATTTATTTCACACAAATTAGGTCCCCCCCCCCCCCCGTACGGATTTTTATTGAATACTACGTCTCTTTTTATATGGTTTTCTCTGACAAATCTCTAAATCGACCCACTACAGTTCAATATATTTGTAAGATACACTTTGAATTGTAGATTTTATTCTGCTGATTCATCGATTGGAATTGATGAATCTTACAATTTTATATTCCCTGTGGGACTGAAGCCCTTACATTTTCGCGTTGGTTTAAATTCTTCGATGGGAAATGATTTTATATTTTTTTATTTTTTGAATAATAAATGATTGGATATCATAGTACTTTGTTTGTTTTTTACGTAGAGTTTAGTTTACTTAAATTGTTTGAATAACACAATTTGATTATGTACTTATTAATACAACATTTTGATAGTATTGCTACTAAGAATAAAATTCTAGAAAACAGCAAACTTAAGCTATTCTTAGTATGCGTAGTTTTAAATTAGGCCCTTTGAAAAATTCACCTGCTTAACGGAGGAACTCTAGACTTTTTATGAATTAAAACCAATTGCAAGGCCATAAAAATCGGATTACTTTTTCAAAGAAAATCTATATCTAACTTAAAAAGAACCTCATTTTTTAAACTTCACCCTAAGCTTTCCACTACAGTGTTCGGCCATAAAAACCATTGCGTATTCCGTATCTCTTCCTACCCTGACCCAAATGTTCCAGAAAATTCCTTCGAACATTTTTCCGTTCATATTGTTCTTCCCATCTTCGAACGTCCGAGTGAAATTATTCTGATCAGTAAAGATCAAACGGTTGGTATGGAAATATCTCTGTGCTGCAGTTCGAAGGAAATCAGCGAAATTGAATGCTTTGTCTGTAGAGCATTTGTGAACGTTTGTTATTCCAATTGGGTCAAATAGTACGTTATGTATCTAAACAGCTGTGTAGGTATACATTTCTTTGAAGATGGAAAGCTATGTTTGAATTACGGTTTTTTCCTGTACCTCTAAAAAAACTTATTTGATGTACGAATACGTATAAAGATAAGTGTGAGTTAAGTAGTATGTTTATTAGTTATATAGGACTAATTCCACAAGCTTTGCTTCATTTAAGACTTAATGGCGTTGTGGAATATTATTATTATCTCTTATTATTATTACCTCTTATATGCACTTGTTAGAAACTCTCAACTCCACTAATGAGAACTTTTTTTTAACAAAATGTGTCACTAACGTACTATCGGATGATTCTATAGCATATAAAACATTTACAACACTAATCAGTATTCTCATTGTGTACTTGAACAAAAGCTAAATATGCTTAGCAATGTCGGAGACACCAACTTGCAATGCTTAAATTACGGTGTGTTCACTGAAGTGGATTCATTCAGCTGTAAAGTTTTATGTTTTAAAATATAGTTTCTATTTAATTTACCAACTTGATTTAGGAACTAAGACATTATTATTTAATTGAACAAAGATTCTGTTAAATTTAATTTAAAATTCACATCGTATATATGAATTTTAGTAAGGCCATATTTTTATAAGTACCATAACATAATAAAATAAGGCATCATACAAATTCAAACACAGCTCATTGTCTTAGCAATAAAAGCGTGAAAATCTATTTTCCTAAAGAACCGGGATCGCGCATAAGTCAAGCCAAACAACACAAAGGAAACAAAAATAATCCATTATTTTTCGAAAATAAACCAACACACTACAACTATTTCGGAATTATAGCGATCCATTCACAAGGAGTTTCTATTTGAATGCTCCGACAAAAATAAAAAGTCGAAATAAAGAAATAGTCCCACTAAAAGGATTTACGCGTACAATATTACCAACAAGAACGGTAAATTATTATCAAAATAATCCTCTTTAACCACACAAAAGGAGCGTTGGAAAAGAAATCTGCTTTTATGGCAGAATTGTCTGCGAAGGTCTAGGTATGGTAGAATTAGTATGGATCATGGCGGCTCACTTTTGCTAACGCTACTTGAATGAGATTTTTCAGACTAATCTTATTGTGGTGCATTTGGGATTGGTTGGGTCGTTTGTTGCTTGTTTTTTGTGTTATTTAACACTCTGGCAGTAGGCGCGCCTATATTTGGGACGTAAGTACGCACGTTCTACATACGTAGAACACTTTTAATAAACGATTTATTAAGAAAAGTTAGATAAATTGACAAAACCGTTTACGTCATATTCTAAATAGCTTTATTATGAAACTAAATAACACAAAACATAATCATTTTAGAAATAATAGGAACTTAAAATCAGACTTCTACAAAAACTTTAAAAAATTGGTTTAATTTTGGATCTTGAGTTTTTAATCCTCATCTTAACTACTCGTTCATATTTTCTACCTCCGAATCTTCATTTTTAGAGCATTCTGGTTATAAAGAATCTGATGGTCCGGACAAATCCACTTTTTACAGGTGCCCAACCGAGAGGAAAATCATCTTCAGACTCAGTTCCGTTCCCGATTTTCTGAGTCCGACCCTATGCTACTTCCTTCTGGCTCTGTATCCGTACTATATGAGGATTTCTGCAAGCAGTCTTTTCTTCTGACCGCGCATCATCGGTGTCACTTGCAATTATTTTGCAAATAAATAAATGATTTGATTTGATGATTTGATCCCTGATTTAGATGCCTAGTAGTATATTACTTTTTTTTTTTGAACATTTACTACAATCATTTATGTATGTAACTACAAGGACCTAGTAGTCTTTAAATTGCATCGAAATCGCAAAACGACCGTGAGTGCCTACTTGTGGATGACAAGCACTAGGTCTAGTGAAAACCGAGTTCCAGTTATCGTTGGTACCTAGTGGTCCACACGTGTCCTAAAGAGATGTCAGCAAACCGTATAGTCCCAGGTGGCATGGGGAATTTCTGAAAAGGGAGCCCATGGTCCTAGACCATAAACTGGAGGTAGGTGAGTTTAATAAGTATGAATCTGACACGATTTTTTGTTTCACTCTAATGTAGTAGAAGTCTTTAAATGATTTTCCACATCCCAAAAAAGGGGTTTATAAGTCAAGAGTAAAGAGGTTATTTAAAGGCAAACGTGCTTCATTCGTTGGAAGGCCCCCTACAAGGTGGACCGATGACCTGGTGAAGGTTGCGGGAAACCGATGGATGCGGGACGCATAAGAACGTTCGTTGTGGCGACGCTTGGGGGAGGCCTATGTCCAACAGTGGACGTGTATCGGCTGAAGTGATGCTGATGATGTGCTTCATTGTCAACCATATAATCGACTACCATCCTGTAAGTTACTGGTCAAATAGAAACCTATCAATCGCACTGAAAGTTTGTGTGTTTGTAACTTCTTCACGGTCGAAGAGCTAAACGGTATACGGGTAGTCTGTATCCTGGAATAGCATTTAAGATTTTCTTTTTGTTCCCTTAAAATAGTTTTCTACTATAACGAAGGTGAAGCCTCTGGCAGCAGTTAGTGATAATAATTATAGAAAACCACTAGCAGTACAGTTTATGAACCTAACTTTTGAAGTCACTTGCAGCCTGGACTACTCACTGGAAATAAAGTGCGAATTAAGTTGTAGTTTGAACTTACTTAACAAAGTAGGTTCGAATTACTTCTTGTAATAATTATTGCTTATTGTGTCAGTAGAAATATCTTTAACAATTGTGTATCTAATTTAACCACAGTTTGCTTGTTAAAAAAATAATCTCATTATAACTGGATCTCCGGTGTTACATATAAAAATACACACCAAACCTTATAAGTCATAAAAATGAAAGTGCTTCCCCGTGATAAATACTGTTGTTTCAGACAAGATAACAACATGTTTTCTTTTCAAGATTTATCGTTATGAGGATAAGCCATATAATCAAACACCATTACTTTTTAGAAACATGATAAAAACATACTATAAGAGTATTACGTATCATATTTACGTTGGTCGTCATATTTATGGATCAATTAGGGTGAAAAAAAAAACAAATATTATGACCAATTTTCGGTTACGTTGCGTTCATATTTTTATACCTTGTTTTTGTTTTCATTTATAATGAATATTTGTATGTGTTTTTTGGTGAATTTTAAGTGAAAAACGATAAAAAAAACTACCGGCCCATTTTTCCATTAATTTAATAATATCTAAATCCAAATGTTGAGCTGTAAGCAAGATACACAACATTTCTAGAAGATTATGCCTCCAAACTTAAAACAAATTGTAGCTATCAATCACAATCGCGCATAATTTTATTACGATCTACCCTACAGTGGAACCCTAAGAGCCATTCGACATTGCGGTCACAGATTTACAATAAAATGAGGAGTATTGCGAGTGAATTCACAAGCGATTCTTTGGGTAGGTGTTGGGGACAATTCGGGCCGGCACCGGGATAGAATAACAATGGGCAGTCCTCGCCTCTCGCACGTTATCTCACAGAATTAAAGGGGGTTACTGCAAGGAGCTACGCTCGGTCCGCTACTTTTTAAGATTCGCGAAAATAGACTTTTGTTTAAATTTTGAGATCTCAGCTTTAGATTACGTATTGCAGTTTGTTTTAATTCAATGATGAGATCTTTTTTGTCTGACGTAACGTGCTATCAATGAAACTTTTTATTGTTTATTAACATTTTGTTGCCTTCAAAATTTAAAGAAATTTTTAGCTATTTCATTCCATTCTTATTTCTATTTCGGTGAAACAAGGTTAAATAATATGGTTAAAACTAGTTTTGTGGCAAATAAATTACTCAATGGAAAGCTCTTAGCCAATATCAGTATTTTGCTTATAAGGAATTCCGGTGATTTTAACAATACATGAGATATTGAAAACTGTTTATAAAAAACAGAAAATTATAGATTGTAAGATCTCATGAAATTCTTTTGTTATAACAAAAACAAAAGAAATAAAAATAAAGTAAGGATTATCTGAAAAGGTTTCATTATAAAACTCACAATTTATTGGTTGAATTTATTGGTTTTCAGAAATAAAAAATACAACGAAATCCAGAGATGTATTTCCTGTTGGCATCGAATGTTTCACTTACCAATTAAATATAAAAATCCATGTAATAAACGCTGCTACATACCTGTGAAAAAAATAAAAATCTTTAGTTTAAATGATTTAATAACCGTGCTAAACCGCATGTTAATTATTTCAATTTTTTTTTTTAATTTTTGTCCAAGACGCCTGAATATTTTCCTATTTTTAAGCTTACAGGTTAAAAATAGTAAAATTATGTAGATAATGCCTATCTATAACAATCTGTATTTGATAATAAAAATACTTTCGGTCAAATATCTTTTATTGTACACACAAACGAAAAGAACAAATATTAGATAGAATAGTACAAAAATCCTCATGTTTATCCTACAAGGAAAACACAATCGTTAATTATGTCTTTACTAAAGGCTGGTTTGCAATCTCAAATTATTTACCAATTAGCTATTGCTCGCAACTACACCCGCAATAAATCGTCCACGTCAAACCAATGAATTTAAAATCGAATTATGTTCACAATTTATTAGATTTGAATTAAAAATTAGTTCGCCTGCTTCAGAGACTGGCCAGAATATACAATTTATTTATGTGTTTTTTTACAAGTACCGCGTAAAGACTCATAATTATGTATTTAGTGAAAAGCTATTATTTTGGCATAATGAACAAATATTTTAAATTCATTTATTTGTATTATAGCAGTAACTCAGAAATAACCAAAACTCCAGTTCCACGTAAAGTTTTCATTCACTGATGACACTATTGTCTAAGATATATGAATAACTTAGTAATTAGATGAATAGTACTTGAATATTATTCTTACTGAATTTTTATGGAAACAGAACTTTCAAAATGTAAATAGTCTTGAATGCGAGTCAAACTAAAAAATATAAAACTGACATATGAAGTGTTTTTAGCAGTCGCTAGTGGCGCACCTATTCGAACAAAATAAATGAATAATTTTAATGTGTTTCTTTAACAATAAATCCGGACAAGTACGAATTATTTAACGTTTTTGTGATAGAGGCGCCTTACACCTTTATCTCACCTAGCGAAGATGTTATTGACGATAGAGCACACTTGCCTAGAAATAACCTATTCATACTTCATTCAATGACCTGTCTAGGGTAGAGCGCAAGGGCGTGCCAGAGTTTTACTGACTGAAACCACAACTTTGTCCTTCATTTGCCCTATATTGTTGAACCCGACTGCTGTGGTGAAGAGGCTGAAGAGAAACCACCTTCAATCAATCAATCAAATCATTTATTTGCTAGAATATGGTACATAAGGTGTTACAGCAAATTTGTTTCAGCATATTCAGCCATAACATGGCGTGCAAATATATTCACAGTCAGTGTCGTCAATTAATCTAACTTGCACATTACAGGTTCTATTGACTTGTCTTCTAGATATTCTTTAACAGTATAATATTTTTTAAATAGTAACAGATTGAAAAGTATTTTTTTAAACATTGTCAATGGTAGATCTTGTAAACTACATATTTGGTAAGTGATTGTAAATAATAATCGACATGCAGTATACATTTTTTTTAAACAATTTTAGCCTGATTGGTGGCAGTCGAAGTCTGTCTTTATGCCGTGTTCGGCTATTTGGCCTGTCAGTATTCGTTTCGAATAAATTATAGTTTTTCTTGACAAAAACACATGTGTCAAAAATATATAAACAAGGCAAAGGTAAAACTTTAAGTTTTTGAAATACTGGCTTACAGCTGTCTAAAAAGTGAGTTCCACAAATGGCACGAATACATTTTTTTTGAGCTTTAAAAACTCTGTCAAAATCGACTGAGTTACCCCATATACCGTATCTTAGTACGGATGATACATAACCATGGTAAGCCAGCATTGCAGTATCATGGTTTACCGTTTGTCTAATTCTTTTTAAGACATATATAAAACGATCTATTTTTGTAAGAATTTTATCTACATGTGCTTTCCAGTTGTAATTTTTGTCGATTGTGATACCCAAAAATACACAATTATCAATAGTTGTCAAGTGAGAATTTTTATATTGAATGTCAAGTTTATTTATGTTTGAATATCTATAAGTGGGAGGAGCAGCACTGGCCGCTCTACCACAATGCCATTTGCTTTATACCTAATTCGCTTATGGTCTGACGACCGATTGCAAAGGAAAGAGAAAAAGAAAAAAAAATGTTGCTCTATACGTTTACTTTTCAGAAAATCCCCATGGCCCCTACGATTTGCTGACATCTCTTTAAGGAGTGCGTGAAACACTACGTGCTGTCGACGACTTGTGCTCGGTCCAGATGGCTGTGGAACGGTCAGAGAGCGAACTAGCCGTTGCTCGTTGTCCGCAAGTACATACCTACAGTGATGACTTCAACTACCTGTCGAAGTCAAGGCCGCGGCAGCTAGAGCATGAGTATGTCTGTTCCCTGATGCATGCGAGCAACTCTTTTGCTAGAATTACCGCTTCGCAAAAGGAGGCAGCCGCTTGCCATTCCCTCTTACTTTGGACCGTGGCCTGAACCAGAGATCGGCACGCAAGCTCATCGCCACCGATAGCATCCCAAGCGGAGTACTCTTCCACTGCATGCTCCACCATGTTACCCGGGCGTTTCTTCCACCTGAATCTAGTGCAGGATCCTCCCGAACTTACCAAGTCAGGTGAGGACCTGCGTCATACAGAAGGTGAGGACGCCATGACGTCTCCCCAGTCCCAGTCCTTGAAGAGGGAACTTGCTACCATGATTGGCGTGTCCAGCGCTGGGTTGCGACAGTCATCCCTCATGTTGCCGCTTTCAAGAAACAGGGATGTTAGCAGGAAATGTCACCTATTTGTTTTACGCATAATAAATGTTGTCCCAAAATGTTTTGTGCTTATAGGTTGGATGTTCACTAAGTACCTGCAGCGCATCGCCACGGCACCGTATTAAATAACTGGAACAATTGATTTTTTCCAACTACTTATTTCTTACTGTAAGATTGGAATGCAAAATATTTAGAAGATATATTGAAAAGGACTTGAGTAGATTGTGATTTCTATAACTTAATGAAAACTATAACAACGAAAGTCTTACCAACAGCTTCTCAAACAAATATTTTAATCCATAACAAACTCATCCAGTTTCACCTTGACCTAAGAAATCTCGAAACATTTTAACGAAAATCTCCGGATGGACAGAAAAAAAAAAACTGCAGGAATTTTTCAAGGGTCCGTAAAAGGCAGCGTAGAGCAGCGAGCAAGAAAAATAGGATAATAATGGTCGGGCAGAAGGGCTCTTAAAATCGGTGCTGCGTGAGGTGAATGCTCAAAACCTTCATTTTTGCCTGCTAAGATTTAGAAGGCTTCCAACTGGCGCGAAACGGGGAATAAACATGTTAATGTTTGTGCGATGATCGCGATGTGGAATGGAAATGGTGAGATATATTTTGAGGATTCTATTACATAAAATATAGCCTATATTCCCTGAAGAATTAGCCAGAAGGAAAAACAAATGAAGTCAGGAAATGCTAGGAACTAACAATACACAAAATCTCAGTTATCATGCTGTTGTTAGAAAGACGAAAAAAATGTATGTTTATTACTTCTTTACGCATGTCCTGGAAAAGAACATTGATTTTTTTTCGCCATTGACGTGATTTATAATATCACATTAAATTTAATCTATCCTAAGCCAGGTCAGCGCAATGATTCTGCTTGCGACCACTAGGCTACATAACTAACACTAATTAATTACAATTGTGTTGCGTTTTTCAGTGAACGAAAAAAAAAAATTATGTACCAAAAAATGTTTTTTTAGTACCTACTATTAGTATAGTAGAATATCGCATTAAGCCGTATTAAGTCCGCCCTTGTATATTTTGTTGTATGACGATTAAATATTCCTAAAACCTAAGTAGAATAAATTTTTAGTTCTAGGACATGCCGGTTTCCTTACAATATTTTCCTACACCGTTTTGAGAGCAGTGGTAATGACATTAATTACAAAAAGTATTAGTTGCATAGCACCAGGCTAGGTTTGAACCTATGACTTACACTAGTAAGTCGGAGCCGTCACCAATCGGCCACCACTGCTCACTAATCTACACATACTACTAATGTGCGTTTAAGTAAAATTAAAGGGTCAGGGAGTGCATTATTCCAGTTACATCTACACTAATATTATAAAGAGGTAAAGTTTGTTTTTTGTTTGTAGGAGCTAATCTCCAAAAGTAGGTGTAAGGATTGCGAATTTTTTTCACCTGTAGAAAGCTGTTTTTTTCTTGAGTGACATAAGCTATATTTTATGTATGCGGGCGAAACCATGGGCAAAATCTAGTGTTGTATATTTACTTTCTGTAGTAGCCTGTTATTCAATCTGAATGCGTTTTGTTCTCCAAAAGAGTTGATCGAGGCTCTTACGTTTGTTGTTGACCGATGAAGTCCCTTTGTACGTTTTACAACGATTGTATTAGGTCCTCAAATGTTTTATGTTACAAGTGGGGTTTATGGATTCGCGGTCTTTATAATGTTGCTATTATTCCATTTAACGTTACAAATTATATGGCTACTGCTGGTCGTAAATTATAATCGTTTTTACTCGTATTTTGTGCCAGGAATATTTTGTGTTTCTTACCAGTCACCACCATGATTACGAAAAGAAGGTCCAAGTATCATGCAGTGGGCTGTATATATATCAGTGTTGGCCAGAGAACTCACTCCCTTTTACCACACTTAAAGATATATTATAAGGAGTGGTATGTGCTGTGGTGTTATAGTTGATAAAACATTCTTCTGTCTTTCTATCATCATCATCATCAACTTGGTTCATTACGCTACGGACTTATAATTTAACCGGATACAGCTGAATAGTATTTTGCATGAAACTACTTCCAAAACTCAGTAATTGGATAACACGATACTGCGACTGTCAAAGTTCTACACATGACATCCGAGTATGTTTATGTATTATTTTATTCATATTATTTGTAATTTTAAAATTGTGCACTGGTTCATACCCTCTACTGTGATCTCTCTCTATCACTCAATGGTTTGCGGGAAGAAAACTTTGAGTTAAGCTCGCTTATGTACATGAACTCTGATATTTGTTACTTATCATGGTACAATAAAGAATTGAATTGAATTGGAGACTAAGGGTGCGTTTCTACTGACGCGGAGCTGGACGGAGTGGAGAGGGACGGGACCGAGAATTGGCCAATCACGTTGCTCAAAATATCCACTTCGCATCAGTGAAAATAAAGTAAAATAATAAAAAGCTGAATTCAACTGCACGAACTTTAAAATAAAACAAAAGAACACGCGACCTCGAACCGAACAGAACGGAGTCAGATATCAAGCAGAGAGCACGAAGTGAAGAATAGATCAACTCCACTTCAATGGAAACACTCGTAACTTTTCACTGCTCTTCATCGCTCCACTCCACTTCTGTGATAACACACCCTAACGGAAACACAGAAAGAGTCACTTTGTGAACCATAACTACATTATAAAAAATTTAAATATCTAATATTACATCAATAGTTTATGATGTGAAAATTCTACGAAATATGATGTCACATTTAGCTAACAGCCTCAACAACGCTACCTAATAAAAATCCATAAATATCACTAATCTTCTATTTTATTCAGTTACATCCCCACTATATCATCTCTCACCTAAATCTCTGTTCACACCATCGAGGATCACGATCATATTGTTATTTACGTTTATGTCCCGTCATTTACATCATAATACACATAAAAACCATTGAAAGTAATCCCGGGATAACTTTGAACGCGATCAACGCGTAAACGACGCCATTTTAAAAGCCTGTAAACATTTTACTCTGTGGGAGCGGAAATTAAGTAATTAATGCTTTTGACAGAGCTATCCGATGGCCAATAAACGAATATTATAGGGTAACATAAAAATGATATTTCCTTTACTGAAAATTGTACTGGATTTCAAATAATATGGAGTAGCATTTCTTTTATCAGAGACCAATAAACGTTAAAAACAATGGATGTTTAAAAGGAAATTAGCGTCATGAACACTTTTGAAAACTGGGTTATTGACTTGACTATTTACTTAAAAATCTTCTTCTTTTATACTCTACTAGCTTTTGCTTGCAGCTTCACGCGTGTACATATAAAATATAGTTTATGTCGCTTAAAAATAAATCAGCATTCAATTCACTTAAAAATAAATCAGCATTCAATCGTTGAAAAAATTTTAGCAATCTGACCAGTACTTCCAGAGATAGCAAAAAATCAAACTTTACCTCTTTTTTTTTTTTTTTTTTTTTATGGTGGGAAAAAATCATGCATTGACATTCCCCGCCCTTGGGCGGAGCGGGAGATAGTGTCAGACTCTTACTGACTAAAAGACCCACCCCGTTCCTTCTAGCCTTCATACCGGGGCTCGAGCGCCCTTTCGGATAACCCTGGCCCCAGTAGGCTTCGACCCGGCTGGGTCCCTGCTGTTGCTGACAACTCCTTGAGGCGCGCGGGAACAGTGCGCGCCGTCGACAACTTGGGCTTGGTCCGGACAGTTACCGGACGGCCGGACAGTGAGCTACCCATTGCTCACCGTCCGCAAGCCCGCGTCTACGTTGGCCGGAAATCGGGATCAGAATCCCGGCGACGGCGGCGGCGATAACGCCGTTGCCTGATGCGTTCGGCCTCCTCCTTTGCGAGCATTACTGCTTCGCAGAAGTCGGCGACCGCCTGCCACTCCTCCTCGCTCTGGACCATGGCCTCAACCAAGGCCCGGCGCGAGAGGTCTCCGCCGCCGATCGCCCCCACGAGGGCACGGCGATGCTCCGCCCAAGCAGGGCACACCTCGACTGTGTGCTCCACCGTGTCCTCCGGGCGTTCCGCACAGTGGCGACACCCCCCGGGCGTCACCTCCGCATGAATCCCGTGCAGGAAACTCCCGAACGAACCATGTCCGGTGAGTACCTGCGTCATGCGGAAGGTAAGGACGCCGTGAGGTCTTTCCAGCCACGCCTCAAACTTTACCTCTTTATTATATTAGTGTAGAATAGTATAGATAGCGTAGATTATGTCCTTTATTTAGATCTAGAAGTAAAAAAGAACTGCCATTAAACGCCTGTAAGTTCTATAGTCTTGCCATAATTCAATTATATTCACAATACTTTACGGATTAAGAAATGCCCTTATATTGTCAGAAACTTCAGGGAAATTCCAATAACTTCCATAATTTTTATACCAAGTTAGCTCCAGCCAAATTATCTTGAGAACAGCCACTTGAACCACATACAAACTCTGATACAGCTCTTATCCGACCTCAATACTTAAATAAGTGGCGCAAATACCAATACTTTACCAACTTTGAAGTAATTAAACTTCGAACTACAAAACTAATTAATAGAGCTCTGAAGGACTGTTGAACTAAGTCTTAAAATCCAGAATAACAAGGTACAGAAAGCCAGTTTCATATAAAGAGCTAAATAGAAGTAGGTGCACACTTAGATCTCAAACAAATGAAGATCGCCAGTGCGTTTGCACTCACTGTACGTGAAGAGTGTACATGTGTGCGCTTTTTCGTTCGTTGCATGGAGTCGACATTCTGTATCTATTTATTCTGTAGTGTGTTAAGTTACGCATTGACTTAAAGTCTATATACGTGGTTTTCGGCAGGATTTTTTCGAGTTAAGTTCAGAGGATGTTTTAATTATTCGCTTATTAATCTCTACTGGATATTGTAATGTAAAATTGATATATTTTCGTATCTCTCAAGTGTCTATATAACTGGACGATATAAAGAAGTTAATTTCATTGTAGTGTTCACTACCTCAGCTAAGCTTGCAGAGAAGGTTGACTCGAAACATGTGCTGCCAAATACTACAAAACATTAGAATGTATTACGTCCCCATCAAATATGTGAAAAAAAGTTTCTTGTACATTTTCTCTACGATAGATCTACGCTTTGGAATGTGCAATCAACATTATTTTTCTGTCTGACTTCCTAATAATTCAAAAATGTCTGTAAATGGTTTATTTTAAATAAATGATTTCATAGCATTTAATAGGTTATTGAATCAAGAGCGTTGTACTATTATTGATAGGCTCACGGTCGCGTTTAACCACCATCTCACCTGAAGGTAACGATGTCGATGAAAAAGCATGCTTACTTAGTATAACCTAATCAACCTTAACTTAAAGACATCTAAGTTATAGCTATCAGAAAACAC
The DNA here is from genome assembly GCA_910589285.2 of Mythimna ferrago. NCBI lineage: Eukaryota > Metazoa > Arthropoda > Insecta > Lepidoptera > Noctuidae > Mythimna > Mythimna ferrago. The sequence continues at coordinate 20,179,754 of OU342698.1, forward strand.
AGAATCCACCATTTCAATTTTTATCTAAACTGCTGAATAGAAATGTTCCCAAAATGCGTTGTGTCTTTTTCAACATCATTTAACAGAAGAATCTGAATTTTACTTACAACGCAAGAATAATACGAAAATTTTCTTTTAGGAAACTCAAATCTAATTAATTTCATACCGCTAAAACTTTGCTTTTACTAAAACAAATCTTAGATGACGACTTTCCTTTGAAACAAAAAGAGAATATTCATAATAATTAAAAACTAATGAATGAATAACATCAGCCTTTGTAAAAAGTTTTCTATGTATTTTCCCTGTTAAATAAATTGTTTTGTTTTAATAAAATACTTAAGATTTATAACAGTGTTACGCAGTGGTTGAATAGTTCGATGAAACGTGGGTTAAATTAGGACACGGAACAAAAAGTTTTTGTAGGTATTGGATTCGGGTCATCTTTTGTAAGTGTATGCGATTTTACATATTAGTAAACACACCCAGATACAGTGGTTACTTCTGAAATGGCGAAAAATAAAATAAAATCGAAAGAAATGTATTCTACTTACTCCAAAAGGTCAGTTGTTCAAAGGGCTTTCATAAAGAACGCTCGAAATTAAATATATATAAAAACTGTTTAAGTCATATGCCAACCGTTGTTATTTTTTGTTTAATTGATAATTATTGATGCTTTTATATGAAATATAATTTCAGATTCAAGGCCACCGCATCTTCATTTTTGTCACGCATGGTGATTCTTTTTAAACAGAAAGGTTGACTGGTAGAAAATGCCTTATTGAATTAAATTCGTACATGTACCAATGTTCATAAACTGTTTAAATTAATAAAACGATTTAGTTAGAACACAACCTTAAACATGTTAGTCGTAGCCATAACGATTAGGCCATTATTGTTTTTACTGGGCTACCATTACACTACGGTGACCCAGTTACTGGGCTACCTCTGCTCCACATGATTAAAAATCACTCAACATCCAATATTAAAAGAACGCAGCCATCATTCATAGCCAAAGATATTAGAATAACTAGATAAGAAAACTATTTCTTTATTAATCGTCCGTCGGTTATTAAATTCCTGTTACTAGTGATGGAATATCGCCTATTCTGTTATGAACAAATTGAATTAAGTTAGGAATAGGTACGTAAAAGCAATCAGTATTTTTTCAATAATAGTAGTTTTTAAACAAGTCTCGTAAGACAGCTTTTGGTAGATTGTATTATACCTACTAATGGTGAGGATAAAACAAAATCAATTTGCAAGATAATAATTGTAGCAAGGAGTTCAATTTCGTGTATGGCTTAGCAGCTAGTAGTATTACTTTATTTTATTTTTTTTGTCTAAACTAATATAATAAAGAGGTAACGTTTGTTTTTATGTTTTTTTTTTGTTTGTAGGAGGTAATCTCTGAAAGTACTGGTCCTAATGCTAAAATTTTTTCACCGACAGAAAACTGCTTTATTCTTGAGTGACATAAGCTAGGTATATTTTATGTACAAGGGCGAAGCCGTGGGAAAAAGCTAGTAATATATAAACTGAGTGGGGAATCGTTTGACTTGGTATAGTCATGTAAAGAGGAGGGATAAAATGCATGTTACTAAAAGAGTTATGAGTATACATGTGGATGGGTGGAGAGGGAGAGGGAGGCCAAAGTAAAGATAGATGAATTATGTGAAGAGTAATATGAAAGAAAAGGAATTTAGTGATAGCATGATAAGTGACAGAGCAGAATGAAAGAAAAAAACGTGTTGCACTGATAAGGGCGGGAAGATTTTGAGATATATTAAGCAAAGATGCAAACGTTCATGGTGAATCGCACTAGTTTATTAAGAATAGGCTCTTAATAAATTAGTGCGATTCACCATGAACGTTTGAATATACAAATATATGCCTTAAATTATAATCGAACGGGAAGACCGCTGCAGGCAAGTTGTTTCAATCTATCGATGTACGCGGTATTTCATGGTTGATAATGAAAACATCTGATACCAAGTGAGTAAGCTCTATAACACCACTGGCCATTATACTGTAATGATCCTATTCGTTGGAGAGTTTATCTTATTTTTTTATAAAGTACTCGGTGGTAACGGCCCCGACTTACGAGTTCTAAGTCGTCGGTTCAAACCCAGGCGTTTTATTACGTGTAATTTATTTCATTACCATTGCTCTCAAAATGAGAACGTTGAGATAGATGTGTGGAGTGACGAGAATGGATAAGGTAAGAAATGAATACATTAAAAGAAATTCAAAAGTTGACTGAAATGTTGAAAGGGAATCGTTTATCTTGGTATGGTCATGTGCAAAGGAATAATGAAACGCATGTTAGAAAAATAATATGAATATACATGAGCATGCATGGAAAGAGAAAGGCAGGCCAAAGAAAAGATGATCTGAGTAGTGATATAAAATAGAAAAGGGAGAAAAGAATAGCGTGACTGCTAATTAATTAATATGAGAAAAGGGCAGAAATATGATAATAACCATTGCTCTCAGAAAGATGAAGAAAAATAACGTAAGGAAACTGGCCGGCTCGCTGGACACAGGCCTTCTGCTCTTTGAGAGAAGAGGACTGTAATCCACTTCGCGGCCACAGGCATCAAAATTCATTTAATGAATTTTGATGCCTGTGGCCCTGTCTGTCTCCAAAAATGAAATTTTATTTATTTATTTATTTATTTAAACTTCATGTACAATAGTGGTACATAGGCGGACTTAATGCCACAAGGCATTCTCTACCAGCCAACCTTTGGGTTAAAAAAGACAACACTGTGGTAGGTTTGCACAATAAACAAATACATAATAACAAATAGTTCAAATGGAACAATATAAAATAAGTTATTTATAATAATAAAATACATATATATGCTAAAATAATAAACTAATAAATACTATGAAAAATATGAAATCACTATGAGAACTTAACTTATGAGAATTTTAATTTTTGGAGACAGTTTCCTGGCGATGCTTCTTTTTACTGTTTTGAAATCGAAGGAATAAAACAGATTTTAGCCATGAACTCTATAATGAATTATTTTTAACATAGATCTTATTAAATATTATAAACTAGTCATTGCCCGCGGTTTCGCTCGCTTACATAAAATATAGCCTATGCCACTCACGAATAAAGCAGCTTTCTATTAGTGAAAAAAATTTTAGCAATCGTACGAGTACCTATTTTTAGAGATTACCACCTTTTTTTTTGCTAGCCGTTACTGTGGGCAAAGGCCTCCCCCAAGTCCTTCCAAACATTCTTCTCCTGCTCCGTCTCCGACCAGCCCTCACGGTACGCATCCAATCGTTTCGCCACCTCTTTCTAGGCCGGCCTCGACAGCGCTTTCCTTCAGTAGGCACCCACTTTGTGGCGACGCTCGCCCAGCGGTTCCAGTGCATGCGGCTGACATGACCCGCTCAGACTTTACTTATTGCTGTGTTCTTTCCCTGCTTCTGTGCTTTCAATATTATCGTGTTGTTATCGTGGAGATTATACCTGGAGATACCTACAGCAAGGACTTTTATTTACTAGCCATCCACCCAGTGAGTACCTACACCACAGAACAAATGAAAGATGTTAGAATGGCCTTTCTGTGCGGCAGGTATGCCCCAGAGAAAGGTGTGTGGTCTGTTAGACGACCATTGCACGGTCATTCAAGCGTTAGTCAATTCCATCAATCATGAATGATGGTTTTCGTCAATCAGTACTAAAAAACGTCAATCATCGCATTAAACGGTAGGTATTTCTCCAATCAAAACTTTGACTGTGGCAAAACTGACAGCAAAACTTACCGTGTAATGTTTGCCTTAGTTGCGTAATTTATTGCCTGTAGTGGAGTTAAAGGGTGTGAGCCAAGCGAGCCACTCGTTGTAGTAAAAATCGGAAAGTATTTCCTTTATAACCTCTTTCATCTTTTCTATAACTTACACCACACACACATTACCCAAACAACTAAAGACTCAATCTATTATTGCTACTAGATCAAGAGTGAATTTGACGGTAAATTCTTCAGATTTTACTTCAAAAATGGACGTTCTAGAAAAGCATTGCAATTAATTTCAGCTTATAAATTTTCAACCATGTTTCTACAAATTCCAGTCGCAAGTTTCGTAAGTCGAGTTTATTTGGTCCGTCACGTTATTCAAATTAAATGCGATCGCCGTGGCGCGCAGCGGGAGCTACAATTATTAATGAAGTCCTACTTTGTACTGCTAATTGAAATGTTAGTTAGTGAGCGTCTAATCATAGCATCAATGGACGCCGTTTTATAATGTTTTCACGTGAAATTTAGGGCTTCAATAGAGCCGTGGCTTTGGTTAGGAAGTATTGACTGTAAGTGAATTAGTTTTAGAGAATACTTTTAATTCTTTTAAAACAACTTTTAGGCGATTATCACATTACCACGCACCACGCAGCGTAGCGTGTGAATGCGTAATGCGTGTTTTAACGTTGCTTGTTAGTATCTCCGTATAGATAGAAAATACGCGCAGTCCAACACACCGATCTGCAGAAACGCGCATGGATGCAGCGTTTCTGCAGATCACGCGCCTAGATCCGGAGAAACATGCACACACGCACGTGGATGCGGGGCGACACGCAAGGTATGGCACACTGAGTCTCGTAGCACTGCCGTGCGTAATTTTGTTTGAAATGAGTCAGAGCCTGCGTGAATTTACAAAACGCACCTACGCCTACGCGCGTGAGTGCGTAAAAACCCGCACGATGATGCAGATCTGCACTCATGTTGACACGCAACATGCTGCGTGATGCGTGGCAGTGTGTTAATCGCCTTAGATAAGTACTTAATATTATTTATTTACATACTATACGAGTAGGTACTGACCGAAAGGTTGTAGAGTGGTGGTTTCCCGTGCATGGTGCACCGGAAACTGCATCATTGGAAGGCGTCCCGGCGGCGCACAAGGTGGACAAGGTGGACTTGGTTAGAGTCGTGGGAATGCTATGGATGCAAGACGCACGGGACCGTTCGTTGTGGCGACACTTGGGGGAGGCCTAAGTCCAACAGTGGACATCCTTCCTGAAATGATGATGATACTATACTATGAGATCATTGACGATAAAAGGTTGGGCAGAAGTCACGCCGTGCGGTAATTTTTAATAATTATGTAATATAATAATCGGTTATGAGTGTATTGATATTATCTAGCACTTTGTCGTCATTAGGCAAAGATCTAGATCCATAATTTCAGATTTGGGGTTACTCGACCCGAAAATTGAAGCCTACCGCTAGAGTGATGCGCAACCAGATATACATACTTTGTATGTATATTGTTAATTTATATCTATTTAGTAAATTATTCACTCATTATATCTAAAAGCTTCAAAATAGCTCAAAGGTGTTATTAAACACTAGCTTTCGCCTGTGGCTTCTCCCGCGTACATTAAATTTAGCCTATGTCACTCAGAAATAAAGCAGCTTTCTTTCTGTGAAATAATTTCAGCAATCAGACCAGTACTTTGAGAGATACTGATATTCTTACAAAAAAAAAACTTTACCTCTTTATGATATTATTGTAAAAGTGTAGATTTTCTTCTAATCGTATGAACCAAATTGTTCAGATTTACTTAACAAAAACCCACCATTTCTTATAATCTACACAAAATTGGCACAGGAAATTATGACACCCGCTCGATAAAATCTCCCAAAAGCTAGTAATTCGCCGTCAACGTTAAAATATCGACGTCAAAATGTCACATCACGTCAAATTTAATGCTCTGTATTAACATATTTGACGTCGCATTATATTTTGACTTGACGCCATCATGTGTGACGTCACGATGAATGCGTAATAAATTGCGCTCGTAAATAAATGTATTGTTTGTTTATGTATTGTTTGTTTGTGGTTGGTTGAAATTTTGGAGTTGGCAGGAATAATATACGAAATATTTTGTAATATACCAGAGAAAAGGTTGCCGTATCTCATGGCATCCGGCCTTCCGGTAACCATCCTAATCTAGTCCGAGTCACCGACGGCGCGTAGTGTTCATGTAGCTTATTGGAGAGTAGGCTTCAGCTCGTTAGGCTCGGTCCTTATCGGACGGCTGGACGGCGAGATATCCATTGCTTGCTGTTCACAAGCCTGCGCCTAAAGATCTGAGCATAACAACCCGCATGAGTCTTGTCCTCATGGATTTGGGTACTTCCTTAGCTCGCATTACTGCTTCACAGGAGACAGTGACCACCTCCCAAGCCCTTCTTCTTCTTATCGTATCGATGGCAAAACTAGTTAAATTCCTTGCCTGGCCCAGAACCGGTATCAGACGCGAGAGGTCTTGGAAAATACTGTCATAATAATATAAATAATATTTCACAACTATCCTACATGACGCTATCTAGTCCTAAACTAAGCAGAGCTTGTGGTATGAGCACTAGATAACTGACTGAGATAACATACTTATACACCGTTAAATTTTAATCGTTTTAATCCCGTGGAGGGTCGATCCGGTACATGAAACACTATCGATTTGTAAAGATAAAATTAAAAAATAAAGTACCTTTTTTTTTAAAACTCGTATTAATTTACGCATGTACGAAATTATTTTTCTTTAAGGAAACGTCAGCTGAACGAGTTCAATGACCTGCAGGTAATAGTCAGCGTTGCATACAAACTACCTACAGGTCATTGAACTCGCTCAGCTGACGTTTTCTTAAAGAAATTAATTTCGTACATGCGTAAATTAATACGAGTTTTGAAAAAAAGGTACTTAATTTTTTAATTTTATCTCCACAAATCGATACTGTTTCATGTACCGGATCGACCCTCCACGGGATTAAAACGATTAAAATTTAGCGGTGTATTTGTATTTCTAAACACATAAATATTTAGAAAAATTACACCCGGATACAGAACAAATGATTGAAAAACATTTGTCTTGGGTGGGAATCGAACCCACGACCTCGGTCTTAGCAGTCAAGATCACCAACCACTAGACCAACATGCCAGTCCATAATATTATGAAAAGAGATCCATTTTAAAACGGAAGAAAGTACTCATTTCACTATATAAAACGTCAATAACAATCAATTTATCCCTCTGCCTACGCCACAATAGACCACTTCATGTAATGGACGTTCCTATTATTCCATTCGTGTTAATAAAAATGCAAATTGAGCCGACTGTGTTGTTAAAACAATCACTCGAATTTATTAATGAGTTCGAACAAAAACGGACCACGAACGTGAGATATACGTGCTTGTAATCTGTGATACTGTACAAGTACCTACCCGGGGTTGTAGTTCGATTTGCAGAACATACCTAGACAAAGAACACGATGAAGATATCGACTTGTGTCATACATCTGTTGCATTCTGTTTTGTTTTTTTGTTTAATGAGCTCTCAAAGTGTATAAAATAGCGCATATAGTGTTATTTTTTCAGTGATGGGGCACTTAAACTTAAGTCTAAAAAATCTTAAGATAAAAATAAAGAATTTAATAACTTTTTTTTTTTAAATTGACATTATAAACTAGTGCTTGACTGCGATTCTGCGATTTTACTAATAATAAATAAAGAAATCTTAAAAAAGCTCAGAGAGATCCTTATTTTTTTTTATTATTAATAGGCTCACGTATGACCCCTATCTCACCTGATGGTAAGCGATGAAGCGACGATGTGGGTGACGCGACGATAGAGCATGCTTGCCTAGAAATAACTTATTCTTGACTAAAAGAGTGAATAGGTTAGGTTAGGTTAGGTAGGGAATTCCACTCCTTAGCTGTACGCTTAGTAAATGTGTTTTCCTAAATTTTAAGAATTCTTAAAATTGAAATGTTTTCCAGATGTGTAATCTTTTCGTTAAAGAGCCAAATAAAATACATAAACTTAGCATAATCGTCTTATAATGTTCCTACCACTAGTCTGACGAGAGTAAGGTCAGATCAGACCCATATCAGTTTGGTGAATATCACGTTTTGCCAAACTTTTATTTCAAAGATAAATATGCCAATTTTTTTACAATATTTTCATTTACCGTTTTGAGAACAGTGGTGTTAAAATACCAGTTTTCTCAAAACGGTTAAAATACTGAGATTAAGCTGCTAGATTGAGGCTGACCTCAACAAAATAGAAAAATGATAGATTGGCAATAAGGCTAGGAAATCATCAAATAACTTCTCCTGCTCTGGGTGAAGCGGGAGGGAGTGTCAGCTTTTACTGACCAGTGCTACATCAGATGCCTTTTGCTTTCAAGGGCTACGGTGATTTTTAGGGTTCCGTACCTCAAAAGGAAAAAAACGGAAGCCTTATAAGATCACTTTGTTGTGCGTCCGTCTGTCTGTCTGTCAAGACCCTTTATCTCGAGAACGCATGGAGGTATCAAATTGAAATTAAACCATAGTCTGCGGTCTGCAGTCCTCTAACTCAAGTCTGCGGTCCCTTTAAGCTGTGAAAAAATTAAACTTCTGAGTTATCAAATAAAAAAGATATGGCCGTTTATGTCGCAAAAAAACGTATATTTTGATACTCTCAAAGATCAAAATTCATAGGGTACTTTCCGTTGACTCAGAATCCTGAAATTTGGCACAAAATAAGGTCTTGTAGCACAGATATAGAAATCAATCTGAAAACAGTAAATTTGTTGTTACCTACGTCACAAAGAAAAATATCTTCGAAACTCCATTCGGGAATTTATTGTAGTTGGCACGGAACCCTCAGTGCGCAAATCCGACTCGCACTCGCCCCGGTTTTTTAAACAATCCCGCATCCATAAACGTATGAGACCTCCTTGAAATTAAGTTTCAGATAGGATCTTTTTAATTAGATCAGTAGCTGTAGATACTTCTAGGGGTCACCTTTTGCAAACATAAACAATTTTGCTCCTGTGTAATTTTAATTTAATTATAAACGCAATGCGTTAGAAAATTATTCCTGTAGCCGCTTGCGTCGGATTGGTCCAAATGAGTGTTGTCGTGTCCTATTCGTCAGGGTCGTGGGTTAGCTCGCTGTCCGGCCGTCCGGTAACCGTCCGGACCAAGCCCAAGTCGTCGACGGCGCGCGCTGTTCCCGCGCGCCTCAAGGAGTTCTCAGCAACAGCAGGGGCCCAGCCGGGTCGAAGCCTACTGGGGCCAGGGTAATCCGAAAGGGCGCTCGAGCCCCGGTATGAAGGCTAGAAGGAACGGGATGGGTTTTTTAGTCAGTAAGAGTCTGACACTATCTCCCGCTCCGCCCAAGAGCGGGGGTTGTCATAAGATGATCTTTCCCATCGAAAAAAAAAAAAAAAAAAAAAGGGTCGTGGGTTCACGACTGCGTACTCCATCTCATTTAGCTGTCCAATCCCAATAGTTGATAGAAGAGCTGATGAGAAGGCATATTTGGTCAAACGCGAGTGTTGGTCGAATATATCCGACGTTATGTTAGTTATGGGGCTTTGAATTTTATGAAATAACTAGCTGTGCCCGCGACTTCGTTCTTTTGGATTTTGAATTTATTTTTTCTAAAATAAAAGTAGCCTATGTTACTCATTATTACATCAGTTACCTGCCAAAAAAGTCCCGTCAAAATCGGTCCAGCTATTTCAGAGATTAGCCCGGACAAACAAACAGACAGATAGACAGACAAAAATTGTTAAACAATTAATTTTGGTAGGTATGTACCGTATATATTTTCATATGCATGTAGTAAAAAGCAGTTTTTTCAATATTACAAACAGACACTCTAATTTTATTTATATGTATAAATAATTATTTAACATTGATTATGATTGACACTAATTGTTACAAATCTTTTGACTACAGAAAATTGAATGATGGTCATCTAAAACAAAGCCGAATCTGTCATAACCCCGTAAAACCATTAAACAAATCAAAATATCGAGCCTTTGATCTCAAAACAGTTACCAATTTAAAGTTGTTTCATCATTAAAGCATAAACGATGTAACAAAAACATTTCTCCAAATTAAATACAAAACACAAATTAACAAAGAAGTAAAATTAGGAACATTCAACGATGTTGCCAAATTTTTCCCCCCGAGCCACCTTAATTGGAATTCTTAATTGTAATTATCGAGGGATGCCGTCACCGATATAGAGCCACCGCTAATTGATTTGACGATAAATTTCGTTCAACCGAAGTAATTTCCTTGCCTTCTGTTCGACCATTTGAAACTTCGTTGCAAGGTGTTCATCAAGTAATGAGAGGATAGAAAGGAGAGGGGAAAAATTATAAATTGAATTCCAGTATATACAGCCCCTAATTTCTACTGGTTGTAAGCACTACAGTTGTGTAAATGGCATCCTGGGTTTCTTGGATTCATAAGGTGGACACATAACCTGGTGAGGGTCGCGATGGATACGAGACGCATAAGATCGGTCGTTATGGTGACACTTGGAGGAGGCCTGTGTAGAAGAGTGGACGTCTTTCAGATTAAATGATGATGATTATGAAATATTATGCCAGTACAAAAAATCAATATACGATTTATACAATTCTATTATGACGTCAAAATTATGTGTTATTGTCTATATTTCTGGAATGGCAATAATATCTTCCTCCCTGGTGCCATATTTCAAAATCATAATTTTAAACATATTAATTATATGATAGCATATCGTTCATTCGCGGGTTCGAACCCAGCCAGGCGCCTTACTTTGTGTAATTAATTTCATCACCACTGCTCTCAAAACGGTGAAGGAAAACATCGTGAGGAAACCGGCATGTCCTAGAACCAAAAATTCGAAGACATGTGACCAACACGCACTGGGCCCGCGTGGTGGATTACGGCCTATTTCCTCTCCTAGAGAGGAGCTTGAGTCCCAGCAGTGGGAACCTTAAAAAAAAAAGGCTGGTGATGTGATGATGTGATATCGTTCATTGTTCTAAACGAAATAAAAAGCATTAATTTTATACAATTTGCGGAAATAATAAACAAAGCTATAGTTTCAAATTAAACGGAAATGCGACTGATTATATTTGTATTATGTAATTACAAAATGTATTTTCAATTAATCATCATTTCAATAATGATACGTTCCAAAAATACAAATTATTAGATGGTGGTAGTACAACTGGCGGGTGCTCCTAGTGGAGCTCTACATCAGTGTCAATGCGGTGAAACAGTCGACCGCCTCGGACATCGTAGAAGCACTGGTCAGTTAGCACGGCATGATAGCGTTAATGACGTGCATGAGTGTCAGCTGTTTTAAAATCCAACGGCTTGCCTCGTGACGATAGAAAGAGGCCAGACGGGATGACCATAATGCTCTGGAAGTCGGGCAGGCCTTTGGTATGGGATGCAACATGTGTTGACACCCTTGCGCAATCCCATCTTCTGAGTACAACGGGCTGTGCTGGCGACTGCTGTAATTGCAGAAAATCTCAAACGGTGTAAATATAAATACCTTATCGAAAGTCATTATGTTTGAGCCGTTAGGGGTTGAAATACTAGGGCCGTTGGTTCCGAGCGCACATCAAGTTGTGCGTGATAGTAAACAGCTGGTCGACTTTTCGCGTGACCAGAGGGCTGGGCTTTTCGTCGGTTGACGAATCACCATTACTATCCAACGTGGCAATGCTGCCAACGTTCTGGGGAGTTTACCCAATAACATCGAAGTGAATGAATTTTTTGATGCCCAATAAGTTTCGTTTTGTACCCGTTTGTAAACATTATTATTTTTAGTTTGTATGGTATATACAACATTAGTTTTGGTATATGCAAAACCCGAAACACGTATCTATTATTTTTATATAAAGAATTTATGTACAAAATTTCATAACTGTATCATGAAAAAATCACAAAGTTTTAAGCTTGTTGTGTCAGCAAAATACATAGTCACCGAACCATCCAGGCGACTGAAGAGTTGTTTAGCACTTACACCCAGCTGTTTGCTGGCTCTTAATGCCCGCTGTGACCTGCAGTGACCTCTATTGAACTTAGAGTCAGTGGTGTCCAATTTTTAACTGCTTTAAATATTTTTGGGAAAAAATATAACATGGTGTAAAAACTATTGGAGTCCATTCAGTTACAAGTTCGGTGATTCTATACAAATTATATTCAGGTATATTCGTGTTTAGTTTGTTTACATTTTTTAAGCTATTGCATAGCTTCTATCGCGGGCCTTGAGCGTGGAGACCGAATCCAGAAATTCCGTAACGAAAATAACCTAACACCCCCCACTCATTTGTTTTTTGAGCGTGGTGACCGATAAGAAAACAAATGAGTGAACAATCAATCAAAATTCAATTCAATGTGTGAAAGTGTAACTTCAATTAATATCAAAGAAAAAAAAACAAAGGAAAAAAATACTGCATAAATAAAATAAATAAATAATTATAATTGCATAAGTTGATAAAAATGCTATGCAATAGCTTTACCGCGGCAGTCCCCGAGTGCCATACGTCTTTTTTTTAGTATTAAGTAGTAAAACGAATGATAATATTTACTGTACGTTTACAGTACAGTTACCCGTAGTAACTGGTAAAACAAAACAAAATAAACATTGAATTAAATATAATACCACCTTCCCGAAATGAGGGTGAAGCAGCAAAATACGAATTTAATATTTACAGCAATTATACAGAAAAACACACATTTGTTAATATTCGTAATACATACGGTACCGGACTTATTTTCACAAGGCAAACCTGTCGTAATGAAGCCAGCAGTAATTATTACGTTACCAAAACGAAAATGGGATATATCGTATAAATTTTAGGTAAAACTAGGGTTGGTAAGACCAGGAAACACGTTAAAATGTAATAATAAGGCCTTTCATTTTACGGACTCATGCCTGTATTTTGTTTATACAAAAACTAACAAAACTTCAAAAAAAAAAATCATCCAATCGATGAAATTGATTAGGTATTAAAGTCGTAGGTGAACTTTAATTAATTTGTAAAACATATTGATAATCCTGATATTGACAACAATAAAGAAATAGTTGAGCTTAAAGCTTAATTCACAACAGAATTACTATAAAATAAATAGCAAAACAGTTACCAAGACATCTAATTCAGATTTATCATCCACTTTACTTCATGTCGCAATAAAAAAAATCAATAATACCAACAACCAAATAATTTGCTAACAAACTATTTGTGAGAACATACTCAAGGAAATAGGTAGCAACGTTGATAGTGTACGATGAGCTATAAAATTGAGCAAAGGGCGCACAGATAAGGCCTCCAATCGACTGTAATGTTAGCTCAATGAACTCTGCTGATGTCATGAGGAAAATGAGATTGAATATATATTCTGTTCAGCCGACGTGTAGTCATTGACTGAGACTTCCTTTGCTTTGTCAGGTTCATGTTTTTTATATGAATCTTTTACTGTTTTGTTAATTTCGTTGGTTTTTTTGGATTACCTACTAAAACTATTTCATTTACTTTTTTGTTTTTTCTTAAATGATATAACCTTAGCACTATACATACAGTGCTCCAAAACACAGTTTATTGACGTGGCGTAGAAGGCTACCCTGCTTAAGTGGGACTGGACTGGAAATATCTGCCAAATGCCGATCGTGCAGTGGGCCAGTAAAATACAAAGTTGATACCCTGAAATCGCACGAAAGGGTCAAGGCAGACAAAGAAGGAGATGGCGGGGTGACTTCGATGCACGTGTATTCCTTAGGAATTGGCAAAGCGTGGCTCAGAGCCTGGAAGAATGAAAATAATGGAGGGAAGCCTTTGTCCAGAAATAGGACAATATAGACTAGATATAAACTAGTGCTTGACAGCGGTCCACGAAGGTAAGCAGCGATGTAATCATTGATGATGAAGTGCACTAATTTATTAAGAGCCTGTTCTCTTTAACCTTTAAGACATCTAAATTATAATCAAATGGGAGGACCACAGCAGGCAAATTGTTCCCGTACTTTGATGTATGTAGTATAAACAACGAGCCGAAATACTTAGTACAGATCGTAGAGGTGTCAACAATGTAAGGCTGGACACTCTCCAAACGTCAGGTTGTCCGATGATAGAAAGGTGATGATGATGTAATTTACTTTTTTCAATATTATTCTTGATAAGCACGCATTTGATAGATAGATAGATATACTTTTTGTTGTTGTACATTTACAGTAGGATTTGAGCAGTATTTTGCTAGATGGAAAACGATGATGTAGTTGACGATAGAGCACGCTTAGAAGTAGGTTTTAAGTTCTCTCTTACTTCAGAATATATCTTCAATTACATAACTACCATTCTCTAAGAAATATTCGTTAGAGAAGTTTTCGAAAATACCAAGACACTGTCTAGTGCATTATTAAATTAATTTGCATGCAGCCATGCAAAGAGGAAGTAGGGCACAGCAGGGGCACTCATAATACAAGACTTGAATATAGCTTCTCATCTCTAAATATTTTAGATGCCAGAAATCGTCTCTTTTAGTAGAAATTTATTCTTTATTATTTTGTTTAGTACGAAACCAAGTAATTTATTTCTAGTCCTTTGAAACTTGAAAAATACTAGAAGAACGTTTTTAGTTGGAAACTAACTAATAAAGTATATGCTAGTCGAGATTTCATTGTATAATGAAGACTAGTAAAAAAGCCTAAATAGACAATTTCAAATTAATTTAACCACCACTGATTCCAATAAAGTGATTCAAAACACAATTAACAAAATAACAAAAAACCTGCCATCGTGCACGAAGAGTTTTGCACCGGCAAAAAACTCAAATTGTATGAGAGCCCCACTTAAATATTTATTTTGTTTTATTTCACTCTAACAAAAATACATCTACTGAGAAAATTTCAACTGTCTAACTCTCACGGTTCATGAGATATAGCGTGGTGACAGTCAGACGGAAAGTAGAAATATCGAAGTAATTTGACATTTACTAATTTGCATTGGGCCCACTTGGTGGGTTAAAATCTGCTCCCTTATAGACAAGAGGTATACATCCTTCCAATGCGAACGTCATAGGCAGAAATTATTCATCAAAAGATATATAAATATGTAAATTCAGCTTGCCTTTAAATAAATGACGACAATTTCGACATAACATCTAATACATCCATTCCGCATGGTATTAAATAATTCGGGAACATTCCTACAATCTGAGAACCCTATCAGAGCATATTTTAACAGGAATATCCTCTTACGTATTTATTATATTTTCGGCCACAAATCCTCTGGAGGGAGGAAAGCAAATATTTTGCGTACACACGCTAATGTATGAGAATTGTTTTAATAGATCGATAATGAATTATGTTTCAAGGTAAACAGTGTCTGTCTGTAATTATGTAGGTGGTCGTCTGAAGGGTACAGAAGTCAAATTATATTTTTATTGATAGAATAGAATAAACTTTATTTTATACCAAAGTTGTAACACATACCAAAGTTTTACAGATACTAAATCTATTGGTATAAGTACGGTCTTATCGCTGACAGCGATATCTACCAGACAATCTTAGGGTGGATTATAAGAACTTAAATTAAAAATGGAGGTAGTACCGCGAGTAAATATGAATCACACAACAAAACAAAAAAATAATGCACAAAAGATAATACGTAAGCTAACAAATATATTGAGGTACATACATAATTATATCATTATTTTTAGATTATCTAAAATACTGGATAAACAATTTAAATTCTTAGGATTCACAGATCATACTTAATTTTATTCTATGTTTTTCTGTAATTTTTAAGTTAATTGAGTTGTTCAAATCATTTTTAGGTGTTTGTATGTGCATAAATGAATGAATAAATAAATAATTAATTGATTAATTCTATGGACACACAAACAAGGTTGCAAAAATAATTACACCTGTAATTTCAATCACGTATGAGCTCTACTGTTTAAAAAACATTGTGTCTTTCCAAAAACCTTTTCTATTTACATCACATAATTAATTTAAATTATGTAAATTGACCTTTCTGCTAGCCGGATTCGTAATACTAATTAAAACATGGATTCTCTAATCCGATTGTGTTCACGTGCTCTGCTACTTTTTCATAATTACTGAAGACCGGCCGGCGGCCTGATCGCGGATTATGTTCTCTTAGCTGTTTATTTTAATGTTTAATTTGTTTAAATCTGAATATTTGCTTAATTTATTTTAATGTTAAAAGTATATTTTTCGCTTGTTTGGTCCTCAGGGTTGCAATAAAAAAATTACGATCAAAAGGTCAAAAATGCGAATTGTGGATGCTTTATTTACAAAAACAGATGAGGATACGGAAGTCATACCTCTGCCTGTCACAGTATTAAACAAAGCCCGCCAACAAATCGTGCATTCAAAAAGACCTCTGATTTCGACCAAAAAATATGTACAAAAAGATTTCCCGCAATTGCTTTCCTACTGAAATTCCAGCAAAAAATACATTCCACAAACCGTCTAATTTCAACAATAATAAGTCTTTTGATAAATTACAATCTGGCCGGGGACACCAAGACGTTGTTATTCCGACAAAAATACAGAACTCTGGAGAAAAGCCAATTTGTACTGTAACGAACTGTTTCAACCCTCCCGCCACCCCGGGGGAGGGTTGGAACAGTTCGGGGATGGGGTTGTAAAATATACGCGCGCCGTAATGGCAATATGTTGGTGATAATTAGGTCGAAAATAAGCTCGAGCGGTGTCATATTATATGTAGGTAGAACGGGACTGAAATATTTTAAAAGTTGGATTACTGTTTTTGCGCACCTGTGACTTTTTATATGGATATTAACATTGAGAGGGATTGTGTCGTAAATATGTGAGTGTGTGTCGTTAAATGGGCGTATGTTGAGGTTCAAGGCTCAGTTTATGGTGGCCAAAGTAGGATTAACATTTTCAATGTTTCTTAATTTACTAATTCGTGTTTGCACTAAAGAGTTAATATTGTCGGAAATAATCACACCAAAATGAAAAAAATCGGTTCACGCAATCCAATACCATACCATTGGGGACAGGTTCCAGTCTAACAAAATGCGGCTGCATACCCGTGTTTTCCATGGCGACTGCGTATCACACCTCCACAACCCTATTACTGGACATCACGATATAATATATAGTTCACTATTATTATTATAAACTAACTATTATTATTATGAGCTCGTAGTGTCCCACTCCAGGGCAAATACCTCTCTTTCATTCTTCCACTCTTTTCTGTCCTGAGCCACATCTGGCCAATCCTTTTGATAGGAGTTCAAATCGTCACGCCGTCTCTTTCTCGGCCAACCACATCACCGACTCCTGCTGTTCAATACCCAGTCAGTGGTTGTCTTGGCATAATTTCATTGCGACTTGCGGCAGGTGTGACCTGCCCAGATTCCTTTTAGTTTCGTGGCTGAATTCCTTTCGTCTACGATTTGTCTTTTGGAACGAAGTATACTGTGTAAACAAGGGATGTAACGGAGGTAATTATATCGGAACCGAAGGCGAAGTCGGAGTTTTTCAATTTCGTTTATCGGAGTCGGAACCGGAGTCCGAACCGGAGGCGGAAGAGGGTCAGAAGTGGTGGCGGGAGAGAGATTTTTTATTTATGGACAAATAAAACATTATTCAGTCAAATTTTTTTCATTTTAATTTTTTAATTATAAAGAAGATGAGCGTGTCGTGTGCGTCAACAAACTAACAACAAGTAAAAAAATAATTGACAATGGAGTGCACGTAGCGGGAGTCAGGGGGATTCCGGACCTCCGATTAAAACCTCCGATTTAAAAGTATCGGAGTCGAAGTCGGAACCGAAGGTGTAATAATATCAGAAGTTCCGACTTAACGGAGTCGGAGTCGAAGCTCCGTAACATCAGGGATGTTACGGAGCTTCGACTACGTGTAAACCAATAATAATTTTAAAACATCTTCTAACTACCTAACTAATAGGTAAGGATAAAAATTCTAGGCGAATATGATTTTATACCTTTGTAAAGGAACCATCTACGTAGGTATGATGAAAGGTATAACAAAATTCTTGCTAGGTAATATCACACACAAAGGATCTACAAAATCAACGTTTTTAGAAGCCAAACAGAAAAACTACATCCCTAAAGTAATAAGACTCCCAAAAGCAATAAGTTTAGAACAAAAATACTTTGAGAATAACATTTGAAAAACATTGCTATCTGAATACGTGCGGCGTTCAATTTTGCTGAAGTTCAAGATAAAAGTTTTCGCATCCAACGGGTTTATGTGATTCAGTTACACCATGCGACTTTCAAATCTTTATACAGTTTCTTCTATGGAGTTTGTGTTAAGTATGACTCCGGTTAACCTGGTGATACGTTGCAAAATGTCTTGTTTTTTTTTTTATTAATAGGCCGAGACTAGCTACCCGAGCTACGTACGTAACAAATCTTAAGGCAGCGATACACGCTAAGGTATACCTGACAGGTTTGCCGGTACAGTTGAGTTTTACAGGTACGGAGCATGTATGTTGCAAAACTATGCAGGTTTCCATACAAGCTTACCTGACAGGTATAACTGTACAGACAGACCTGTCAAATATATAGCTAGCGTGTACCTATGGGTACTTTTAGAAATTCTAGTTTTTTCTCTACTATAATAACCATAAAATTTTATCTAAACCATCTTCATGAATTATTTTGTTTATTAATGAAAAGTTCATGATAATCAGTTCAGTAGTTATTGAGCTTATCGCGATCGAACAGGCGCGGGTGGGGGAATGTGGATGACATGGATGGGTTACAGTCAGTAAAAGTCTGACACTCCCTTTTGCTCCACCCAAAGCAGGAGTTTCATTTGATGATTTCACTCCGAAAAAATGAGTAAAAAACCAAAACCCGACTACGACAAAAAACCGACGCTGAAAAAGATTGAAACAAGATTTTCAAGATGGTGAAAAATAAGAACAGAACCAAAAGAAAAGCCGTAGTCACACGCTATAGTTACCAACCGAAACACTTTAATAACGTGTGACTACGGCTAAAATATAACTAATATATAAGAAAAGGTCACATTGGTACTTACCCGATTTCGAACCCGCAACATCTAGCTTGAGGTAGGTGCCAAAAAAATAATAACATTGATATAATTCTAGGACATAGAAAAACAAAAAGCTAACAGGAAACAACACGACATTGAGCTCAAACAATGTGCTTTTGAAAGATATTTCAACTCCAAGACAGCACGTGTTTGGAAACGTGAGCAAACTTGAATATTTAGGAGGCGATCACTATCGCACGAACTGAAATCGAATTTCATGTATTCAGAAGGAACGATAATTGAATTGTTTCGGTGTTCAAGGCTGAATATTTTATGGATTTGTTACAAAGAACTTATTAATATTGAATTTACAGTTATCTAGGGCGAACAGTACTTTCTGTGAGCACATTTTTACGCCTTATAAAAATATATTTCATTACTCAAACGGAACTATTTCAAGTTCCAATAAATATCTGCTTATTTATTTATTTACAAGCACTTGTACAACCTGACAGAGGATGTCCGAGGCGTTGTACAACAGAAACTTAAAAAACTAAAAATAAATTAATAATATAATAATAACTTAAAAACACATTTAGAAAAAATAAAACTATAATATTAACAAATAAAAAGAAAATACAAATAGAGTCTGTCTAATAAGTCAACCGACTTGGATAATTATTGGGGTGAAATGAAATCTGATGTATTCAACGCTGGTTCAATTGATCATTGTTTACTACTAGAAGAACCTTATAAAAAGTATCGAATATAAGATTTTTTTAAATAATTAAATATTATACAAAATTCCCAAGTCGGTTGACTTTTTAGACAGACTATACATTACCACTAAAATAATATCCCACTAATTTTCAAAAAACAACCTCTTGAATTTATAAAATATGAAAATCGAAAATATTAAGTTTGGTATAGACTGTCGACTGTCTTTTACTTAATATACTTTACTACCCAATTTACACTTTATTACCATGTTAAAAGCAGACTTTTAATTGACTTTGAGCTGGAAAATCATCCAAAGACTTCTCCCGCTCCAAGGCCGAGGGCGTGACAGACTTTTACTGACAAATACTGGTTTTATTCCATTTCTTACAAGGAATATTGTTTTTTTCAGACGCAATTTTTATTTTCATCAAAATCGAACCCGAGCCTCTTTTTAGTACTTTCTGCTATTCCTCACAGTTTCAGCAGCATATTATTTTACTTTACACATCAAACGTGTATCAACACAGCACAGATATAGAACTAGTTAGCAAAGCTCAGGTTTCAAAAACGATTAACAAAAAATACCTTCAGAGGACTTCACAAACAACACAAAGTCGAAAACTCAGCAACACAGCCGCGTTCAATTCCTTAAAAAACGTTCACAATAACCATCATTCCTTCTTTATTATAAGGTTTTCCTGGTTTTTGTACTGCAAATACAAATAGAAAATATACCACAGATAATAAGAACGTTTTTTCTAGCACAGAATGTCCGTATCGAGTAGAATACAGCGTATCTCCTGAATCTGTTTGACCTTATAAAAGACTTCCTTAACTTGTTACGGGGGCGGCGCTGATCACAATATTGTATTACTGATAGCGTTTGTACTCTGTAGAAATACGACAGAAGAACCACTACTTTTTTAATTATTACAACAAAAAAAAACTGGCCAAGTGCGAGTCGGACTCGCCCATGAAGGGTTTCGTAGCAGCAAGTAACATAATATAAAAGTTCTTGTAGTTCGTTGTAACTTTGATCGATGTTTTAATAATATTGTATTTTTTTTAGATTTATGACGTATTAATAAAAAAACTACTTACTAGATCTCGTTCAAACCATTTTTTGTTGACGGTTTGCATGGTAATGTACATCATAATATATTTTTTTTAGTTTTATCATTCTCTTATTTTTAGAAGTTACACGGGGACACACACATTTTACCACTTTGGAAGTGTTTCTCGCGCAAACTATTCAGTTTAGAAAAAATGACATTAGTAACCTCAATATCATTTTTGAAGACCGATCCATAGATACCCCACACGTATAATGAAAAAAAAAAAAATTGAGTTTCATGGGCCTTCATAGGCGAGTCCGATTCGCACTTGGCCGAATTTTTTTTCCGGTTTGATCGTCATTTATTTATTTATAATCAATAGCCTATACAATATTTCCATAAATTGAGTGACATTTTGGGATATAAACATTCGCTAATAAATATTATTTATTAAGACTATTTAAATAAAAACAAGACCTTTTCTAATAAGCCCTTTAAGTATTTGTACCTACTTATTAAAAAAATGTGGTGTATACAAGGTGTCATATTAACAAATACTTGCCATAGACGCAATCGCATCAGAAATGTATATGTCTGCAGGAGAACCAAGGTTATCGACATAGCCTGAAGAATTGCCAAACATAAATAGCATACGTAATGTTTTTACAGTTTTATACGTGAAAATAAAAGCCAGAAAGTCAGCTGTAGTGGAACTAAGTAGATTTTGTACTTATTGACTGACGCTGCAATTTACAACTTACATGACCAGCAGGTCAGTCCATAAATATGATCACTGTCCATCCTACTTGACTTGTTCGTCCATTAAACCAGTTTTTACGACACCCACAGGTTTTAAGAGGGCGTGACACAAACTCACATTGCTTAGACATTATGTGTGGCTGAAATGTCGAGTTTTGAATATGAGTGTGGGTTATAAGGCTGGGAAGATTAAAGAAACAAGGACGGACGGTGATTCTATCTCTCTCTCAATGACTATGGAAAAATGGACAAAATAATTCCACACAAACACAGTTATCATACCGTGTTGTTTTAAATGACGTAAACAAGTGCTTGACTGCTATCTCACTTGATAATAAGCAGTGATTTAATCGGTGGTGGCGAAGCGCATATTAAGAGTCTGTTCACTCTAGCCTTGACGACACCTAAATTATACGTAATCCGACGGAAAGACCGCAGCAATCAATTTGTTACTTATTCGATATACGCGGTACCTATAAAAGTCTTTCTTCTTTGTCCAACCCTCTTCCCAGTTTAGCTGCGGTCGGGATACGCGGTATAAAAGTATAATTATAATTTAAAACGACTTTTAGTTAAAAAAAAATGTGTAAAGTACAAAAGTTATAATTATCTTTCTTTCTTTCAAATGATTTAAATTAATTACAGGAGATCTATTCTTTATACAGCGTTTTAAATATTTGTAGAAACAAAACAGTTTCACGTAGTTGGCGATATTGGTAGCATTGTGGCTTAGTGTTTGCGGGAGTTCTGTCCATTTTTTTACTGGTCCTTCTGCCACAATATTTATTTAACTCCTTTGCTAAGGAAGCATTTTTGGCATTCCAATATCGCATTTCTCCGTAGTATTGTTAACAAATTTCTCGCCGGGGACCCGATTCGGAGGTAGAAGCCAAGATAAATGTCGTGCTGCGTCGCCCAATCGTGCAGAACTTAATGTAATAAGAAACTTTGATACCTTTCCAAAGTTATGGTTATAACGGTGTGAAAATAACAGAAAATATAAAGGTTTTTTTTTTCCCTTTTTGTGAATGGATAGGGTCGGGGAAATAAGAGCTGTGGATTAAAGAGTTTATGTGCACATCGATTTTAAGTACCGGTTTGTTTGTACCACTGCACGAGGAAGGTCATTTAAACTGATTGCCTCGGAATGTATTTGATGTTTTTTAAAGACTCTTAGTACATAATAGCATTGTTTGTTTTCAGGGGCTTTTTTTGAGTCAGGTAGTCATCTAAAGAGTTTTCCCACTACAGGGTTAATGTGTTAAACTTATACTGACTAAAACCACACCTGTGTCCTTCAATTGTCCTTTGTGTTCAAGGACGGCGGATTTTTTTTTCCAGAAATTCCTCGTGGCCCTTTTTTTATTGTTGATTGGTTTACGCTTGACCGCTATCTCATTTGATAGAAAGCGACGATGCAGTCGACGATGCAGCGCGTTTATCTAGATGTAACCTAGCGAGCATCAACCTTGCTGGGCTCTTACAGTATTGCTGACATCTCTTTGAAGCGCGTCCCATGTCCAGTGAAGACCTGCGCTATCTGGAAGGTGGAAACGTCGGTCAAGGGGACACTTCTCTGCCCACTCCTCAAAGACAAGACTTGCCGCCATCATTAGGGCGTGCCCAATTGTTTGTTTATAGAAGATAATATTTGAAAGAAAAAAAAAAAAATTATTAGAAAAATACTTCGACTGGTCACACAAACACTGTCGTTGAATTAAAGATTTTTTACCTCGGTGATAAAAACGTAGAAAAGAACTGACTTCTTAAATAGAAAATGTTTAGTTATCAACTAGCTAATATTAAGAAAAGTTCCTTACATTGTTTGTTTCCAGCAAAATAGCATTATTATGAATTTGATTCTAGGTATTCCGATTTTTCTCTGATTCTACGAAAAAAATCCGTAGCGATGGTTATTTTCATGAAAATATTCGGTTTGCTGAAGAAACGTCTTGTATCAAAATTCTACGAATAATAACATTAATAACTGCCCCACTAAACGGAAACTTTGAAAATCAGTTTATTTGTGCGTCATTCATTGAACGGCAAAAGCGATAATTTAAACTAGATTTAACTATATTTTAATTAATTGTCAGAATGTTTCATTTTAATTTAATAACTTACTAATGACATGTAGTAACATGTCAAATTATTCACAAAATAATTTGGTATTCTTTGATTTAACTAGAAATCATTTATAATTGTTGCGAGCGATCCGCTGCAGCTTTGTACGGGTATTATAAACGTTTGAAATTATCATTTTTTTTTTTTTTAATTATAATATGGATTTATCTCGCTCTCGCTCTCTTGAAAAGTGCTTGAAAATCTGTCCGGTGGGTTTTGAGTTTATCGCGTTCACACAGACAGACAGACGTGGGGGGGAACTTTGTATAATAAAAGAGTAATATTATATAATATTTTCACAGAAACAGTTTGGGTTTTATTTGTCTGTTTTAAAAAACATTTTAGTCACCACACACCGACAAAAAGTGCTAAACTGTGTCACGGCAAACAGCGGAAAGTTAAACAACGAAAGTTGAAACAAACTTTACAACGGGGGTACATTTGCACCCCAGGACGAAACGGACCAATACCTGTGTAAAAGGAAATTTTTATTAAAACCCTAACATCCAGGGCAGGCACTTCGGCATTTCCTTTTTATTAAAAACTTCAATTGCTATAAATTACGGGCCAGCCACTTCGCGAAACGACTTTGGTCCGACTTTTGTTTGACCCGACTTCAAGTTAAAACCGTTTTAAGGCCATCAATGAAAAATCAAGGCGGTAAAGTTTTTGATTTAAATCGACGGATGTTCTGGGCCACAAAGGGAGCTATTATTTTTTGGAATTCTCTTTTCTTTGTGGGTCAGAGAGTCTTTGTGAGATGCATCAAATAAATCAATCACGGAGAGAATGCCTGTCTTTTTACAGCCGGAAAAGTAGTGTAATATTGGAGAATTGGACAATGTCGTTGAGGAATACAATACCGCGGCGAATTAGTGAATGTTTGATTTTCCTTACAAAGAGAAAAACTGAGATAGCTTGACTGGTGTGGCAGTTATTTGTGTACATGACAAGCTTTTGCTAGCGGGTTTGTTTGCATGAAAGTAAAAGTATACCATGGGGAAGTACGGATTACCAGGTTAAAAAGTATTGTATTCCCTTATTAGTTTATTTCTTTTTAGTACTGAGTAGTGGTGGCGTAGCAGTAACAGCCCCGACTTACGAATTGTAGGTCGCCGGTTCGAATCCAGCCAGGCGTCTTACATCCACCAATCTGCACTGGCCCCGCGTGGTGGATTACAGCCAATTCCGTCTCTTAGAGAGGAGCTCTTATAAAGCTCCTACTGGCTGGCACTTATCAGCAATAAGAACATTTTATGGCTGATTATATTATACTATGCTATTGTAAGAAATAGTATGATTTCAACTCTAAACAACTCAAAAACAAAACAGGCGAACAAAGCAGTGAGCATTACAATAGCCACAGCACAGCGACAATCAGTGTGTCAACATCATTGTGCCGATGAGCAACACACAGCCTAACAACGTTACTATGATTGTGTTCTGATTGCGAACAACTGGATTATAGACGCGGCATTACCAAATGCTCGCTCTTTGATAACAAGATATATTTCCACACTGGGATTTAGTTTGTGCTAGTGCTCAAATAGTAACCATGGAAGAAAGTTCTGGCGTGGTAACCATTTGAGTAGAGAATTTGCTGAAAAGTTTCCTAATGATTCAGTAGTTTCAGTAAAATTGTAATAACAAACCCATCGGTAGTAGGTGCCTTTTTTGCCCTTGCACAGATTTTTGATCTACTATTTTAAAGGTTCCGTCTCTCATAAGGAAAATACGGAAACCTTATAGGATCACTTTGTTGTCCGTCTGTCTGTCTGTCGGTCCCTTTATCTCGGGAACGTGTGGAGATATCGAGTTGAAATTAAAACCATGTACTCAAATCTGCACTTCTTTGAAACTGAAAAATTCAAACTTCTAAATTAACGAAAAAAATACGGCCATTTATGTCACAAAACACGTATATTTCTACAGTCAGGGAATCAAAATTCATTAGTTTACTTCTCGTTGACCCAGAATCTGTTTGGCATAAAGCAAGGTCTTATAGTACTGGTATAGGAATAAATCTGGAAACAGTAAATTTGTTGTTAGGTCACAAAAAAAATTTTTTTTTTTTCGATTCGGAAAAAACTTCGAGTCCCTTTCGGAAATTGAACTATTTACATAAAGCTAACTTAGTACAAAACTCTCTCAAAAGAAAAAATCGGAATGGAACGGTTGTCCATCCGTCTGTCTGTCACGACCCTTTATCTCGAGAACGCGTAGAGATATTGAGTTGAAATTAAAGCCATATATTGAGGTTTGCGGTCCCTTGAAGCTGTGAAAAAAAATTGAGTTGTCAAGGGACACCCGGATGGAACCAAGTTCATATATTTATATATATATATATGTATATATACAAGAGAGAGAGAGAGACAGACAGAGAAACATGCGCACGCCGCACGGCTTACAATAGCTTACTATAGCAAAAAGTGTCGTTACAACTTTTCGTGAGAATTTTTTCCGTCTAGAACCCTTTCACAACGCGCGATAAGGAACTTCGTTCCAAAAAAAACAAACTTTTAAGTTAACGGAAAAAAAATATGGCGTTTATGTCGCAAAAAACGTATATTTCGACACTCAAGGGAACTAAAATACTATGGTATTTTCTTTTGACCCAGAATCCTGAAATTTTGCATAAAAAAGGTCTTATAACACACGTATAGGAATAAATCACTGCTTACCATCAGGTAGGATCGCAGTCAAGCACTAGTTAATGTCAATTAAAAAGAAAATCTGAAAACTGAAAATTTGATGTGACTTGTGACGTCACAAAAAAAATCCGATTTGGTAAAACTTCGAGACACCAAACGAGAATTGAACTCTTTACATAGGAAGGTAAATTTGTACGGAACCATCAGGGCGTGAGTCCGACTCGCACTTGCCCAGTTTTTTTTTTATTATAACTATTTATTTAGGGTACACTTTTGCTTAGTCCTTCTGAAAGTGCTGATAAAGTTATGGTATACTTACTGACTCAATATAGGTTACTCGTTTGCGTAAATTATCAAAATATTTTGAAATGATTGCTCTAGCACAGATAAACAAAACAGATAAACATTAAAATAAATAAACTATAAAGCCATTTGTGCTTCATAAAAATGATTACACTGGATACCTACTACAAATTTTAAAATGTTTCTTTTTATGTATGTGCCATGTTATCTCAACGACACCCCGGTATGGCTGGTAGAAAATGCCACCTTTGTTTCTTTATGTTGCATGAAGTTTTTAATAATCTTCTATATATATAGGGTGACTGGTAATTAGTGTACGATACTTCTGTGGCCCTAGAGAAAAGGGGTATAAGTCCGATTTTGTCGAAAATGAGTTAAGTAAACCAAAATGATCAGAAAAAAATGCTCTATCGTTTGGTGAAAAGAGATCTAAGCTAGCCCTAAAAATAAGGAAGTTACTTTGTGCAAAAGGATTCAACTGACACCAAAAAAACCACGCAAGTTGGTTTCAAGTCCATTTATATTGTTATAAACAGAAAAATAAAAACTTTCTTTTGTGTTTTTTAATCTAAATTAACATAAATCAACCACATTTCAATTTGGTTGGTGTTTATCGATACAACAACACTTAGTCCATAAAAATGGTTTAAGTTAGAAAGGATATTATTAGACTTATATTCGTTTTCACCGAAATAAAGAGAAAAAATATTTCTTTCCATTAGGTAATTAGTTATTAAAAATAATTTCAAATGCGTATCCCTTTTCACGTACATGAATTAATATTTAACTTATGGGAGAAGGGGTCTAACTTATTTTATACCCTTATGGAATTCATTTTGTGATTGGTATAAGTCACTATCTTAAAAACTATTAACTTTACATAAAAACTAACCCAATAATAATAAAGAGCATAAATTGTTTACCTATAAAAAATATCACATGTATTTCATTTGGTAGCGGTTTGAATGACACACGAGGTCAAACACGAATTTAAAGCACGCAGAGTGTTTTTTACGTCTCCTGTAAAGTTGCATTTTTGGACTTAGATCCTTTTTCACTAGGGCCACAGACTTAAACACGTGATTGTGCTCATGATAACAAACAAAATACCACTCGCTGATTAATCTCGAAATTTACTGGACTATATCACCCATAAACTTAAAATTTGTCCGGTAAGTTCCTAATAGGGTGTAGATATCCGTTAAGAACTGATTTTACAAAACTTATCCCTAAAGGGTTAAAACGGGATTACAAAATTTGTTTGGAGAATCCAAATTACACGCAGGCGAAGCCGCTGACTGTAGCTAGTAATAAATAAATTCAAAGTCTTTCCCTGCCAAGAAGCAATCCCTCCAAAATAATGCCGTCTTACATTACCTCCCCCAGACATCTGGCCGTCCGATCACGACGTCACTCTGGCCGCAAATACGTCATTATCAGGCGGCTAATCCTCACTAACAGGCAGGCCGACAGCAGCCGGTCGCAGCCGGCAGCATTCGGCAGCAGCCGGCCGGATCGCTCGGAAAAGATTACATTTTAACGGGCCGTTAGACAGACAGGCGACGGGTAGTAAGTTCGTGTTGATTGAGATTTATTTAACTGTTTTTCGACCGAAATAAGATTTGGAATTGAGATAGATTCGGAAGAACCAAGTTACATATATTTTATTTTTTTATGAACAGCCTCTTTTTTTCTGTTTTTGAGGTGGGATATCATTCGATGTCTTCTCCCGCTCTAGAGTAGAGCGAGAGAGCGTGTAAAGCTTTTGCTGACTAAAGCCATACCTGTATCCTTCAGTTACCCTTTGCGTTCTAGGACTACAGGCCCTCCAGTCCTTTTCAGACCATTCGCGTGGCCCTAGCCGGCGTCAGCCCTGCTGGGCCCTTATGCACTGTCGGCAACATGGGCTCGGTTCAGATGATTACCGAACGGCCGGACGGCAAGTTACCTAATTCTCGTCGTCTGCAAACCCGCGCCTGTCATAGCTATGCCAGCCTGTTGACCTCGTACTCGACTGACTGAAAGTGTTGGAGGTATATGTTAGAACAAGTAAGTCCACAGCATTTATTTCATCACCACTGCTCTCAAAATGGTGAAGAATAACATCGTGAGGAAACTGGCAAGTCCTAAAACCAAAAATTCGAGGACATGTCGTGACATTCACCAAACTGCACTGGGCCCGCGTGGTGGATTACGGCCCATTTCTGTCCTAGAGAGGACGCCTGAGTCCCAGCAGTGAGAACATTTTACAGCCGACTATGCTATGCTATAAGTCCAGATCATACCTGATCATATTTTGAAGGTTTTAGATGAGATTTTCGAAAACACAAAAACTGGCAGAATGGGGTTTACACTTTGGCAAGTTTGTTGTGAAAGTTTAACTTAATATTGATGGTGAAAGGAATCAGATTTTGATGGTGAGAGTGATCTTTTTAAAATAGTTTCGGTTCAATAAAGAAGTCGGTTAAAAAGGAGAATAATAACAAAAGGTGAAACCACGTTGTCTTGACTTTACACGTGTAAGAAATTTACACAGACCTCTCTGAACTTTGAGTACGTACTCACTAAGTACACACAAAACTAGACATTTTCAAATTTTTTGTTGTTCTGTATTAGAAATATATTTCGATATAAAACTCTTTGTCTTAATACTACAAAGTCCTCAGAACTTTTGAATACTGAACAATAAATCTCAAACAAATATGTATAAGTACGGTTGCACAATCAAGCATGACATACCCCTTCAAAAAGAAAACCGATATCTCTTATAAATAAATAATCTGTGTCTAAGTCTGTGCTTCTCGATAGCTACAACCCAGGGATCTTTAAGCCAAGAGTGAATAGGTTACTTCTAGGCAAGCGTGTTCCATCGTCGCCCACATCATCGCTTACCATCAGGTGAGATAGTGGTCAAACGCGAGCGAGCCTACCAGTAATCCACACTAATATTCTATAGAGGTAAACTCTGGAAGCATTGGTCCAATTTCTAACATTTTTTCATTGATAGAAATCTGCTTTATTCGTAACCGACCTACGTGGGTGAAACTGCAGGCAAAAGCTAGTAACTGATAATGAAAAAAAAAAACAAAACAAAAATATGTACATTAGAACATACTAAACCAAAGAACTAACTATAAAGACTATTTCGACTTGTCCTTCTGTTTACTTCTCAAAGTAATAGACTCGCCCAGAATTAAACGTCCGTGTAATTATATAGACGCTGCTTCACGAACCAATAGCCCCCCCACTTGCGCCCCCTTTCTCATCTCGCTCTCAAGTAATTTGTTTTGCGGACGCTACCGAAGATTTCAGCTCGGTACAACAGGCTTGTTTTTGTTGAATCTTTTGTTTTTATTTGTAGGATTTTGTTAAAAAATTAGGTGATTTTTCGGGGCTTTTCATATTAATAGTTTTTGTAAAAGCCTTGGAATTATTTAAACCTAAGATTTTTTTTTGTACGACCGCCAACTCAATATTCGAATTTTCATTGGGAATTTCTGAAAAGAAAATCGTGGTCCCAAATCGCAAAGGTCAACTGTAAGACTCAGGTGTGGTTTTAACCCGCAAAAGACACGCCTTCCCGTTCCACACTAGAGCAGAAGAGAAGTCATTGTATGGATTTCCCACCTCAAAAAAAGCAATAGAATTTTGCTGTACATAGTCTGATACCCACGTGGTCCTATTATTACTAAAATAAAATGTACGAGTGCCTTATAACGGATATGTTAACTTACACCCAGTCGCACTGAGCCTCCATGCTGGATCACAGCTCCTCTCACAGAGATCTGTGAGTCCTGTAACCGTTACAGGCTGATTATTCAACATTATTTTTATTTTATGCGAAACTTGAATACAGTTTGTTCAGAATCAGCAACTGAACGGATTCCAATAGTTTTTACATCATGTTTTATTTTTTCCCAAAAATATTTAAAAAGATCACAAGTTGGAAGTCAACGACACTAAGTACAACATAGGTCACGGAAGGTCATAGCGGGTATTAAGGGCCAGCAAACAGATGGTTTTGCAGGTGCAAAACAACCCCTCAGTCGCCTGGATGTCCCGGTGACTATGTATTTTTGCTGACATAACAAGCTTATAACTTTATGATTTTTCATGATAGTTAGGAAATTTTATACAGACACGTGTCTAGTATTTTTATGTAAAGAGCCTATACATAAATATAGGTTCTTTACATAAAAATACTAAAAGTAATGTAGTACATAATATATAAAATTATTATGCTCATTATTATTATACAATTTATTATCTTATTCAAGGTCTAAATATATGCTAAACAAACTACAAAAATGAACCTTTTGAGCGCCTATAATATCCTTATACCAAACAAAAAAAAACGAGATATTTTGATTTCGAGCATTGTTTTATGAACCTAGCAATATCGTGTGACACATACCACACACGGGTCCTTTAAATTCTTCAAGCGGGGTACGTTAACGTCTACACAGAAAGCTGTAGATATTTCTGTGTGTTTTAATTTTCTATTCAACGAACATCCCACCAATTAACACATTCGTCTTCTCGAGTCACGTCCACCACAATAAAACTCCCGGTAGCCAGACCTTCATCCCCATTCACCCCCAAATTTTAAACAGCCGCTATTTATTTTTGTTCCCTGTCAAGCTCTTTCAAAAAACTTTCTTAACGACCACATGAATATTTCATACAAGCCAGGGTTCTGCCAGGCTCCCAAGTTACACTTTATTACACTGAAACCCTTGACTGTACAAGTTTTTTTTTTCTCGAAAACCTTGAATTATTCATAAGTAGTACTTGCTAAGCACTTGATAAAAGTATGCTGGATTTCTGGAATCTTTTGTACTTTTGTATGTTATTAAATCTTTGAGGATGTTATGAGGAAATTGAAAGTTTCTTCGTGTATTATGTTTAAGTGCCTTTGTCGAGGGCTGTTGGTTAAAGACATTTTCTTTTTGTGTCTTTTTTTTTCTTATTTTCTACTATATTAGTAAGAACAAAGATCTTAAGAGGACTACAACACATTAAGCATGGTCACTCTCGGACTCCATACAAAAGAAAAGGATGTGCAAAGATACGTTTGCAAATATGAAGCATTTCAGTAAAAGTCTAAATATTTGATATCAAAATTAAAAGACTATAATAATTATGATATTTATTATTAATAATCATCATCATCATCATTTCAGCCGATACACGTCCACTGTTGGACATAGGCCTCCCCCAAGCGTCGCCACATCGAACGTTCCTGTGCGTCCCGCATCCATCGGTTTCCTGCTACCTTCACCAGGTCATCGGTCCACCTTGTAGGAGGCCTTCCAACACTGCGTCTTCCGGTACGCGGTCGCCACTCCAAAACTTTTCGGCCCCAACGGCCATCTGTTCTGCGAGCAATGTGCCCTGCCCATTGCCACTTAAGTTTGGCAATTCTTTGTGCTATGTCGGCAACCTTAGTTTTCCTGCGGATATCTTCATTTTTTATTCGATCACGCAAGGAAACCCCGAGCATAGCCCTTTCCATTGCTCTTTGGGTGACTTTAAGCCTTCTGATGAGGCCCATTGTGAGCGACCACGTTTCGGAGCCATATGTCATCACTGGCAACACGCACTGGTTAAAGACTTTCGTCTTGAGACACTGTGGTATGTTGGACGAGAAGATACCGCGTAGCTTCCCGAACGCTGCCCAACCGAGTTGGATTCGACGGTTGACCTCTTTCTCGAAGTTAGACCTACCCAACTGGACTGTCTGTCCGAGGTAGACGTAATCGTCCACAACTTCGAGTGTAGAGTCTCCGACCTTGATAGGAGTGGGCGCTACATGGTTGTTAATCATGATTTTGGTTTTATCCATGTTCATTTTAAGACCCACTCTTAGAGAAGCTCTACTGAGGTCATTGAGCATTGTGCTGAGCTCCTCCATAGTCTCCGCCATGACTACTATGTCGTCGGCAAACCGAAGGTGAGTGATGTACTCGCCATTGACATTAATGCCTAGTCCACTCCAGTCCAGAACCTTGAAGACATCCTCCATTGCGGCCGTGAACAGTTTCGGAGAGATGACGTCTCCCTGCCTCACACCTCGCTGCAGGAGGACAGGTTTCGAGGTCTGGTCCTGGAGTCGGACTGACATGGTAGCGTTTTCGTACAAACACCTCAGCACTTCGATGTACCGATAGTCAATTTGGCACCTTTGGAGAGATTGCAGCACAGCCCAAGTCTCGATCGAATCAAAAGCTTTCTCGTAGTCCACAAACGCTAGGCAGAGAGGCAGGTTATACTCCTCGGTCTTCTGTATGACCTGCCGTAGCGTATGTATGTGGTCTACGGTGCTGAAACCTTTTCGGAATCCGGCTTGTTCGGGAGGCTGGAAGTCGTCAAACCTGCGCGCAAGACGGTTCGTGATGACCCTGGAAAACAGCTTGTAGACATGGCTCAGAAGTGAGATGGGCCTGTAATTCTTCAGTAGGGTTTTATCACCCTTCTTAAAGAAGAGTACCACCACACTTCTGCTCCATGCCTGTGGCGTTTTTCCCTCGAGTATGACGGAATCGAACAACTTCTGAAGGGCCTTTAGGACCGGTTTTCCACCCGCCTTCAGGAGCTCAGCCGTAATTCCGTCCTCACCCGACGCCTTGTTGTTCTTCAACTGCTTCAGAGCCATCCTAATCTCGTACAGGCTGACGTCCGGGATATCTTCAGTGTAGTGTCGAGTCAATCTAGCTCTTGGGTCGTTTGCCAGATTTGTAGCGGGTTTGGAGATCGACTTGTATAACTGTCCATAAAATGCCTCGATCTCTCCCAGAAGCTCCGATTTGGCGGATATGACTCTGCCATCTTCGGTCTTCAGTTTCGTGAGTTGGCTCTGCCCAATAGACAGATCCCGTGCAAAAACTTTGGAGCCCTTATTCCGCTCAATCGCGTTCTTAATCCTCTCGGTATTAAATCGGCGAAGGTCGCGTTTCAGAGACTTCGAGATCTGTTTATTGAGCTGCCGGTACGTGCACGCATTATCTGAAGACTGCAAAGTCATTTCACGCCTCTTCTTCATGAGCTCGAGAGTTTGATCCGTGAGCCTCTTGGTCTTACTTGTACGGGTCTTAAAAAACTGAGACCCGACTGTATGGACAGCTTCCACGAACCCATCATTATATTGGTCCACGGAGCTTCCTAGGCACTCGAAACGGTTTTGAAGTTCGAGCTGAAAGCTCTCGGAGTTTTGGATCTGGATCTGTGCAGGACGGAGCGTAGACTTCATCAGTCGAGATCTTTCAAGCTTAACATTGATATTCAATGTGCCTCTTACCATACGGTGATCACTCCCGGTTTTCACCGCATTGATCACAGAGACATCATTGAATATTTGCTTCTTCGTCGACATGATGAAGTCAATCTCATTTTTAGTTATGCCATCAGGGCTTTGCCAGGTCCACTTCCTGTGCTTACGCTTTCTGAAGAAGGAGTTCATCATGTAGAGGCCCTCCTTCTCCATAAAACTAGCCAGTAGGTGTCCCCGGCGGTTCCGATGTCCAAACCCAAATTGCCCCACTCGCAGCTCATCACCGTCTCGTTTGCCCAGTTTCGCATTAAAGTCCCCCATGACAACGGTGAAGTGAGTCTTAGAACCATGCATGGCTCTGGATATATCCTCATACATGGATTCCACCTCGTCATCGGGGTGTGTCGAGGTCGGGGCGTAAACCTGTATGACCTTCAACGAATATCTTGATGATATTCTGAGTATCAGGTACGCCACCCTGGTCGACACACTCTCGACTCTCACCACATTGTCCACGAGGGACCTGTGGACGATAAACCCGACACCACCCTGGGACTGCTGATCACCCTCCCGGAAGTAAAGCAGGTTACCGGATTTGAGAATTATCGTGTCCTCCCCCTGTCTTCGGACTTCGGATAATCCCACAATACTCCATCGTAACCCGCTCAACTCTTCCTCCAGTTCGATGATCTTCTCGTCGGACCGGAGTGTACGTACGTTATAGGTTGCCAGGTCCAGTCGTCGACGGTTAAACGTTCCCGCCCGGAGATTCTTAGCACCCCCGACCCCAGGGCTGCGCCCACGCCCGTCCACGTCAACACAACCACTGGGGTCGCCGGGCACTTGGGGCCTGTGCGTATTTCTATGTTGCATTGGGGGGGTTCGGACCATAACCCGGCACGCTGGTCCAGTGCGTGTTGGCGGGTCGCCATATCCTCGTCTGTTTTTCAGCAGGGTGCACCACGTGCAGGTGAGGTTGGCTTGGGTCCCGACAGATGTTGGTTGGGACCCCGTATACACCCCTTTATTAATAATAATTAATAATAAATATCATAATTCAAACAATCAAAATGACTGTTGTGTGTGATTTTTGCGTATTATTATTTTGATTAGTGCGATTTTTAATCGATAAAAGTAATGTTTTGAGGCATTTTCGTGACTTTTTCTATAGTTCTAAGCAGACATTATAATTATTTTGGACTCACTATCTATCTAGCATTTATCCTG
This sequence comes from Mythimna ferrago, assembly GCA_910589285.2. Classification (NCBI taxonomy): domain Eukaryota; kingdom Metazoa; phylum Arthropoda; class Insecta; order Lepidoptera; family Noctuidae; genus Mythimna; species Mythimna ferrago. Next base: position 20,214,687 of record OU342698.1, read on the forward strand.
AAAACAAGATACTTTCTGAGTCTGTTTACTGCAATAGATCATATTAGGTACTAATTTGCATTATAAAACTCGCGATTAACTCCTGTAGTCTCCTGAATAACTGAAATAATCGAAAAGATTAATACGTTGTTTAAATTTTTTGCACTTTTTGTAACATTTCCTTAGTCTGATAAATGATGAAAACACTCACATGTCATATCTATAGCACAGCATTCATAGCATAATAATAGTGATAAATGCTGTGAGTTATTACTCAAAAGGTTTAATTTTCTGTAGTCCACGCAATAAATGCATGTTGTCTATTGGCTGGATTGCTTTAACATTCATATGAGGTCTATGAGCTTCATAAAATTGATGGGTGATGGTGGTAATGACTTCCATTTTAATATCAAATAGGAGGTTGTCACTTTTTATGTAGGGTTTGACACATCTAACTCTTCGAACTTGCGCAGCTCGTAATGACATTTGTTTAAAACCCAAAAAACAACAAATTTTTCTTTTTACTTTAATCTAGACATCTTCTTACGTCTGGTATTTACTACAGTCATGATTATCAATATATATAATGTATATCAAAATATTTGAGAATAGCTAAAGCAAATTTCGGTGGATAATTTAAATAAAATATCCAGAAAATACGAGATATACTCTAAAAGATCGAGCATTCGATATCAAAGGAAACATTGAAGTAAGCAGGATTCTGCTTTGATGGGAAAATTTCGACACAACGCGTGTATTGAAATTACACATAATTCAAAGGATTTTGTGGCAAATCATGAGTTGTCAATCAAACCTAGCTTCAATAAATCTGTAAATATACAATTATATGTTAACGAACTAATGAAAATCTTTAAATATCATGTAAGTGTAATCAAAAGTAAATTAGTAGTGTCTTACTTTTAAAATAAACTCCCTTGAACTTTTTCAGCTGAGCAAGAAGCTTATTCGACTTACATTGGCTTTGACACAAAGCTGGAGCTAAAACTCAATGCCATTGTTCTTACTAAACAATGGTAACTTCCTCATTTCTATTGTAATTGAACAGCCTTATTAATTATGATGTAGCTTAATTATGAATCAGAAAGGCACAAAACAGAAGTTCAATAATGCATACGACGAGCGAAAACAGGCAAACGCACATGGACGCAAAACAGCAATCTCAAATAAAATATGCCCGTGGAGAGTGCGCGTACACGTAATACGCGAAGCATGTCTTGGTGTACAAGCGAGGGGTATTTGATTAGATTCTCAAATCAGTGAAGGGTCTTTGGTTTTTTTTTTTCTTTATGTATCTGTAAGTAAAAGCACAGATTTTTGAAATTGGCTGTGTATTATCCAAAAAGTATTGGTCATCCACCTGCGGGGTTACCATGACGTTCAAAGTAAGATTGTTTTAATCTTGTTTCAGTGTGGGTAAGAGATGACGCTAGACAACCTGTATGGCTCTGTCTCTTACCCACACCGAAACAAGATTAAAACAATCTTACTTTACAGGTCATGGTCTAGGTTCCGATCTTTCTCTGATCGTGTCTATGAGAATTAGGGTTCCCACCCTCATTTTGACGGAGGATTTATTTATTCGCTCGCATAATTGTGCTCTATAACACCTCTTGAGTCAATGATTAATCGGTTATGATCGTCGCAGTCCATGACGCCAAGAACCAACACGAACAGCGAAACGCCATCAGTACCTAAGAGACTAAAACCAACAGAAAGTTCACGACCCCAGGTATATCATATGAATAGGAAGACGATCTAGAGGACAATTATATCAAACCAACCTTCTGCACCTAGATGGGTGCAAAAGGTTGGCTTTAGTGAACAGAATGTAAAATGCAATTTTAATGAGAGTGATTGTTTTGCTGATGCATTTCCTCGCCATTTTATGTAACGACATAATGATGTGTGGAAACAATGAAATGATTTTAACTACCAACGGAAAAGAGGAGTGTTGAAGGCTGTAACGTGTTGTTGATTAGTTTGCATTTGTATTGATCCATCATCAATTTGGCTTCATTTTTTCCCCTTTCTTTAAGCAGGTTATCATCAAATGTCTACGGTAACTCTTTTAATCAATTTTTGACAGCCTTACCGCTTTAAAACCGAAAGCTAAAGAAAAACGTCTAAGTTAAGTCCTTGGTTTGTCATCCATTGGAGCCAAAAGGTTCTGGAGTGGCGACCACGTACCGGAAGAAGCAGTGTTAGAAGGCTTCCTACAAGGTGGACCAATAACCCAGTAAACGTTGGATGCGAGACGCACATGATTGTTCAATGTGGCGACCCTAGGGGGAAAACTATGTCCAACAGTGGATGTCTATCAATTGAAATAATGAGGCTCTGGTTGTACTTTTCAATATCAGAAGGAAGGAATTTCATGAGATCCAGTTATAGATGCAAATATTAGGTATTGTTTTGTACCCGATACTTAATTGTTATTTGTTTTGTATGACATTCAGAATCTGAAACTTAAAAGTGGAACGATATAAACACAAGTAATATTGAGTTATGCTTACCAATGTCAATGCTTTGATCCATTAATCTGACCATTACAACAAAACCAACTATGGGCTATAACACCGAGCTATTCCAATTTCGACCAAAATATCATCTATTGAACTGTGAATAACGCCCAAACTCGCAGCTGGTCTCCTATTACTATTGCAATATCACAAAACAACAGAGCGAAAAGCAATAGTTTTAAAAGCGCCATTACTTGCACAAACGGGGCAGGCAAAGAAAATAAAAATAAACATCCGGCCGAGATATTTAGTCGTTGCCAACGGGCGAACACCAAATAGACACAAACAGAAAGTCTGGTTCATGAAAATACTCGATACAAAGATATACAATTCAATTCCAAAGTAAAGTTATAAAGCTTGGTACAATCTGGCAACCAGTCTAGCTAAAGGATAAAACTTAAGGAAAAGAATAATGGCGCTGCTGTAACACAAAATTGAAACTGTTCTGATTTAAGAATTGTCATATTTTGGAACCTTAAATAATCATGGGTGTTTCCCATGATTATTTAGGGTTCCAAAATATAATCATGGGAAACGTAGTTACGATACCGACTAGACAAGAGAAGTACTTACATCATCATTATTTCTGACAAAAGACATCCACTGCTGTCACCTGATCGACTGGTCTTGTATCTGGCATTTAATGAATTCCTACAGCTTTAACCACGGCATTGCTTAACTCTATATTTTGTTACAAGGTACGGTTCTTTTAACGTTTATCTTGCTATACTGAGTATTTTTAAGTGTATTTTCTGTACCGTTATTTGTATTGTCGGAGTCACTTCTAGGATTTACTGCTGTTTTAACTTGCCAGTTCATTTTCGTAGTTATTACGAGTACTCGGTTAATTATGAAAAGTGCAGGATTGTGTTCAATGGAGATATATTTTGGGATATTTTTAATTTCACTGTCAATTTTGTTTTATGGTTTTTGGGGTTTTTGATAAATACACTAGAGACAGGCAAATAGGCTATTAGTGCCTTGAACTTTTATTTTTAAATTAAAATATCACCATTATTAATTACCTGGGTATTAGTATATAGGTATTCTCTTTCATCGAGACTTCTTTGGATGGCTTGAAAATATTTAAATTAATCAACTTAATTCGATAATTCCTCTTTTTTTAATAAACCAAAAAATAAAACAGCTCGTCTAATTTGCTCTAAATCCTTTTCATCAGAAAAGTATTCGGAATACGAGTATGCCTTTAAAAATATGCAACTTTGCTTCATCATCATCATTTCAGTCGATAGACGTCCACTGTTGGATATAGGCCTCCTCCAAGTGTCGCCACAACGATCGATCCTGCTCGTCCCGCATCCAGCGGATTCCCGCAACCTTCTTTTCTACAACTTTGCTTATTACTCAATAAATAAAAAAAAAAGTTAATCTTGTAAACGTACATACGCATAGCATACGCTGGGTATCTACTAGTTAAAAATATACAACATTACCAAATAGATTTAGGAAGTCTGGCAAACCGAAAGGCGCTAGTAACTTTTATAAACGTAAAATGGTAGGCAATTCGACTAAATAAATCGTACACTAAAACGAGGAACTAATTTCAATATCTCTGATCCTCATCATTATGAACTACATTCAACTCCAGCTAATAGTATAAAACTTACTAACACTCCATATACTAAAATTAGATCTTACTCATATAATCACGCCCTCCTATACAAACATAATAACATCTTCACGCCTATTAACTCCGTAATTACTCCACAGGTTGATACGTGTGAATTAATAGCGTTCTATATGGTCGTGCACAATGACGTCATCAATGAGGCTATTGATCCCAACTATTACATAAAGGACTGAGATAATATGACTGATGCGTGTCTTGGCGCAGGATTACACGGTATAGGGATGATTGGAACAGTGCTGATTGATTTTGGTATTGTGGGAGATAGCTTTATGAGTAAGAAGGAAATTGTTGATGTCATGGTAGAAATATTACCTATTAGTAGTGTTAGTGTGGCTGTCTATTATTATTAAGAAATAACAAAACAAAATAAAAAATAAAAAATCCAACAGTTTTCAAGTATAGGACTAGATAGGTTTAAAACGTTGATGATTTTTTTAATATATGTAATAATAAAATATGTATTTGAGTAGCCTACATATACAATTGAGATAAAAATAGAGTTACATTTAAAAACAAACTTAAGAACCATATATATACATTATAACTTCTAATACTCTAGAGGAACTTGTATTATATTGTGTTATCATACTTATTACTTTGTATCTCATTATAAGCGGAATGTATGTTCTTATAAGAAATAAATTTCTTTAAACCGAATAGAATCGAAAGACTATGAACTAATTGGCAAGACTGCGAACTAAACTGAAAATTTATACTCAACAAAATAATGGTTGTATAAAGATGCAAAATACTTAAAAACTGACCAAGCGTAAGTCGAATTCGCGCACAAAGGGTTCCACACCGTCCGTAGCACAAAACGACCACCAAAAGATCTACAACTTAGGAGTCTTTAAGTCGAGAGTGAATAGGTTTCTTCTAGGCAAGCGTGCTTCATCGTCGACCACATCATCGCTTACCATCAGGTGAGATGGTGGTCAAACGCAAGCCTATCAATAATAATAATAAAAAAAGATCAAGTTTGTTTTGTGGGAGCCCCATCTTACTAAATATTTACTTTAATCTGTTTTTAATGGTGATATACAGGTGGACAGTGGAGTCTTAGCGATAGGTTCTCCTTTTTCCCTTTGGGTACGGAACCCTGAAAACTATTCTCTAAAGTAAATATTACTGAAACCAACAAATTAGGCACTATTCATTTTTCCAAACATATTTGTACACGTATAATAGTAGAACAGCATAAATTTGATTGTGGCTAACGAGGAGGCCTACCTCGCTTTGTGGCTGCCAGGATACGCTCGTTAATATTAAACGTCACAAACTGACACTTGTTGCCAACATGGACATAAAACAAGGAAAAAGCGAAGATGAATATTTTAATGAATTTCACCAAAATTTTTGAAGAAATTTTGAAGTTTGATGGCTGTTGGTGTTAAGATAGAAGGGTTATGGAGATCATTTTTAAAAGGTTACGCGTCTGAACATTACTGCCAAGTATATTGTAGGCTTGTAAAAATATTTAGTAAAAATGTGCTCGTCATAACGTCTAAATATGTAAAATGCTTATGAAATCAATGACTGAACCTACCACAGCTCGAAACAGAATTGTTTAATGACCTTTTGCGTTCTTATTTCTAGTCCAAATGCCTAGTTCCTTTGGACTAGATGTGTTATGACTAGTTCATTTGTTCAAGTGCTAAATGTTTTATCGGCGTAAATTGTTACTTCTTGACGTTTGAAGAAAGAAAGAAAACTATTTTATTTGACATACACTCGTAGATACACACAATGTAGTAACAACACGTAGACACTAAAGGGAAGGGCTGAACGGAAACATATGGATAATGTCCTGCAATGGCATATGAGGTCAGTGCTTTTTATCTCTGGAATATGTTCCCTTGAAATCGGTTTTCTTTAAACCCGTGGTCGATGCTACTGGCAGCAGCAAGTTTAAAATATCTATAAAAAATATAACCGATCAAAATAAATTGAACAGTGGTGTCGGAAAACCGAATTTTATTCGGTAAGAGCATTAAAAATATAACTATCAGTACTGTACAAAATTCTTAGAATGATCCAGGAGATTAACTTGACTTCCTTGAAACGTAAGACACCCTATTACACGAGACGTAATTCCTAAAATTAAATGTTGTCTCTGCTTAACCCTTCAGAAGATATAGCCGTGCTAAAACATGATATAACCCGACATTATCATCTACATAATCCCATGTCGGGGGTGCGGGACGCGGGGGGAGGGGTACGTTAATTATGAGTAAGAAAGTTTCCCCGCCGGAGTTTGGCAACTTTCGCCACACTTCATAGCAAAGCTTTAATAATATGGATTGAAAGGTAATTGCTGCTGTCTACAGCTTTAGCTTTAGCGCGGTAGACGTTTATTAAACCTGGGTCTGGATCAAAGGCTGATAATCCCTGAAAGTGATAAGTTCTAACATTTTGGGGCACTGTTTTATATGTGACATTGTATGTGTGTTTTGCAACTTTTCCGTATAGATCATCATCATTATTATCTTAGATTTACATTACCTATATTCTAATTTACCTGTAGATATAGCTGTCATCTCAGTGGTCCTCACACACTTCATCCGCCGTTTCTTTCTTTCCTTCTTTGGCCTTAGGCACTCTTTTATCCATGTGGACACATTATTACTTTCTTTTTTTTTCATTTTAATAATACCGTTTTCATACATGAGATATTACTCTTGCTTATTTATTACGTATAAAAAATATTTTTGTAAACATTACGGGGTTTAATAATATTTTTTTTTTCAGTGCGGTACGAGGTCAAAGTGACTTCGAATTAAATTATGGTGTAGTTTATGGTGTATCTAAGCCATCTTAAATATACGTCTCTTTCCTATGCTAAACCAAATTGAAGTTGCGGCCTCCGCACGGCAGAGAATGTTATGTTTTTCTTAGCCGCACTGCAAGGAAAACACATACGAGGCGTATTGGACCTCATTCTACCCTGAAAGTGTTATTAAAAAAGAAAGAAATGCCCACAAAACTTAAATAAAAAGAGTAACCTACATCAAGTGAAGTTTACTGCTTACTAACACTATTTTTTTATTAACGTACTACGAATTTTCGAACCAAACATCATTTTGCTAATATTCTTATACCTTGTTCTATTCAAAGAAATAAAAATGTTCAAATTCTTAACAAAAATTCTAATACTTACAACAAAGGTCTGTAACGATGACAAAGTCTCTGTACGGTAAGCATCGGTAATTGGTCGTTAAAAGTGCTCGCTTTGTTCACGACACGCGTTCAGGGGGTGAGCAAAGAACTGGTAGGGGTTGGTGGCGAGGATGGTAAGCCGATTGATGCTGTGTCTTTGAGAGATGATGAATCTCTAATCAATCTATCTTAGAATTCGAGAAATAGGAAATAATTAAAAGAAATGTGGTTTAATGGGCTTGTTAAAAGAGGACACAAACCTTAATATCTGAATATAATGACTAAAACAATACAGGGGCTATTAGGTTATAGAATACTTTTTATCCCGAGAGTATGTTCCCTTGGGATAATTTCCGACTTTTACTCGGGTGAAGTCACAAACAAAAGTTATTATAATCTAACATAAGCCCTAAATTAGTATAACTACTCAAAATTAAAAGATAGAGGATGGGGCTTATACAGGCCAAAAAAATTGATAGGCCAAAAGATTAATCGAACACTTAAGATTGTAAAACATTAATAAAGTTATAAATCATAGCTTCACGAAGGTATTTTATTTTTAATTTTATTCTATTTTATTTTATAGGGTTGACAAACAACAAAAACAAGACAATAATTTCGGCAGTTAGTTAACAGGAGTAACATAAAACAGATACACATAACGACGTTATCCACAAATCACCATCATATAGCTGACCGTTAAAAGATTATCTTTTAAAAATCAATAAATTTAATTACTAGGAAATTAAATTTATTGATATTTATATAAATAAAAGAAAAGGATACAAATTAAAAAAAAAAATATCTATAAAGTACAAACGACTGCAAGTGACGTCTTCATCATCTTAGCATTAACTCTTCCATTTAATTTAACTCAACAGCAGATATAAGCTAAACCTCTTTCAAAACAACTCACTCTCACAAAATATTGTTCCAGCCGCACCAAAACCAACATTTATTCAGACTCGTATCAGCGCTGATCACGTCAACAATCATTAACAGCGGAGGCAACAGGCGCCTCCGAGTTGCGAGCACCTACACGACTTCTCGAGATGTAGTTAAGATGCTTGGTGTAATACCGCCAGTGGAGAGGTTTTAAGGTATGAGTGGAAGCGAATAGTAACCAATATAGTTTTTGCAGAGAGAAACACATGTATGTAAAAGTAGTAGATTACTTCACTCACAGAAGAGCAGGAAGATAGAATTTATACGGTAGGATAGCAGTCACAAGTTTTAACCCCCAGATATATTTGTGAAAATTATGATGGAATGTTCCAGAAAAGAACAATATTGTGTGGTTGCAAAAAAAGGCAATAGAAGCACTAAAAATAATGACATTGGTATAGGTGACTACAGTGAAAAACTTCAATATGTAGAAATAGAAAAAAAGCCGCTACTCAACAACCTTCTTTTTAATTCGTTACATTGATACTTTTTTTTGAGTTTTAAAGTTATTCAATAACTTGTCCCGCTCTGGGTGAAATGAGAAGTGTCATATTTTTACTGACTAAACTCTAGACGAGGAGTTTTCTAGATGAATTTGCAAACGAAGCATTCACATAACTCCAAAAATATTACCGGTGAATTCTGCAAGCTAAAATATTCCAACCGCTTATGCTTTTAACTTACACAACCCTCAGGAAGCCATGCTCTCTGTCGGAAATAATAACGTATATCTTTTTGATGCTAAGTTCAGAGTTGTCAGCAAATTAAGACGACTCGCAATATATACCTGAAATGTTTCATGTTTGTTTCAATTTAGCTCTTTCATTAAAACAATATTGTTTTTGGAGTGAACCGTATGGATGTGTATGTTTGTAAGCAGGCTCAGAAGTTTGTACTGGAGAAAGTCCGTCATTCTTCGTCGCATTTAAAGGAAATTTGTCTTTCAACTATGTTGGGACTTCTGAGTCTGAAGATCAAAAGGATTTACAGTTGCTTTTGGATCTGTGTACTTACTTATTCACTAACTGGCTGACTATTACAGTTTCAGGTTTAGGTAGTTAACTTATTGGGTCTATCTTAGCTGTAATTTGGTCTAGTTAGGGTTTCGTACCTTAGGTAGCCAAAACAGATCCCTTCTAAGATCAATTTCTTGTTTGTCTATTCAGTAGTTAAGATCTTGTTTTCTTAGGAACGCATGGACGCAACGCAAATTAGGTGTTCCTTGAAGCAGTGAAAAGAACAAACCTAGAAGTTTAGTCAGCACAATCTAAAGATAAGGCCCTTTATGCTCCAAGCCCAGGCGCAGATAGTGGCTCTCGCAAAGAAATCAAAATCTGTAGGGTAATTCCTGTTGACTTCTTGAGACAAGAAGCAAGGTCTCATAGCACACGTAAAGGCAATAATTTGAATGCCGTAAACTTGGTTTACAAAATAATATTTTTTTGCGATTTGGAAAAATCTTAGAGACTTGATTTAAGAATCGAACTATGTATTTACATGTAAATTTGTAAAAGACCCTCGTTGCGCGAGTTTGACTCGTATTTGCCAATTATTTTAAAATAAAGTTGCTTTATTTCAAATCCCAATAATCATTTTAATTTTACACATGATCGTGTCAAAAATGTAGTTTTCTTACTATGACATCCTTTATTGTAATCAGATCAGTACCTACCTGCTTCTCGACTTTATCTGTTACAGAAAATTTCACAGCTTTTTTCCCTTTAGTTTACATTTATTTATTTATTTATTTATTTAAAATTTTGTAAATAACACCATTACAGCTAACGCCAATGCACACACATACATATATGGCCTTAAAACAATTTGCCTTACCCTTAGCATCTTTATGAGTGAAATCATCTAAAGCACCCATGTAAGCGGTCAGTAATCTGTCCGAGAATCTTGAAGCGTGTCTAAAACTGACCATTTTGTAAGGGACGCCACACGAACAATGCGAGTAAGACCACCTGTCAAGTTGCTGTGATTTACCGCTACGAGGTACACAAGTGCCAAGCTGTCGTGGAGATGACGACTTTCGAGAACCCTAAGCCAGGAGGAAGTTTAATCCAGTTACGAGCAGATGAATTTATAGGTATTGTATTAACTTGCTACAAATTAAATGAAAGCATTAATTCAAAATTGTTTCCGAAATCAGCAATAAACTCATTTAAAATACGACAAAAAATAAAACAAGAATTACAGTATGAAATAACAAAGTTAGTATTCAAACGACAGCAGCCTAAATCCAATACAAGTGAGTAACCGGAGGTTGTAAACACAGTGAAACATCTACCCTTCTGGTCCTCATTAATCGCCGCGTTAATTGACACCCAAGCTAATTCCAGCCTTTTTATTGAAACCAGCGGTCAGAAACACCCCAACCCGCTTTAATGCCACGGGATCCCAACATAAACCCTGCGGAACACCATTTAGAACTTTGTCCAAATTAACTCCAATATTATTTTAGGCCACGTTTAATTGTATGTAATTGTGACTCGGAATGGACAAAGGTTGACGGTTAATTAGTTTCATACTCGTGTGTGTGTCCAAATTGCTGATAACAGCCATCCCAACGCTACGCAACGCTCTAGAACGCTACAGAACTTTCTACCGTTTTGTTTTTAAGCAGAAATTTTAGACATGAGATTATTTCACGGCTGACGTACCTCAAGATCAAATCAGTGTTTGCGAAGACAAAGGCTAACATTGAGACGGTGGAATTTTTACGACGATTGTCAAATTGGACAGGAATTGATGCGTAAAATTCAGATTAAGAATTAGTGGGACAAATGTTTTATTGTTCAATTTAAAAATCAAAAGAAGATCAAAGATAAAGATACCTAAAGATTTGATCTTGAATTTACAAGATATTTTCAAATGGAAAAGATTTCAATTGTTTTGATTGAAATTTCTATAGAAGCGGTCCATGTAAAATTCTGTTATTCTTCTGCGTCCAGTAAACTGGAAGCCGATCTCGACGCAGAGAGGGAGAAAATCATTTTGATTGTGAAAACAAAATATCTCAAATGCCTGGATTATGTAATGAATTTATAATCGTGAAATGAGAATCCAGAGTTGGCACAACAAACAGTTTAAGATTGAATTGAAATCTAATTTAAATGTATTGGAGAAAATACTCGATGTTCAATTACTTTCTGTTTACGCTTTAACAAGATTCAAAGACGCGTGTAAATAAATAAACGTTTGTTTGTAGACAATGGTCCGTACTTTATTGCATCTTTTATTACAAAGAAAATGTTTCAGACGACGTAAATATAAATAAAGTCTAAAATTCTACATGATTAACTTTTCGTCCGTCACGCAAGGCGTAGTGAATGGCCACCTAGACAGCAATAAAACGAATAATTTCGTAAACTTCAAACAATATTAACATGCTACAACAAATTGATGTTTTTATTACTGAGAATAAAACAAGATTAGTACTATAATATGACCCAAAGGAGAGTTATACATTAATATGCTAATAACAACAAGAAATACAGAGTCACTGATGACAAAATGAAACGTAAAAGTGAAGCATGAAACCTCAACGCTTTAACATAAAGCGCTGAACAACCACACAAAAGCAATCAAAACGCCAAAAGTCATCCAAAACATTTATTCAAGTGTAAAAAGGGAAAGAGAAGAACCATCGCCATTGTTCCCGACGGTATCATTCGCGACTCGATACCAGGCGCTCACAGACGTCTAAAAGTAAATTAAAACCGTCCATTGTCGAATCATAACTCGGTTGACAATCGAATTGACGAAAACAATCGCTTTCGTGGCATTGTCCGGCCGACAATGCACTGGCTACAAACTACGACGGGGAAAAACGTTCTAAATGCATTTCACCCCTCCTCACCCCCCAGCCCCCTCGGTAGGAGTAGTGGATCCGCTGAACCTGAACGTTTACCGTCGGTTGAGAAATAGCGCTTTTAGTAGCATTTGGAGTGGATTCGCGCGTGAAGGCGACAAAAGCTGGCAATTTCGGGCGGGACACAACAATAACACGCTAGAGACGTGGAAGGCGTGAAGGTGGCGTGAAGCGTGGATGGCGTGACACGCCCGTAAGTTGCCTTGACGGTCGCGATACGGACTTTGTTGTTAATTGTACTTTTATTGTAAGAGGATTTTGGTGTTAGCTTAACTTAGGAAATTAAGAGAACACTATTTTTGAAATTTGTGTCATGAGTATGTACTTTGAAATGTTTTTTTTTTTTTTTTTTATAATGGATAGGCTCGCGTTTGACCACAATCTCACCTGATGGTAAGCGATGATGTGGCCGACGATGGAGCACGCTTGCCTAGAAGCAATCTATTCACTCTTGACTTAAAGACCCCTAGGTTATAGCTATCAGGAAACACAGACTCCGGCAGGGAATTCTATTCCTTAGCTGTGCGCATAATGAATGTACTCCCAAAACGCTTTGTACGTATCGGTGGGATGTCCACCATGTACCGGTGGCGCAACGCCGTACGTCTTGTGGTCCGATGATGGAACGGACTTGGACGGAATGTATTCCATTGGTATAAAAGCTGTGTAATACATACTTTTCAATGCTGATTGCATTCAGATTTTCAATGATAACAAGGCAATGGTATCAATCAATTTGCTGTATGGATGAGTGCATTTATAGGTAGTCCAATGAGTTGCTCGGTTGTAGGAGGATTGCAGCCGGCAGACCATTATTAATGACGAAAATTACTTTTAGGTCATGGTTTTAGTATAATTTATGTTTTAATTTAATATTGTGTCAGCACTCAATGTAGAGCATTGTTGTTCAAAATTTATTACTGGGACTACTGATTTAGATAACACGCTTAATTAACCTAGATTGGAAGTTCTGAAATATAATTTAATTTAATTTTAATTTTAATGATCTACTATATTTCCTTATTCATTATTTCCTGATTAAAAAAATGCCAGTAAATAAATTGAGAGTTCAATCTTCTTAGCGGCTTCCCCGAATGAAAGTAGAAAATTATTCCAAGGCAAAATATTTCCTGGGATAAAAGGTATCATTTTTGTTATTCCAGGACATGTTCCAACCCAATTCTCAAATTTTACCTAAATTCGTCCAACCGTTAAACACACAGACTTTTAAACTTTCGCTGACAAAATGTTAGTGTAATCTAAGTTGAGGTCGACTGTACAGCTGAATATACCTTTCTAACCTCAATGACACAGTAACTGGGTGGCACCGGTGGCACGCAACTCTTCGGCAAGACTGGTGTTCTTATTTTAATGAAACTCTAGCCTATTTACTCTTGTATCGTGAGTACGTTCACAAAAATGTAAGCTCACATACATACTGCTGGAACTCAGGCCTCCTATCTAGGAGAGAGAATGGGCCATAAACCACCGGGCGGGCTCTTGCGGGTTGGTGAATGTCACATGTCTTCGATTTTTTTTCTAAGACATGCCGCTTTCCTCACGATGTTTTCCTTCAACGTTTTGAGAGCAGTGGTGATGAAATAAATTACACAAAGTAACGCGCCTGGCAGGGTTTTAACCCACGACTCGTAAGTCGGAGTCATTACCACTCAGCCACCACTGCTCTGTTTAGCCCTAAATTCCTCTAAATAAATAAAGGCAGTGAGATAAACCTTCAGGTACTACACTACATCATCTTAAACACATCCTAATACAATTATGATCACCATAATTCCCCTTTCACGTCATAATAACTTCCAATCTAAACTCCGTTAGTCAATTTCACACCATTACGTCGCCTTGAATAGAAAATATAGTAACAAAATTAATTTACCCCGGTTCGCCCCGCTTCGCTCCCTGGCCGCCTCTTTTCACCCCCTGTTCATTTTCCTATTATTTCTGGTAAGAAAACAGGCCCCTTTGTGTCGCTACTGGGCGAACAGACGTCTGTCCACAACTAATATTGTATGGGAGTGGAGGAATTGAATGGGGGGAGGGTGAAATGATCTTATGTCTCCAGTTTCTGGGAGACTGATCTATTGTCCGATTAGTGAGTTCTGGTTGTCATTTTTTGTAAATGGAATACATTATTAAACTATATATTTATATATGTATAGCTAGAAAATTGGTTACTGTTTTGGGAACGAGCAATAGTATGAAAGAAGAGGTTATGTAACTATTATGATTTAAAAATAGTATCTATGGAGTTTCTTGCCCGTTCTTCTCCCTAGAGATGCATGTACACTTTATAATGTACAATTAAGCTTTACTTTCTTTGCCGATTGACATTTTTGACAATTCAAAAGTGCCTGTAAATGGCTAATGCCTATTTGAAATATTTTTTTCTGATTTCTGAAGAAACGCTCTTCTCATCTTATATAAATGGTGATAGGGATAGGAAAGTGATTATGATCATAATCGAGTGTTACATATCTGAACACGACTGCCTCTTTGATGGCCTAGGAGTTGCAATCGTGATGCTGGCAAAACTACGTTCGATCCCCAACCCGAACACAGTGATACAAATAGTCCTCGGTTAGAAATTAATCAGTTGCACCTGGTTTATATCTTTTTATTCAATTCCTCAGTCTTACTCCTCATTACAAATGACTTAGGAAACCAGAAAACGTTTTTTGCCTACCCGTTGAGTGAATTTTTAATTTAATTTTTTTAACTAAGTGACTTCAAAAAAGAGGAGGTTATCAATTCAACTCGTATGTATGTAATATTTCCAGAACTGCCCAGTTTTTGTACATGTTAGTCTATATCAGCGTCTGAACAAATGTGTCAAATTTCAAAAGTGTATGTATGTTTGTATGTATGTACGTATATTTTTATGTTTGTGTTCGCATATCTCCGGGACTACAAGTCCGATGTAAGTACAGTGAAACTTGGTTAAGTGGGACCTGGATAAGTGAGAAACCTCCATAACTGGAACTCATGCTGAGGTCCCAACACTTTGGCACTGAATTACCTCTGTTAGTGGGACGAGGTAAGCCTCTATATCTGGGATTTGTTCTTTCGATTTATCATCATAGTTACCTCTACAACTGAGACAGTGAGTAAATTTTATATGCATAAACCTCTGTAACTGAGATAACATTGTTTGTTTACTCATTCTTATTCTACCCGCAAATTCCACACGTAATTCCAAGTACGTTAGTAATTTTTTTTTATTTAATGATCGCACCTGTATAACTGAAATAACCTGTATTCTCACCTCTATTAATGGGACCCTCTGTAAATGAGACAGATATTTATTTATACCTGTATATCTGAGACACTGGGTAAGTGGAATACCTCTATAAGTGAAACGACATTGCAGGTCCCTTGATGTCTCACTTAACCAGGTTTCACTGTAATTCTTTTTTGTTGTACTAGGTATTGTTCAACTTAGGGAATACTGCAAGTTTCATCAAAATCGGTTAAGTAATTTTTGAGATAGGGAATTTTTACCGAATTAATTTAAATTAATGTAATCTTACCGTGTTTGGGATTATTAGAATCGTTATGAGATACACTTTTGCTTTAAGGTATTTAAGTTTAGCTGAGGGGTACGTTTTAGTGGTGGTACAATAACTAAAAAGTGTAAAATAAAAACTTTTTACAAAAAAATATTAATTTCAGAAGTCGGTGTTAAATAACGGAGAAACAAAACTATTATAGAAACACCGACTTCCGAAATTAAAGTTATTTTGTACTTTGAGTGTTTTTTAACATTGAAGTGGGTTATATTTTTTTTTGTAAAAAGTTTTTTTTAATAATCTACTACACAAATACTATACAGAGGTAAAATTTGTTTTTGTTTGTAGGAGGTAATCTCTGAAAGTACAAGTCAAAGTGCTAAATTTTTTTCACCGATAGAAAGCTGCTTTATTCCTTAGTGACAAAGGTTATATTTTATGTACGCGAGCGAAGCTGCGAGCAAAGGCTAGTTTGTTTTATTAAAACCCAACTGTTTGTTTTATTGCCCAACACTAGGAATCACTTCTGTATCGTGGGTGCATTCACAAACATGTAAACTCACTTACAAGACGAAACAACTAACTATAATATTTAAATCCGCGATTTACAGTGCAGCAGCCAGTCTTTCAACGACTACGTCTAATGTGCCGTCCGCCTATAGGTATATAATATGTCAACATTGCCTTATTTATCAAAATCTGGTAATAGCAAACAAGCAGCACTACCTCTGACGAAAATAGCTCGCAAAACATCCAGCAACTCCCGCGTTTCCGTACGAGCGCCCCGCGACACGCGTTATACCGAACAAATTGATTTGGAATGTAGAATTATCGGCGTCGGACGCGGCGGTGCGGAATTCCGCACGCGGCGACGCGGAGTAAGGACTGTCACGTACGCTACTGATTATTTCTGAGACACTGCCTCCAGGAATCTGGGATTGTGATACAATACAATGTAGTTGCTTTGATTAACATTATTTTGTTGTTTGTAGTAAGTTATTTTCTCGTTATCTTTAGAAGTTTCCAGAATCGTAGAAGAAATACCTACTTCCGTTCTCATGTGGGAATATTGTGATGCGGCTTAAAGTAAGGTTGTGACAGAAGTCGCATCTATGAATGTTTAAAATGAAGGCAGAATGAGAAAAAATCTAGTCAA
The DNA here is from genome assembly GCA_910589285.2 of Mythimna ferrago. NCBI lineage: Eukaryota > Metazoa > Arthropoda > Insecta > Lepidoptera > Noctuidae > Mythimna > Mythimna ferrago. Next base: position 20,231,515 of record OU342698.1, read on the forward strand.
ATGCAATTCGGACTCCCGCACCGAGGATTCTGTCCAAATTTATCTTTTCCTGATACTACAACCTGAGGATCATTAAGGCTTATAGTCCCTTGAACTATCTGGCCAAAATTATGTGGACGCACCTCTCGCATCCGCCTAGGCGGCAGTACGAAATCTGTGCATTTATTTGCAGCCAACAGCGCCCGGAAAGCGCGTGGCTGAACTTTAAATCCATTTTCTTTGCGAAATATTGACTGATTTACATGTGCAATGTTTACTTTGAAGAATATTCAACCACCAATTTTTATGTGTAAAAATGTTTCTAAAGATCCAAGCCGTTTCGAAGGAGTAGGGAAAAGTTGCGAAAAGTTGCGAAATTGCATTTTTTTTTTTTTGACAAAAGTATTAATAGCACGATAAAATCAAATGTTGATAATGTTGTTCATGAATCTTTAATAAACATATATTTTTTTCAAACCCATTAACCTGGCCGTTACCGAGGAGTAGGCTTCAGAAAGTCACTGTTTTATGGCACTTTTCGGGCGCTTGGGCCTTAAGTCAAGAGTATGTTGCTTCTAGGTAAACGCGCTCCATCGTCGATAATATCGTTGCTTTTCATCAGGTGAGATAGTGGTAAAGTACGAGCCTATCAACAATAAAAAACAATATCTATGTAAATAATTCGATTCTCGAATCGAGTCTGAAAGATTTTTCCGAATTGTAATAAGTAATTATTTGGTCATGTATGTACCTAAGTAAAAACAGACGTTTATCGACGTTTATGAGACTTTGGTTTTTGCCAAGTATGATCCTAGGTCAACGGGAAGTACTCCATAGGTTTTGATTTCTTTGCGAGTGTCACAGTATGCGCCTAAACAAAGAAGTTTGATTTTTTCACTACTTCAAAGCTCAGTTTACATTGACTTTATGTTTTTAAATTATTGTCTGTGAAGGGGTTTATAATAATAATATTTATTCAATTCAGATAATACAATCCATTATTGTTAGTAAAGACATACACAACTTATAAGCTAGTGTTAGTACATATAATAAACATCTGTCAATTAATAAATAAATTCAATAAACATGTCAATAATAATAATTAATCACATAATAAAAACAATTACTTAACAAACATACACAACACACATTAGACTATTTCTGGGCACGGTTTGAGGATAACACTTGCGTCCTCGTCCAGTGTTTTAATATAAGGCCATCAGTCCTATCCGCTACGGTTTTTAAGAGACTGTTGGCGCTGCCCCGTACCCGCTCCATCAGGGATGCGACCCGCTTTCGCACGATAGCATAGAAGTCATCAATACGTGCCTCGTGCCAGGTTTATGAGCTCTACAGTAAAATTCTAAAGCACATAACTATTTAGTTTACAGTAATGTTGTACAAAATAATGCAATAGTAACAAACAGAATACACACTCTTTTGGGGTAGAAAAAGTAAATTTCCCCGCTATGAGTGGAACGAGATGAAATGTCAGGCTTTTACTGATTAAAACTCACTCGGCTTCTTTTAGTTGCTTTTTGTGTTCCGTGGTTACTCTTTCGAAGAATCCAGAACCCAGATACATAGGCTTATTGGGGTTATTACTTTAGGTGAGCCATTATATACACCGCAGTGTAGTATGTCTGTATGAGTCACACTACCAACATCTATGATGTCAAATAGGAACTAAAATTACTAAAAAGCCTGGTATTACAGTTCTCTGTGCGATTAAAATATATATAACCATCCGAAATCAACTATCGGGCAGTTGCCCGGGCCAGGAACAACAGCCATCTAGCCGGAAGATCCTCTCTTTTCTTCTTCTTTTCTTTTGTGTCGATATATACTCTCACTAAATTTTTTCAGACCTATTAGTATTGGCCTAGTATAGATCCTAAAAACTGCAGGTGGTTGTGCAGGGTGGACAGCACAATTGAGTGGCATATGTCCTGTGCAGCAGCTCTATACTGGCAATGCGCAAGAGATGGGTCGAGGACGCCCCATTTGGTCAAATTATTTTTACAGCGGCCAACCTGGGTCCGCAGGTTTGTAGATTAGCCATTGCAACTCGCGTCTTTACACTGTATTCTGCATAACTCTAAATACTGATTAAAAAAAGTTTCTATGATTACAACTGTCAATGCGAAATAACATCGAGCGTCACGTCTCAAAGCCCAGCCAGCATTAAGTTTCAGGAGGCGTCCACACTTAGCCACAATGTCCTTGACAAAAACTACTTAAAATTAACATCATTCTGTTACTTTTACGACGAGTTTTACAGCTCATCGTCCCGGAATACTTAATTTTCTCGTCAAAAGTTGACGGGACCATTCCTCGGTGCTACTTTTTTATGTTCTCGCGGGATTATCGGAGACTCCCGGAGTGTGCTGACGTCATAAAAAGAACACATTAAGATTAAGAAGATTGATGCTAGTTTTTTATTACTATAGAAGCCTGAAAATGGCCACTGAACATAGGCTTTCGGATACACTATTGTTATGGAGAAAATAATGCTATTACCCTTGGTAGGAAGTTAGGGTGATCAGTCTGTGAGAAGTGTGAAAGGATGAGATAGCTTATTATTATTTTTTAAATTTTGGCTTCGCACTATTTGTGCATATAGCCCCTGTGTCAAGTTTAGAAAGTATTAAGTTTTCAGTCCCTTTAAGTTACTTTAAAATCCATTATAATGCGGATGTAACACATTCTAATGTTTTTGCAGCATTTGGCAGCAAATGTAGCTGTGGTAGTTAATAATATCTACAATAATTCTCAGCTCCCTGAGATCGCGCCTATTTCAAATATTTCCACATATTTGTCCAGTTGCGTAGACACTTGAAATACAACACTACACCAATTTTACATCATGATATTTACTAGTACCTAATCAATTTGCGAATATTTATAACACACACTGATCTTCACTCAAAGAAATTAAAAACTGGAGGTCGAGGTTTGCGAATTTTGTAAAGGTGATACTATGGAGCAATTTATGTTTTTAGGCTACTATTTGAGTTGTTTGACATAAATGAGCATGGCAGTTGCGAGTTCGTCATGCTTACTCAAATGTCTGTTTGAGCGACTGTAGATGAACGCCAGTATGTTGCAAAGTCATTGCGTATAGTCTGACCTCTTGTCTAACGCGACCTTTTCTTTAAAAAACCGGTTGGCTCTTTAGGCTTATAGCCGAGACGAGTGTTATTATGCTCTATTATCATTAAATTTGGTAATAAACTAAATCGCAGTTACGTACTGTGCAAATACAAATACAAAACATTTTCGAAAATCTCCAAACCTTCACATAATGATCCACAATACAATAGCTACCAAGAAACAATACATTACAATAACTGTTCGCCAGCCATTTTGCACAGAATACAATAAATTACACAGAAATCGGATTTTCCATAATTACCCAACACGGTTTCAATAATGCTGATCCAATACGGCAGCCATTTTGAATCAATGTTGATTTTCAAAATTAATGATAATCTGTTCATTTCGTTGTTCAATGAAAATAGCATGTGTTTAATTATCGATGTTGATATTTTTTAAACAATTCGTTTTGTAATAAGACTTCAGTGCAGGTAACAATACTTTTTTGTTTTTAAAATGTTAACTAGTGCTTAACTGCGTTTTCACCTGATGGTGCAGTCGTTGATGGTGAGGTGCACTAGTTTATTAGGAGACATGTAAATTTTAATCGGACGGGAAGACCTCTGCGAGCGAATTGTTCCTGTCCTTCGATGTATGCGGTAAACGACGAGGCGAAACGCTTAGTTTTGACCCCAGAGATTTCAACAACGTGAGTAAGAATGTTTGTCTTTGCTGTAGAAGACGCCCCGAGTGTTGGAAGTAGCTGGGCGATTCCCAGCTGCGGTGGGAATAGTACGGACGGTGAGTAATGGGTTACAAAGAGTGGGAAAAACTCGCTGCCAGGCCGTTCATCAAAGACCATGCCCGAATAGACGGCGGATTGTGCTCCGCGCACGCCTCAAAGATATGTCAGTAAAATTATAGAGGCCGATGCCTGTTAGAGCAGCTGGATTGTTTGGAAGTGTTTCCATGGCACTGGAACGCCAAGGGCAACTAAAGAAACACAGATGGGGTTTAAATTAAAAAAAATACATAAAATTAAAATTCAACTAATTGTCATTATTACATTAAAATAAATTTAGCTTTTAATCAGTCAGAATGAATTACAAATTTCTAACAGGAATTGGGACAGTACATGTCTGAAGGTCGTTGGAAGGCCTCCAACAAGGTGGACCGATGACTTGGTCAGGGTCGCGGGTATCCGATGGATGCGTGACGCACAGGACCGGTCGTTGTGGCGACGCTTGGGGGAGGCCTATGTCCAACAGTGGACGTCTTACAGCTGATATAATGATGATGTCTGCCACAGCCATGTATTATGTGCTTGTGTTCTGTGTATTTAGACAGTAAAAGTCTGACAAACCCTCTCGCTGCACCCAGAGCAGGAGAATTCATTTGATGATTGCCCACTGAAAAAACAGAGGATTGTCTATTGCCATTACTGAGCAAAAATGCGATCTGCCTTGTAATATAAATCTCAACTACCTCTGACTGTAATTTAAACGTTAAAATCTTAATTAAACAAAGTATTCCATGAATGGGCGGCAAGCCTATTTACATCAGCAATCCAAACTCCAGACAGTAAAATCAACTACCTATGTCTATAATTTAAACATTACAATCTTCCATATTCCCGCACCTACCTAATTAAACAAAGTAGGAACTAAAACAAACTATTCTGTGTTAGTACAAGAATGTTCTCTGAACAAAATGTTGAAGCCTGTATAGCGAGTGTGATGCCATTGTGCTCGACTCTAGACAATTATGAAAGTACACAGCACACACTGGTGGGAGTGTGCTAATAATTGTGCTAGTGACTTTCTTGCCGGAAACATTTCAGTAGAGGATGGGAAGCAGTTATTAAATAGTTAATCTGCGAGCTGTTCCGAAGTGGCTTATTATATCGTGGTTCTCTTTGTTATTAAATAAAAAGAATCAACGCTGCATGAAGATTGGTGTAATTACTAGATAGAAGTTAAGTTAACTAAGGTATTTGAAAGTTTGCGGAACAGTGTAAAGTCACACCTCCTTTGAAAAAGTACTAAAAAAAAAAAAAGTACTAAAAATACTCCGACCAGACGGGTGTTATGTCTGTCGCTACACATAATCATAATAATAATAAATATCTTAGTTAATTGCACATAGCGTTTGGTAATAGTTTAACCTTTCAAGCGTGAGAATTACAGACACAATAGAAAGACAATAGGTGCGCGAACGCCGGCGTTCGCGCGGGGTTTAATGAATTAATAGTTTGCAGAGCAGTGGTGGCCGAGTGGTAACGGCCCGACTTACGAGTTGTAGGTCGCAGGTTCGAGCCCAGCCAGGCGCATTACTTAGTGTAAATTATTTCATTACCACTGCTCACAAAACGGTGAAAGAAAACATCGTGAGGAAACCGGTATGTCCTAGAGCCAAAAATTCGAAAATATGTGACATTCACCATCACGCATTGGGCCCGCGTGGTGGATTACGGCCCATTTCCTCTCCTAGAGAGGAAGTTTGAGTTCCAACAGTGGGAACATTAAAAAGGCTGGTGATGTGGATGATGTTTGGTAATATCTGTCAAACTGTATAGTTTTTCCTTTTGTTTGAGGTTGTTGCAAATCATCAAACATAACTTCTCTCGCTCTGCGTGGAGTGAGAGAAAAAGTGTCAAACTCTTACTGATTAAAACTTGCACGTATTTTTTTAGTTACCTTTTGCGTTCTAGGGTCAAGGTATTATTTATTTAATCTTCATGCAACACAAAGTACATAGGCGGACTTAATGCCTTAGGCATTCTCTACCTGTCAACCTAGGGTGGTGAAGAAACAATATGGCAGGCGCACAAAAAGAAAATTTTGTTAGTAGTGGGTGTAGTGTGTAGTAGTAGTATCTTTTTCGAACAATTCAACAGCCCTAGCAGGCACTGGCCCTAATGGGAGAGTTCATTTACTGACATCTTTTAGAGTCGTACGTGAAATATTAACGTGCTGCCGACTCGAACTTGTCCCCCGACCATAAAGTATTATAAAACAATCTTATTGCAGAACAGTTTTGTTTCCATCTTAAAGTAATATTACTTCATTGTACAATGAGCTAAATCGCTCAGTATGATTGTATTCCTGCTAATAAAGGCTAAGAAATAATGAACGATTATAAAGATTTTATCTATTCCCTGCTAAAACAGAAAAGATGCGCGCTATATAGCGTTGTCTCTTTCACATGTTTGTTGTTCGAATCGCTATATTGAAGTTCATCGTGAACCAATAGAGTACGTTTAACTCAAAGATACCTTGCTAAAATATATTTTCAATACACTTACTCGAAAACTGGCTCTTATCGCACTACGAATAGGTTCAACATGACATGTTTATCACCCTCGTTTTTATTTTATTTATCATAACAAGGGCTTTTTTCATTCTTATTTTGTCAACCGTGATTATTATTTTTTTTTAAAGCAAAGAGGTGGATATTTTTAAGGTTTTAATATTTAATAAAAATTAAAATTGTGTTAATGAACAGAATATCATGAATAAATAAGATTATTTACACAATAATTTGTTATTATCAACAAATTAACAATTATCTGTGTTCTAAATTTAAAAATATTTGAATTTCTATTTTTAATATTAAGTAGGATGTATAAGGTTTGATATCTTTGCTTCTTCTTCAAACTGCAAAGGTAAAGCGCGGAAAAAAAGTCTATTAAATATTATTTTTTATTTGTGTTATATTTTGTGAAACAAATGTAGAATATATGATTTGAAGAGAATTCTTTAGATGGTGCCGCCGCCGCCAGATATTGTGATTAAGTTAATAAGTACTTCCGATAACCTGCTGCTATCTAAAACTTAAATATATGGCATCTTTGCAACATTTTCTTCAGTACAAAATGAACAAAAATGCGTCGTAATTTCCAGAGAAAGTAAGTATTTCTTCGTAAGTGTATTGAAAAACGTCGTTTGATACACGTGGAGATTTGTTACTGCAGCACTCGGCTCCACAACACCCTCACCTATACGGCTCGGGTTAATTTCGCCTCGGTTGCAATGACAAATTTTCCCCACTTGTATCAAAATGTACTATTTTAAAAGGATCTAAGTAACTTTCATAAAAAGGACGTAAGAAGTTTCAAGATTTTACATAAATAAAGTAGAAAAACTATTAAAAACAGCTGCGAGCGACTACGTTAAGTTTTAGTTGCACGTTAGTGTGAATCGTAACATTCTGAATTATTCGGCAAGATTCTTATCAGTGTTGATTTGTTGAGTGCGAACCGATTTTGAAATATTAAAATAGTTTTCATGTGCTTACATTTAGAGTAATCTGTCTTCAAATGGTTGGTGTTCGAAGCGAATAATTGGACCCAGGAAGTAAAATGCTTATGTTAAGCTTGAAACTTATTGTACATGGACATCATAGAATCAAGGTCGTGTAAAGTTAAACAGTGTATTCCAGTAAAATGACTTTTTGTTCGTGTTGTTGTTCGTGCACTATTGGTTTCAGTGTTACCTGGTTCCAGAAACTAATTAATTTATACCCGACGTACGGCGAATATTCACCCTTACGTTGTTGAAACCTCTACGGTCCGGACTAAGCGTTTCGCCTCGTCGTTTATACCGCGTACGTCGAAGGACTGGAACAGTCTGCCTGCTGCGGTCTTCCCGTCCGATTATAATTTGGGTGTCTTCAAGGCTAGAGTGAATAGGCTCTTAATAAACTAGTGCGCCTCACCATCAAAGATTGCATCGCTACTTACCATCAGGTGGGATCGCAGTCAAGCACTAGATTATCTCAATTAAAAAAAAAAAAAAAAAATTGACGTAAAAAGCTACTAGCGGTCAAAAATCCCGTCAAAGTGTGAAAAAAATGAACTTTTTAAAAGTGACGTCAAAAACGCTAAGAAAACAATCTTGTTTAATATTGTAACAAGATTATTTTGCAAAAAGCATAAGTAAGATTAAAACAATACTGCTATAAGAGCTTGTGGACGCCCTACTGGACGGTTGGACGATGAACTTCCTATTGCTCATCGTCTGTAAACTCAAGTAGTTGCGATATCATGTATACTTACTTAAATTAGGTGTCGCTAAAAGTTTTATTATTGTTGTGTGTATAAATTAAAATTAGTGATTTCCGGTTGGAAATAAGCATTGATGCGTCATAAATTACCAATAAACCAACTATTGGAAATTCAATTGAATTTAACAAACCACAGTGCGGCCATCGCGCATTTGACAACTTCATTGCATTATTTTTGAGGGTATTTTCATGTTATTTATGTTGGGTAAACTTCCAATCAAACTGGATGAAACTGAAAATCAGTAGGTACTTCATACAAACACCAGCAGCTTCACCCGCGTAAGTGTAGAAAATTGTCTTGAGAAAACACACTCCGGGAAAAAAAAGTATCCTATGTGCTGTTCCAGGGCATGATGTATCTGATCTGTGTTTCATTTTTAACCGACTTCGAAAAGGAGGAGGTTCTATGTTCGGCTGAATGTATGTTTTTTTTTTATGTATGTACACCGTTATCTCGGTCAATTGTGGACCGATTTTGAAAATTATTTTTTTGATTAATAGGTTATGCTTCCAAGTTGGTTCCATAGAAATATTTATAACAATATTTCTATGGAACCAACTCATAAGATCTGATCATGAACTTCGAAGTATGGAACAGAACCCCTCATAGAATTACAGCAGAACTGTGGTTACAAGTAAAGTTGCTTTGTTTATACGTGTAGTCGATGACTGACTGACAGACTGACAGAAAAGGGGGGGGGGGGTGTATCGAGCTGATCTGATGATGAAGCCAGAAGGTAAATTAATGTAATCTAACCATGTTTGAATCGAAAGGGGAGTAAGACAGGGCGACCCTCTTTCGCCAAAACTATTTATCGCTGTCCTAGAGAACGTTTTTCAAAATCTAAACTGGAAAACCATGGGACTGAGTGTAGATGGCACCTGCCTAAGCCATTTGAGATTTGCGGACGATATTGTTGTACTTGCTGAGACAGCTAGGGACCTAGAAACAATGTTACAATCGCTGGACCAGGAAAGTGCTAAGGTTGGACTAGAGATGAACGCCTCTAAGACAAAAATAATCACAAACAGCCAAAAAATCCCTGTGAGCACAAATGCCAACTACATAGGATACGTAGATAACTATATATATCTGGGTAAACAGATGTCTTTCAGTGCAACAAATAATGAAGAAGAAGTAGAAAGAAGATGTAAAATAACGTGGAATAAATTCTGGTCCTTAAAGGAAATTCTAAAAGGAGATTACACATTAAACATGAAAAAAACTATAATGGATACCTGTCTACTGCCCAGTTTATTGTATGGCTGTCAGACATGGGCCTACACACAAAAAGTGAAAGAAAAAATAAGAACAACACAAAGGGCAATGGAGAGAAGTACACTAAAAATCAGGAAAATTCACAAAATAAGGTCAGAAATTATCAGACAAAAAACTAAAATCACTGATGCTTTAACCCAGGCTTTAAAACTAAAGTGGCAATGGGCCGGTCATGTCTCGAGGCTCAAAGACAATAGATGGACCATTAAAGTGACGCGATGGAAAGGGCCACCAGGGAAAAGAAATGTCGGCAGACCTCTAAAACGGTGGACTGATGATATTGTAAAGGAAGCAGGACAAGATTGGATGTTCCTTGCTAGAGAGCGAGATGTCTGGAAGGAGAAAGAGGAGGCCTTTACCCATACGGGATCCACATCCCAGGTGCAAAAATAACCTTACTAACACTAGATTAATAAGTTAAACGTACTAACCCAACTAACAAACATTTGAAATGTAACAGGATGTGGAAATAAAAAAGGCTTATTATTATTATTATTATTTCGTTTATTCATTAAAGTACATATAAATTATATTTTTAAATATTCAATAAAAAATAAAAAACATTTAAAAATATAAAAAATAGTAGCCCACCGGTATCGGGAACAGGGTCCAAGCTACCGGCGGTCAGGGCTCCAGAGAAAGGAACCTCCTGACTATACGAGCCGTGTCGAGCAATACTGCTATTATTAACCACTTATTTATTATTATTATTATTAACCATGTTTGGGATTATTACAATCGTTATGAGATGAACTGTGGCTATAAGTTTATTAAGTTTGTCTGAGGGGTACTTTTAGTGGTGGTACCATAACTAAAAAGTGTAAAATAAAAAAGAAAAAATATAACTGACTTCAATGTTAAAAAACACTGAAAAGTATAAAATAACTTTAATTTTGGAAGTCAATGTTAAATAACGAAGAGACAAAACTATTATTCATCGAAATCCATGCAGCCGTTCGAGCGTGAAGAAGTAACAAACATACACACACTCACAAACTTTCGCTATTTAATGAGTGTTATGAAGCGACTTTTTGTTTAGCTGACCTCAACAACCAAATAGTTGTAGAACAGGATGCTCCTAAGCAATACCATACTGCCAGACGGCGAGCTAACCATTGCTCGCCATTCGCAAGCCAAGTCTACTGTAGCTGTAAATGGGGGTCGGGATCCCGGCGGCTGGGGCGTGAGGTAGGTCATTCCGTCACGCATGAAGCCACCTCTCTCGCTAGCATTACTACTTTGCAGAACGAGGTGACAGTCTGCCATTTCTTCTCACCCCGGACCATGGCCTGTACCAGAGCCTGGCGCGAGAGGTCCTTGCCGCTGCTCGCCCCCACGAGCTGCTCGGCACCACCGTGTGTGCTATTATTTTAGCAACGGGGCGTTTCAGTTTCCGTTCTAAAAACAATGTTAAATATTTTGAGAAGCCGAAAAGGCAGATGCTTTATTAGTACGATGATATTACTTGACGTTTACAATAACATTGTGCTGCGTTCACACCGACGTCGCAATTAGGGCGAGTACACACGTTATTAGCTAGAGATAATTGCCAGCCTTTCGCTAGTTCCTTGTAGCTGTGGTCGCTCAAATAATAATGTACTAGTGAAAACTTCTGAGGAAAGGTTATTTGAGACAAAATAAAATCTGATTTATGTGATAACCCGAACTCATGTAATTTTTTACGGTAAAACAGGAAAGACAGAAAAAAAATTGGTGATGGTCTTGTAAGTACACGTGTAAACCCTGTTTAAATATTACATCTCTTTAAATAAGGAAGGGCCTGAGCCACAGAGTGACTGCTACGAATAGCGATGAACAACGATATTAAAAGGAAGAAAATTAATTCGTTAATAGATGGAAAACAAAACTGAAGATTTTTCTTAGAAGTTTGTATGTTACAAAGTGTTTTAGTAACTTTTTTTTTATTGTAAGGTAGTGTAGAGTAGTGTAAAATAACCCTTTATTTTATTTTATAAGTAAGGAAAACTGTACGTAGTTATTTGCATACTAGGTTCCACCAGCAGTATTGCCTGCGTGAAAGTAGAATATTATTCCAAGAGGACATGCTATCCAAACATAAGATTTTTAAGTATTTTATATAAATTATCCTATTTATCTACACTTTTATAAAGAAGTAAATTTATATATACAAAATTATAAAGTTTATTTCTGAGTGAAATAAAAAATAAATAAATATGCTAGATATATTTTATGTATGCGGGCAAAGCCGCAGGCAAAAGCTAAGTTTTATAAAGTGAGTGAGTGAGTGAGAAATAAGTATATTAGATGAAAGTGGCGCCAGTGACTGAGAAGTTAAAAAATAATCGTTTGTCTTGGTATGGCCATGTAAAGAGGAGAAATGTTCGATGGTTTTCGTAGCATCAGGGATCCTATTCGTGTGCACGCCTGCTTCCGCAAACATCCCCAATGCACTGCAAAAGCATGGCAGCCCTAACATTACTCTAAAGACGTTATTATATTGAACTCGCTGAGCATTATACGATCTTTTTGTATAGCCGCCCATCCAACCGATATAAACCATCACATTATTATTCTACTCTCTCTGCATTTCTATTTAGTATTAGCTAATAAAATCAGTTAGAGCGTGTTCAGAGTGCTGCACTTGCTAATTGTGCCGCGTTCTGTCGGGGTTACTCGCTACGAACACTATTATAATAGACACTGTTACATTACAAAACCGTATTATGGGCATGTTCCTTTTTAGGGTTCCGTAGCCAAATGGCAAAAAACGGAACCCTTATAGATTCGTCATGTCTGTCTGTCTGTCTGCCTGTCTGTCTGTCAGTCTGTCTGTCTGTCTGTCAGTATGTCTGTCTGTCTGTCCGTCCGTATGTCACAGCCACCTTTTTCCGAAACTATGAGAGCTATACTGTTGAAACTTTGTAGGTAGATGTATTCTGTGAACCGCATTAAGATTTTCACACAAAAATAGAAAAAAAGCAATAAATTTTGGATGTCCCCCATACTTAGAACTGAAAGTAAAAAAAAATTTTTTCATCAAACCCATATGTGTGGGGTATCTATAGATAGGTCTTCAAAAATGATACTGAGGTTTCTAATATCATTTTTTTTCTAAACTGAATAGTTTGCGCGAGAGACACTTCCAAACTGGTAAAATGTGTGTCCCCCCCTCTAACTTCTAAAATAAGAGAATGATAAAACTAAAAAAAATATATGATGTACTATCACTTGCAAAAGTCCATAAGAATTCTTAAAACATATTCGTTTGACGTTTAGTTTGACTTACGACCTTTTATTTTCAAGTTTCGCCAACAAATGATTGAAATTCACAATTTCATCAACTTATCATAAGTCAAGATGGCCCAGTGGTATAGGCACACAGATTGAAGCGCAAATCAGCGTGCCGCAAGTTCAAATCCCACGCAATTATTGACTTTTTGTAAGTTCTTACCCGATTGGAAGTTATGTATTTGCATTACATATATTAAATTATTCTTTAACTTGTTCACACTTTCTTAGAGTTAGAAAGGTAGATCACAAAAAAAACTAAATAAAGAATTAGATTTCTGCGAGGTAGACACGAGTTTTAACTTAACCGAAATGAACTGTCGTTTGGTTGTAGTTGTTGGTTAGTGACGTGAGGTTGACAGTATTGTAATATTCGCAAAATGCAGGCTAATATTAGTATTGAAGTGAGGGCGACTATCATTGGGCTGCATAAAAGTGGTCTTAATAAAACACAAATATCTGAAGAAACCGGACTGAATGTGAGTATAATAGCTATTAATGAATTGTAACTTTATTACAAATTAATCTTCTAATTAAAACGTATGCCATTTATGAATCCATTCATCGTATCTTTATGAGGTTTAAAAGAGAAATACGTAAATCGTTGGGTTTATTGGATTGGTTATTGGATTAATAAATGCAGTTTTATTTTAAAATTATATTCAATAATTATGATTATTAACATTTTATATAATGAAAATGAAGTGAAGTAGGTATAGCTGCCTAATATATATATTTTTTTTTATTTTAGAAAAATACTGTAAATCTTTGGCTAAAAAGATATGAGGAAGAAGGTAGCCTTGCTAGTCGAAAGAGAAGTGGGAGATCGAAGCTTATTAGCGAGGCGCAGCGACGACATATGGTGGACGTATACGAAACGAATGGTTTCGCACCAACGAGACATTTTGCGGAATTATATGACACCTCGATGGATACTGTTCGCCGTGCACTTCACGCTGAAGGCGTGCATCACAGAAAACCTGCTAAAAAGCCGTACTTGACAGAGAGGCACAAACAAGAACGATTACGTTTCGCACTAAATATTTAATGTTAACTAAACTAAATGGCCTACCATTTTATTTTAACATATCTGTGATTATTCGTTAACAAACACTGTATTATATTGTGTTTACTTTCGTTTAAAACAGCTATATCTTTTAACTTGTGCCATCGCCTCATCTTAAGAATGCAGTGAACTCGCTATCAATTTTGTTGACAATAATCATGAGTCTATTTCGTTTTTTATTCTTCTACCCGCACTGTTTTAACATAATACTATAGTTCAATTTATTTTTCTCATCTAATTGACGATTATCTTGTGAGAACTAAAGTTCTTTTAACAGAAATTGAGGTTTGGTTTCAATCTTCTTTTCGTCAAGAAAATGAACAATTAAGCTATGACCTCAATACATTCATTGTGACGTTACACAAAAATAAAATGTTTACAAAGTCCAAATCATATATCACTTTTCAATAAATAACTGGATATAAACAATTACCTATATTTTATTTTATTAAAATTTGAATATCCGTTCATTGTTACGTTATTTATATTATGAATGGTCTAAGTGGGTATACTTCCAACAAACAATCTTAGGCGTAACATAGATAACGGTTACAAGATAACTTTTTGTCTAGGTAACAATTCGACGTCACAATTCTCATAAATGTTTAATTTGTAAATATAAAGAATAAACATTTTTATTAAACACGTCTTTTTATTTCCACCTTATAACATCGAAAAGATGTAACAACTAAATAATTGCAAATTACGAATGTGATTCTTCTTGTGGTTAATAGATCACATTCGTAATTTGCAACTATTTAGTGCAAAAAATGCAATAGTATTTTTCATAGAAATATAAAAAAACAATTAAATCAATATAGATTGGGAATTTTCAAAGTAAGAAATAACTGCAACGGACCGACCATGATTTGAACTCGGGTTACGTGATTTGCGAATCCAACACTTAGTTCACACGGCTACCAGCACATGACGAATTGAATTGAATTTTATCAATGCTACCATATAGCTCAGTGCGACGACAGTTCCTTAGTGTGTGTTATCTGTGGAATGTGGATACTCATACATGCGCACACATACGCACGGAAATATCGCGCTCGCTCGGTTCGTAGCAATGTAATCATTAGCGTTCCTATGGACTTTTGCGGCCTTACTGTACATTACTATAAAAACTGCCAACGAAAATTGGTTTGAACGAAATCTAGTAAGTAGTTTTTTTTTAATGCGTCATAAATCGAAAAAAATACACTTTTATTAAAACATCGATCAAAGTTACGACACATTACAAGAACTTTTATATTATGTTACTTGCTGCTTCGGAACCCTTCATGGGCGAGTCCGACTCGCAAAAGTGTTGTAATAGTATGGTTGTTCGTCTTTTTGACAGCGTAATAATAAATGAAAGAAATAGAACAAATACAAGTAGTGTCTGTACATTATCCCTTAATCTCTAGCGCATCGTAGATAAATAAAATAATAAAATATAACACGTTTACTTTATCCACTTATATTTTACACGATATTTTCACGCTTTTACACTTGAAGTTCAAAAAATGACTATTCAGTCTTTAAAATAATTGCTTTAGTTACCTGAAATTATACATGATCTGCGAATACCAACTTTTCAGGCACGTGCCTGAAAAGTGATTGATTATGTAAGTGATTGAGTGAGTGATTATGTATAATATACGTATATAGATATAATACAATTAGTTCATTACCATTATTTTGCGGACTTTTGTGCGTTCACCTAGTTTTAATTTTTATTCTGAAATACCTTAATTGAAATGTGTAACAGATTGATTATGTCCCACCAAAGTTTTTTTTTGACAATAGTCTTTATTTTTCAATCTTAGAATTTTTCAGAGTAAAGACACTCTTTCGGGCTCGACGATGAACGAGATGATGAACTACAACTCGGTTTCTGTAGAAAATGATTGACGCAAAACAAGTGATGTGATTGGTTTTTGAAAATTAAATTACAGTAATCAACACGCGTTACATAATTTCTTACATTTTTGCAAAAAAGGGTTTATACTTCTGAAACGTTTGAGAAAAGAAACAATGAGAAAATACCGCAAGATTACCTTTGTATAAAACATTGGATTTTAGAAGCATAATACAAACGTGTAAAATGTAAGGGCGCGTACAGCTGCCGCCAGCGCTGCATGTCTCACTGCACTTGCTAATTGCGTCGTATTCCACTGCGGTTTCTTGTTAGTTAGCTGTAGGAAAGTACTCAGGCTTCTTGTAATGATGTGGTGACTACAAAGTTATTCCTTTTACAGTTTTTAGTTAAAAACAGTGCTTACTTATTCTCATTAAAGAGAGTGCAGAATAAGCACATTGTCTTTTATAATTAAAGCAAATTTTAAAATACACTACTCAAGTACTGGAGTTTGAAGGAGAATTGAAGGTAGAGAGTTGGAGGAGGAGAGCTGGAGTACAGGTGGTTATTACTTGATAAAAATATATATTTTTTAAATACAACTAATTATTACTACTATATTTACTGCAAATTTTTGGCTTTCAAACAGTTAACCAGATTTTTTTTTGACGATTTTGTAACTACAGGACAATAGTTTAATGAAAAATATGAAATTAAAAAATTGCCCTAACGTAAACCACTTTTGAGTAGCCAGTAAACTTTTGTTTATGAAATTCTAAGCTACCATAAAACTATTCGCCATTAAATTAATAAAGTCTTGTTTCCACCTTGCTATACATTGGCGTTACTCTACATTCTAATAATATTTCTGCCACACAACACCGGGCTACCTTAAAGCAATTTGCTGCGGTTACGTGGCGACCACACGATCGTTTTGTGCATTATTACCTTCACTATGCTGAACTTACATGCTAATTGAGTTGCTTTTCTATTAGCTGGCGACATCACTTTATTGTTAGTAGGTAATGGTGTTTGGTAGGGGGGGAATTCTGTTAAGAAATAATAGATATTTCATGTTTGATAATACATGTAATCAGCTGAACAAATGTAGACTGGACGTTGACTTCAACATAACTTGGTAAAATTTGTATAGCTGGCAGTTTTGAGGCTAATAAAATATTAATATTTAAAAAAAGTCCAGCACTAGGTAGTTAAATATTTAACTTTCGTTTCAAGAAACAAAAAGCAATTTAAAAACAGAAATAACTGAATCTTCGACTTTATTATAATCCTTTTTTTTAAAGTGACTGTGAACTACAAGATACGAAATGCAAATGACGCGCCATTTCTCCGCCCCTCTACAATAGCTTGCTCGAGTACTAGAGCGAGCCACTCGACTGCCACTGTCCGTGTGTGTGACAGCCCTAAATCTCGCGCGTATAAACGGATCGTTAGTGTTGATGTACAATCCTAAAACAAGTGTTTTAGTTGCGGATAGATAAGGGTTTTATTTTAGTGTGGGTTGTTTCGAAAATATTGTTAGAATATTTTTTGATTGGTTGAATATAATATTGATTAATTTATCCAATATTTGGTGAGATATATTATGTTAGTAGCTGTTGCCAGCGACTTTACCTCCGTCAAAGTAAAAAATTATCCCAAGGGAATATACTCCTGGGATAAAAAGTATCTTATGGTTTACCCGTGTGTTTGGCACTCAAATCTGTTTAGCTATACGAGCGTGAAGAAGTAAGAAACAAACGCACAAACTTTCGCCTATATAATGCTACTAGTGTGATTGAAAAATAAGAAACAAAAAAAGTCCTGGAAGGGAGAAATATTCTTATTTAATTGGTTTTCCTTTTTCTTATATATTTAATAAAAATACAATTAGCATAAGCGTTCATGGTTATTTTTATTTTTATAATTATCACTAACAAAGGTAATAAAGAAAAGATAACCCCAATTTTTTCTCTTTAGACCGACCAACACTCAGCCTCACTACCACATCAAAAATTCTCTTCTAAATCCAGATTCAAAAAATGCATATTCTATTTTCATGTCAGTAATCTGTTGATGCGATGTCGACACAGCTCTCGGGAGTGTCGGCGTGCCGGTGTCTGCAGTGTCGCAGTGTCGCCGTGCCGCCTCCCTCGAGACGCTGCTTGTTAACTTGAAATTTCAAACAGCGCTAGAGTTTGGAAAAAATGTCTTTTGTGTTCTCGTGACGTTGGATGTGTTAATATTAGAGCGGGGTTGTAAGTTGCAGTGAAGTTAAGTTGGCGCAAAGGTTTTAGTTATTAACAGTGAGTGGTTTAACTGTCAAGTGTCAGTGTGTGTAGTTTATGTGTATGTCATTTTACTTTTGGTGTACAATAAAATTTATTCTATTCTATTCTAAGTCTCTAGACACTATGCTATCTTGAGATTTAAAATAAAATATAGCGAATATTTGTGTAAAAATCATAACCAGCTTTAGCCCGCAGCTTCTCCCACGTACATTAAATATAGCCAATGTCACTCAAAAATAAAGGAGCTTTTTATCGAAGAAAAAATTTTTGCAATCGGATCAATACTTTCAGAGATTACCTCCTACAAATAAAAAAAAAAAACAAATTTTACCTCTTTATAGTAATAGTGTAGATTGAAATAACTAAA
The DNA here is from genome assembly GCA_910589285.2 of Mythimna ferrago. Lineage (NCBI taxonomy): Eukaryota > Metazoa > Arthropoda > Insecta > Lepidoptera > Noctuidae > Mythimna > Mythimna ferrago. The sequence continues at coordinate 20,249,773 of OU342698.1, forward strand.
AATTCTTTTTTTTATGTGGAAAATCATCCTATAACTTCTCCCACTCTATAGCGGAGCGCAAGGGCGTGTCAGACTTTTACTGACTAAACCCCACTCCTATGTTCCTTCTTTGCCTTGCATTCTAGGACCCTAGGATTTCCTTTCTGAAGCGAACCTATGGTCCCAATAGGCTTCGGCTTTGCTGAGCCCAACGGTAACTGAAAATCCAGTAATGGGCATTTATACTATTTTTTTTCCTCAATTCCTTAGACGTTTTTAGACATACTTAAGTGACGACAGTTGGACTTCTCGGAATCAAACCTAGGCCCACTTCTCTTTCAAGCCAACCATTTTACAGTAATTTCTACAACCCGAAAATGAAACCATTTAACTAATTGTCGAGCAGTGACTATGATCCCAGTTAATCTTTAAGGGAGGTGCCTTAGAAATTAAATCAAGTGTATGAGCAGAGCGCTCGGCTGTACAATCTGATTTCCCCGAGGGCAGCGGAGTTCCACCACAGTCAGAACTTGAGCAGATTTGGGATCGCCGAGCAAAACCACGAGACATTGCATGTTTTGTAAAATAACACGAGTTGTGATAATAATATATGCTTCTAAGACTTACGGCCATGTGGCCAGAGGAGGGATTAAACACATGTTACTAAATGAGTTATATGAGTATACATGTGGATGAAACCACCCTAATGTTGTTGAAACCTCTACGGTCCGGACTAAGCGTTTCGCCTCGTCGTTTATACCGCGTACATCGAAGGACTGGAACAATTTGCCTGCTGCGGTCTTCCCGTCTGATTATAATTTAGGCGTCTTTAAGGCAAGAGTTAATAGGCTCTTAATAAACTAGTGCGCCTCACCTTTAACGATTGCATCACTGCTTACCATCAGGTGGGATCGCAGCCAAGCACTAGTTTATACCAATTTAAAAAAAAATGAAAATGGATTGGGAAGCCAAAGAAAATATGGATGGATTGTGTGAAGAATGATAGACACATGTGCTCCTTGACTGCACAGGTATGACCGATACAAGCATGCAAATTCTAGGATCCCTCAATTCCCTTACGAACGCCCTGAAAAACCTGGGAGGCCTGATCTGTTTTTGAGGTAAGCTGGATTAAATAAACTCACTACAGGTTTGCCACAATGGCCCATGTGCAATAGTTAAGCAAAAACCAGACTCCGATAGATATATATAGAAGCGTGCCCGGTGAATGGATAGAATAGAAGAAAAAACATGTTGCGTCGACTGGAAATAACACAAGACAAGGGCAGGAAGATGGCTTATTAGATGTAAGCCTAGTAAATAATCTTGATAAATACGTACATAGACTGGATAAATAAAGTTTGTATTTTTTTCCAATAACTTTAAAGTACTACAAATAGCGTTTGTTTTAATGACTTTGAAGTCTTTTGACCATTGTCGCTAGATAAGATCACTTCCATAAAAGTTACTTGACGTGGGACTCTCTTCTGTCCAGCCAGAGTTCAAGCTTCTATTCTTCAAGCTAATAGTGAATAGGTTACATCTAATTAAGCGTACTTTATCATCACCACACCATCAAGTAGAATAGCGGTCAAACTCGTGCCTATCAATAATAAAAAGACTACCACAAAGCAGTAAATAGGTCGTTGAGTTTCAAAATCACAAAACTTATTTTCGCCACAAAATATTATACGACACATAGTTTCGCCCAGTTTTATCTTTTTATGTGGACCCATAACGTAACTTAATAGTCTATAAATTCATTCTCCTAAAGTTTGAAAGTACTAAAAGTAAGTAAATCTTAATACATTAGCAAAATGTTTTATTCAGAACTTTGAACAGTCTATTGTATAAGTTTTATAAAGTTTTTCATAAAAATTTAATGAAATAATAGTGACAGTCTTATGGACTAGTTATTATTCAAAATTATAATGCTAAAACTATTCAAAGTTTAGTTTTGATTAAATATCAAAACTAAAATGTATGATATTCAAAGTTATAATTTAATATTAACATGTAAGAATGAATGTTAATAAAAAAGTCTATCAAAACAGTCCATTGTGAATTCGTGACGTAAAATAACTACGAGTAAATGAAGGTTAATAATGTATCAAATTGCTTTATAAAATTACTATATCTTTATGAACACATTCATATTAAAAAAAACGGTGACAAAACAAACTCCAGAGCTACAAAGGACAACAAACAAGCTCCAACTCGTTCCACAGACTACGTAACACAATTTAGGAACAGAGCCGGCACACCGGAAGTGCGGAGCAACACTACAATCCCATAAATAGGAGCACAGGTGACTTCCGGTTGTCTCTGCTTCGCAATGCTAGAGTACTAATTATTTAGTCTGGATTTTGCTTTTAGGGAACTTGTTAGTTAGTATAGTAATATTTCTCTGCGTTCTTAAATACTTCAATATTTTTGAGTTTACGAAAATGGTGGAAAGACAGGTGTTTAATGGAAATAGTTCGATTGCTTATGAAAAGCTCTTTCCAACTGTTTACGATTTTTGTATTTAGATTTGACCATAAATGCGTAAAGTTTGACATTATTTATATTTTTGACTAGCGTTTGCCCGCAGCTTCGCCCGCATACATAAAATATAGCCTATGACACTCAAGAATAAAGCAGCTTTCTATCGATGAAAAAATTTTAGCAATCGGACCAGTATTTCCAAAGATTACCTCCTACAAAACAAAGAACAAAAAAAAAAGAAACTTAACCTCTTTATTATATTAGTGTAGATTTTATTTTTTGTAGCACATAATTTTTACTTACTGTAAATTTTTGAACTAATGTTTATGTATACGAGCGATAGATTTTGACAAAAGTTGGCGATTGAAACCTAAACGAACATCGTAGCTTCTCTGAGTCAAAAATAAATTAATCAAATTATAAAAATGCAACAAAGTGACCGCAGATGACGGCGCAGTGCTTTTTTCACTTATCTCACCAAATTCTTTGATCTTTTGGTTATTTAGAGTAGTAATTAGATGGAGATGTTACTTGTATGTAACTGAAACACCAAATTATATTCCCCTAGTTTTGTGATCATTCACTTTTTGACATACTATCAAAGCAATTTTAATAGCACAGTCACTATGTTATTATGCCATAATAATTATGAATTTTGCAACGCTTGTTCATAAACCGTTTCAACAACTTCTAAAGTCGATTCTACTTTGATCACCATCATGGTTATCAAAGTAGATGTGAAAGGCAGAATACCGGATTCTAGTGTCCAGGCCTATATTCAGTGAGTACACTAGAAAGGACTGAGTATATACCTAACACTGGCTAAATCAATCATCAGACATTGTTAAAGTTTTCTTTAAAGCCATAGTGACAAAATAACATTATCAAACATTCTAATAATCATATCGTAAAACAAGACAATGCACCGAAAATAACATTCACAGAAAAATTCCACAAGTAAAAATTTTCGACAAATAAAACTTAGGTAAATTCCCGAAGCCAGCACTAGTCCGTAGGTGGAGTAAAATGTTCAGGCGCGAAGACGCTGAATTGATTCCAAGCGTTTGGCTCAACTTTATTCGTAACGAAGCCTTTTTGAATAAGTCATGGTTAAAAATTCAGAAGTGTCAAGTGCGGGGTCATGTCCCTGTATCTCGTGAGCTCGACGACGGCTCAGGCGTCAGTATTCTGAGCGTGTTCAACGTGGTTTAGAATAGAGACAAGGGAGGATTGAATTTTGGTAGTGTTAAAAATAAAGTTTAAGGAAGAAAGGTTAATGCAATAGGAATACGGAATTTAGAGATTTCAAGTCTGAAAGTTTTAGGTGAGCGTGCTTCAGCTGCACTACATCATTGGTGACACCAATTGGTAACCAATGTAAGATAGAAAAAAATATTTATACAAACAAATAAGTTTTGACAGTATTGATGCAATTGTCATAATTGTTTTTCACAGATAGTTACACTATCCTCAAGTGTCATTGGCGTTAAAAGCTGTGAGCAAACATTGTCTACAATCAAGTTCAAAAAACCAGTCTCTGACAAGTTAAAACCATCTCGTAACCGAGTATAAAGATGTATTAATTGTGCTATGCATAGTATTCATCATACATAAACATTGTGACTACATAAAATTGACAGATAGAAGGAGTACAAAATAAACCGAGAAAGACTAGTCCCAAGATAAAAGACGATTACTAAGATCGATCAAGCCTACAGACTACCACTTTATATCTCGTACTGAAACACCTGCCCACTATATATTTCTTCCAGGCCATTCCAGACTCCAGGGAATATATTTTATTAGCGTAAAAAATCTCACTTAAGAACCTCTCCGGCAAATAATTCACGGCTTGCCTTCCTTGGTTCCGAATACTTAAGATTTTTAAATCCAGTTTTCTTTCACTGAATGATATTTAGTATTTCCATGCTGCTGGATTTTTTGTCGGAAATGTGGATAGCGGTTAGTTTCTTGGCCTCGTTTTTAAGTAGTTCAGGTTAACTGAGATTTTTAAGTTTAGAAGCTGGCGTTTGGTAAGTTTTACGCTTAGTAACTACTTGTGTAGAATTTTTCTCTTACTTTCATTAAGAGTCTACCATATTTTTGGTGTAAGCTTTAAAGTTGAGGTGTTCTTAATTAAATCAAAGACGTGTATATAATTAACTGTATTTGAATATATTGATGTTTTCCCAATGATAGGACAAATCAAGCCAACAAAACAAAAAATGTACCTATTAAAATATCTATAAAATTTATCTAGTCAAAAAATTACCCTGAATGAAGTTTCTACAATAAATGATATTTGGTTCAAACATTTAATTTCTTTTGCCATTTGGGTGACTGATAAGAGATCCTAAAGAATCGATGGAAGGATTGAATCCATTTTTAAGCAACTTGGTATATTTAGATTTGTAACTACCATGGCTTTGGTCTGATGATGCGGCCGTAAGGTGCACCTCAATTATACAAGATATTATGACGTCTCGTTCTTAGGCTCAAATGTCATTTCAAATTAAACATACTTATTACTGGTGTTCTCTTTACTTATATTTGAACCTATTTTCTGTGTGTTATTATTTTCAACTCTAAAATAATTACGAACAATACCAATTACCTACGTACTTTCAAGTTATGTCAAAGAATTATCGCCACCACCTGTAGCTCCAGTACCAACCTAATGGAATTGGCTCGTCGTCGAACTAGATGTAATTGATCACTCTTTCACACGAACTATTCATTGCTTAAAACTAAAAAGTCTTCTTTTTCTTGCAGTCAGAATTAATATGAACACTTTGTAGATTAACAGGTCGCCGTCGAAAGGTTCAAGGTCCTACCTGAAATGTTATTTACCTGGAAAATATCATTGTTTACAGGGTTAGCAAGCTAAACACGCAAAAGGCCTACCACGTTGGTCATAGAACCAATGGTCAAAAGAACTGATAATTCTTAGCATGCATAACATATAACTAAATTGGATCAATGACTTTAAAAAATGGGACAGACTGAATGCATAAGACAAAAAACCAAAAGATTCACTAAGAGGAGGCCTTTGTCCAGTCTGAAGTGAATTAGTTTAGTTGATAGACATTAGACGAAGGTATCCGCGTTTAAGGCTATTTATTTGACTAACACTTAACTAAGGACCAATTGAGTTGATTGTCAATTTGGCCAATAATAATTAGGAGTGTCGTGTGTATTGTCTGTGGCTAGTCTAACGCATCTCACTGCTCTTAAACAAACCGTTGATAAATACAAACTTCCCTCAAACGAACCCTTTCTCACCCAATCGACCCCTTTAATTAATCTCAAGCTCCTATTCATCTCTTGGTTATAACAATAATTAACATTATTCCGCTCCTTGTCAAAGCATCGTCACAAGCACTTCACTTTAGACACTAATTGATGAGCCCTCGCAACGTGTAACGCGTTGTGTAGCATGTAACATTATACGTTACAACGTTATGCGTTATAACGATATGAGTGTAGCGTGTGATGGTGACAGTTCTGACGAATTGCTTGCCAAACGATGCTGTGGTTTGTGGAAGAGATGAGAGATTTTATCTTTCTTGTCTTTTAACTGATTACAGTGGAGCTAAAGTTTACTGTAATGTTTTCTTAATTGAAATTGAATCGTGTTAAGGAAGTTGTCAATGGGAACTTTTTTGAAGCAAATATTCATCACGGATACACGAGTAGATACGATGGGGCAGCGATAAAGTCACGTGTTGTAGTAGTTAACTATCAGTGAACGCCTATTGAAGCTGGTTTTTACATCAACACAGTCATGCATTAGTAGAAACGCAACATCAACATAGTTATGCGTTAGTTTTGAAACAGTTACACGTTGCAAGTAAGACACAATAATAAATGCATCGACAAGTCCAAGAGAACTACTGAATCAATGCAAAAATCATTGTGTATAACCTCCCTAAGAAGTAATGTCAATGGACGAAAACAATTTTGTTTTTTTTTAATTGATATAAATTAGTGCTTGACTGCAATCCCACATGATGGTAAGCAGTGATGCAATCTCTGATGGTGAGGTGCACTAGTTTATAAACTAATTCAATTCATGGTACGGAACGCGAGGGTATGGGAAGCAGACAGACACCTCAACTGAAGAACCACGGGTTGTTTGGTAAGTAAGTTTGGTCTGACATTTCTTCTCACTCCACCCAAGTAGTAGAAGTTATTTGATAATTTCCCACCATCAAAAATAATGGTTGACAACAACGAGATCTAAATAAATTAGGATTTATTTGTGTATGAACAAAATTTTGGCAAGATAAAATATGCTACCTAGCCCGCCTCCAACTGTAATGAGGTCGGTTTCCAGTCGACGGAAACTGCTAGTAATTACCACGGAGGAACTTATTCCACAACTTTAACCAAAAGACTTTTATTCAATGATAACAGTATTTTTGTTCTTACTCAGATCTGAAAATAGATCCTCAGAATACTGAGCCGGAATCTTCTCGTAACAAATGAGAAAGTGCACACAAAACAAAATACACAGACACCGATGTATCATGGCATTAAGCACAACATTCTCAAAATTCCCGCCGTCGCTGGCTGGTATTTTGTACCACATTCTAGTGCCATTGTGCCAAATAATAACACAGCCTTGCGTTTACACCTTTCAGCTGAAATTATTACAAGAGCCAACGAAATGTACGAACGACAAGATTCCAAACAATTGTTCAGACTCCCAAAGCGTGAACAATGCACGTTTCTCCATCTCCACTGTAAACATAGCATTCTCAACTCTATTTGTGAAGCTGTAAAGCTTTGTTGAACGCAAATATAGATGCGAGTTGGAACAATTTTGGAATATCGCTGAAAATTTTGAATTGTAGACTTTATTGCTGTTGAAATAATGTTGTAAATACTTTTCTGTTGTGCTTAGATTGTCCGCTATGTAATAAGAATGCAGCGTAAAGCTAGGACTTGATTCTAAATATGATATTATGAACTTTATGGCTATTGTGATAGAACACAGTGAAACAAAACAATACTACAATGTCAAATGCGTTTCAAAATTGAAATTAAATATCAACTCTATTATAGTCACTTTAAGGTTAAATTAATTTATGTTCGGTTTTCAGTAAGGCAATTTGCCAAACTACATACAATCTACTAGGTGTTCTCCACGCATTTGCATGCGTGCACACAAATTGCGCTGAAATATATAGGGTGTTGTCTTATTTCGGAGATTAAGTGGAATGTCGGAATATGTGCGATTATTAATAGCCTATTTTGGGCGTAATTTTGGCTATAATTGGGACGATTTGGCAAAGTTATGGCGTTAAGAGGAAGCATACCTAATTTAAGTATGTATGTTGTTTTGTTAGATGACAAATGAGGGATGAGTGTCGTCACGCTTAGATTTTGTTGGTGTTGTGTCATCATCATCATCATCCTCATCATCATCATCATCATCATATCAGTCGAAAGACGTTCACTGTTGGACATGGGCCTCCTCCAAGCGTTGCCACAACGACCGGTCTGGTATCCCGCAACCTTGACAAGGTCATCGGTCCACCTTGTGGGAGGCCTTCCAACGCCGCGTTTTCCGGTGCAAGGTCGTCACTGCAGTACCTTTCGTCCCCACAGACCATCTGTTCTGCCTATAATGTGCCCTGCCCATTGCTACTTTTTGGAGTTATGTAAGCTGTTGGAAGTCCATGGAAGTCTGGAAGGACTTGGGGGACACCTATGCCCAGCGATGGGACAGTAAAGGCTAGATAAATAAAAACTTTGCAACTTTGTTTTGTGAGATCTGTGGAAGCTATTTTTAAAGGACTTCGAAAAAAAAGAGATGGTTGTATTTTTTTGTTTGTTGCTTCAGAACTCATCTAAAATATTACGTTTTTAACGTAAAAGGTTATGCTTCCAGGAGCAGGAAACTCTACAAATATTATAGGCATACGTATAAAGTGATTTTGGTATTTTTATCGAGAACCTAAGGATCCAATTTTACCAAGAATTTTTGATAAAGTAAAACCAGAAACGGCCTTCATACTTACATAGAAATCACAATAATGTTAAACAACTATGACAATACAAAGAAGTAAACAAATGGTTCAGATGAAAATGGTATCATCGAACTGTAACTGATGACACTGAGCATTGGAACTCCGTAAGCAGCCCCAGCCTTACAGCCCTAGGCTATTTCCTAGGTAAGTCTAGGACTTGTCCTTACAGTGTTTAGGCTTATTGGATTTGTCATGAGATGCACTTTGGTTATAAGGTACCATGACGATAGGGCCGGGAGGTCAAAGGTAGGCACGAGAACTTCATAATAGAACAATGTACCCTAGCCATATCCTAGCAGTGTTTGGGCTTATTGAAATTGTCATGACATATTATACTGTTATCTCAGATTTAAAGTGTGAAAAAAAAAACTTTTAACAAAAAACCACTCGTTATACTTTGTATTTGTAATATCTTTATATTCCAATTAAAACTTTCAGTGTTTTACAGAATGCATTTTGGACAGTGTGCGCAGAAATTGTATGACTTGATTCCGTCATCTCAATTCTACCATCGGACTACCCGACTTACGACGAGCATTTACCCATACGTTGTTGAAATTTCTTCGGTCCGGACTAAGCGTTTCGCCTCGTCCGATTATAATTTGAGTGTTAATAGGCTCATAAACTAGTGTTCCTCACCATCATAAATTGCATTACTGCTTACCATTTGGTAGCATCGCAGTGAAGCACTAGATTATATCAACAAAAAAAATAAAAACTAAAAAGAGAATAAAAAACAAAAAAAGACCGAATTTAGTACAATAAACTAAAATATTCAGAATAATTTTAACGGAGAAAACCAGGAAAGACCAACTTCCGAAATTAAAGTTATTTTGAACATTTTAGTTTTTCTTGTTCTGAAGTTGGTTGTTTTTTTTGGGAAAAGTTTTTATAAACGTAAAATAATAATAACAGTAGGAAATTGAGAAGTAACTAGGATGATGGATTGAACGTGGGTCGTTGGTCGTAGGAGGATATATTTGCTATTTAGATCTGACATTAAGCAACTTGTTCCTACGCAACAAAAGTTCAGAGAAACAGAATATAGCATACATAATGTGACTCCACGAAATAAAATCATTTTCGGGCGGCTTTACAACTATAAAATAAACATTGATCACTGTTTTAATGGGACGTAAATGGACACTCTGAAATTCTTAAAAATATATTAAAAAAGAAACTATGATGCTTAAGAACAGTACATTCAACAAGACCTCACAGTAATACTGAAAAGTGCAAAAACATCCTTATATCTATCAAATAAACTCGTCTTTCTCGTGAAACTGTAACATTTATACATGCAGTTGACGGTACCAACAGAGTGCGAAGGCACGCATTGAGACATGCTTCTGGAATGTTACACATTCGCTTATTATTCCCCTAAGGGGGGTGACAGACGGGTTGCGGAGATATTTGGTGAGACGTTAACGCCTCAGTGTTTTCATTGTGTGCACCGCCTGGAGGACACAGTGGAGCGTACCGTAAAGATGTGCTCTGCCCAAGCAGGCAGAGCTCCACCGTGTCCTCGTGGGGCCGATCGGCGGCAACATCCTCTCGTGCCAAGCTCTGGTTTAGGCCACGTCTGGAGAGAAAAAGAATGGCAGGCAGTCGCCTCTCTCTGCGAAGCAGTAATGCTAGCGTTGGAGGTGGCCACACACGTCAGGGAATGGCTCTCACGTCCCAACCACCGAGATCCCGACCCGAATTCCAGCCACTGTAGACGTGGGCTCGCGGACTGTCCGGTAACCATTTAGATCGAGCTATCGACGGCGCGTAGCGCCATGCGCGCCTCAATGAGAGCCCAGCATGGTCGAAGTCTACTGGGGCCATGTGTTCGCTTCTGAAAGAAAAACCCGGGGCCCTGGAACACAAGGCAAAAAAGGAACATATGAGTGGGTTTTAGTCAGTAGAAGTCTGGCATGCCTTTGCGCTTCAGAATGGGAGAAATTATTGGATGATTTCCCGCCTATAAAATTCTCATTGCCATTTTTCTGAAATCGAGACACTTGAGGTGAGGAAGGTAGACCGTTTTTCTGGTGAAGGTTGCGGGTATCCGATAGATGCGGGACGCACAATATCGTTCATTGTGGCAACTCTTGGGGGAGGCCTATGTCCGACAGTGGACATCTATCGTCTGAAATGATGATGATGATGAGACACTTGAGATACAAAACTACACCAATTTTAATTTATTAGGAACCGATTTTCGAATAATTAATATTAAAACAACTTCACTCCATAAAATCCCGCCAAAAACTCTGTAGTGCTTTAAGAAAACATTTGCCTGACGACGTTTATAAAAAGCTCTACTGTTTTAAAAAGTACCGTCCGAACCGTCTTGTAAGCTTTCCCCATCTCATAGAATCTATAGCACCAGCTCGAGGGTCATGTTATGAAAGAAGAAAATGGATCGCTCGTCATTTCCAAATGGTATTTAGATCATCAACTATCCTATCCTACGGCTACACAGCTTTGCCTCATAAAATAGTATTCTGTTGAAAACGCTGATTTCCTTAAATCACTCACTGGCTGCAGAATTGTATATACCATTGCAGCAAGCGAATTTCCTGTTTAAATTCACCGTATAGTGAAAACCATAATTACTTTACAGAATTGAGTTTGAATTTAATACCTGATTAAATTCAAATTTCATTCGGTAAACTAGTGGGAAGCTTCTTAGAACCTAATTCCAGAAACAATATCGCTGCCCCAATTAACAACACAGAACACGCCCCAGGTGCGCGTGTGAGTACCACGAGCGATGGGCTCGCCGTCCAGTAAGAACCAAATCTGAGTCACCTCAAATAGTTGGCAGTAGAACCGCAGTAAGGCCGATACCCGAGAGGACCACAGAATTTCTGAAAGGGATGCCGAAGGTCCTAGAACGCAAAAGGCAAGTGAAAGAACACAGGTAGATTTTAGTTAGTAAAAGTCTGACACGGGTTCTTACTCCAAACTAGAGCGAAATAAGTAATATAATATTACTTATATTGAGCATTTTTTGAGGTGCGAAATTATACTATATTGTATAATTTCGCACCTCAAAAATTGCTCAATGTAACAAGTTTGTGTTAAATAATATAGGCTGATTTTTTAAATTGAATATTTATACTTACTAACGGTTTTACATAATAACGTTTACCGGCTAAAGTTTGATAAATATCCAACTTCATTTCTTTAATTCTCAAATTGGAGGTATATCACTTGTTATCGTGTGAGTATTACCATCGCGACCACCTGTCCGTTCCAGCGCCGTTTACCTTTCATGTCGTATCAGACACAACACATTAGATATGTATTACTATTGTCCTACGTCTGTCTGTGTGTTATTGTCACACATTACGTGTCCGAATAAGTTAGCGGCACGTATAGAATTTGTGAAAGAAAAATAATTGCGTCTTTGGAATTCAGAGAGGTAAACTGAGAGGGAAAATAGTCGAAGTATTTTTTTACTTAAAGTAAATAACAGATATAGAATTTTGTGAGAATTTTGTGAGAAACCTAAATTGGAAAAATTTAATAAATCATAACACATACATATATGGAAATTAATGGCGCTTAGCATGTGCGCCATTTATGTGAAAGGCTCTTTTTTATATTTTACTAGCTTCTGCCCGCAGCTACGCCCGCGTACATATAATATAAACTATGTCACTCAGGAACCAAGCAGCTTTCTATGGGTGAAATTTTTGCAATCGGACTAGTACTTTCGGAGATTACTTTCTACAAAAAAAAAAAAAAAAACAAACTGCTTCTTTATAACATTAGTGTAGATTATAGTCTTTTTTGAGTTGGGAAATAATCAAATGACTTCTTAGACTTTAGGATGGAGTGAGAGGGCTTGTTAGACTTTTGCTGACTTAAACCTAATGTCCTTCAGTGGCCCTTTGCTTTTCAGGATCACGGTAATTTAATTTTCTGGAAATTCCCGTTGCCTTAGAAGACATCGGCCCTACTGGACCTCTACAGTCTTGCTAAGATCCTTTTTAGGCACGCATGGAACACTACGCCCAATCGACGACTCGGTAATAACTAAGCTATACCGGATGGCCGAACGGCGAGCTATCCATTGCTCATGCTCCGTAAGCCCGCGCTTACAGTGGCCGAGAATCGCTCTGCAACTGTGGCGACGGCGGGTGTGGGTGGTCTATTTGAAATAAATGCTTATGATTTGTGGAGTAGGTGACCGTTTGTCATTCTTTCTCGTTCTGGACCAGGGCCTGGTTCGAGAGATCACCGCTACCGCACCGATCGACACGGCTGTGCTACGCCCAAGCCAAGCATGCATCTACAGCTGATCTAGTCATACACTCAATAAAGGTACTAATTTGATTCGGTTACGAGATGGGTAGGAGGCATAGTTGCCATTTCAGGTAGAACCTGAATGAGATTAGTACAAGAGTGTGGGTGAACAAGAAAATGCGACCTCTGAACTATGAGAGCCAAGTGGGCGAAATTGGCCTGTCGATAATTATGCTAGGGACAACAGAAACTATTATACCGTTTGGAAGTTAATATACCTATAATATATATGTATATGTATTTAGGTTAATATAGCCGGAATTTAATGTTTAATAAAATTTTCTGGAAGCTTTTAATAGGATAGCGAGTGAAGTTCTATTTCGACAAGTACGGGCGATAAATATTACTAGTAACGTCCGTAACATTCTGCGAATTTTTCATATTTCTACTAAAATGTTCGTTTGGACTATAAAATTCTTTGGTAACATTTTTGATGAATTTTTTTACAAGTAGGTACATTTTTTTTTTGTGTCAGTAAGCAACTTGTTCATCGATTATGCTTTTTGTTTAAAATAAACTAGTTTTTAATCTGCAACCAAGTTGTCAGAATTTTTGTAATTGAATAAATTCTGTTACATAAATGAATGTTTGACAATGTTACATGCTTGCTGACTAACAGTCACTTACAATCGATACTGACTGACTGACATATCAACTTACAGCCGAGACTACTTGAACTAGGAGCACAAAATAGATAGGTACAGAACACAATCTCATGTATGTACTTCATTTTTTATACCTACGCTCGGTGGACGCACACTAATCAGCGTTTGAGAAGATACTGTTCGACCAGCGGGCCGAGGCGCTCTGAGATATCGTGTCCGTGAGCGGTGTCTATGTGTGCGTTGCTCGAGCACGCTTTGTATGTAGATTGACTTCTGTACCTATATATTTTGTGCTAGGAGTGTGAAATTTTGCACATGGTTTTCTTTTATGACGTAGGCAAGCTCAAAGAGACGGTTTTTCTAAAATTCATCCCCTAAAAGAAAGAAATTAAAATTACTTTAATGCGAGCAAAGCCGCTGACTTGTATCGTCGTAATCACGTAAAAGCGGTTGTATGAAAAATAATAAAAATGTATCTCGGGTAGGATGCTCTTAAGTACAGCTCTTAATAATGTACGCCAAGTAGGCCTGTGTTTCAAACTCAATATTTGCTCGCCCATCCCACACTTACACTTAATAACGTCAACTTAACCTCAAGACCCTGCCTTCCTCCGTCAACTCAGCTTCTCTCTCCTATAAATCTCAATTAGGCTGACGCGGCTACATTACTCACTATTAGTACCGAGAGTACCCTGGAGTCACTATTTATGGCATAATTTGATAATTATAATGTGAATAAGTTAGTAATAGTTGTGAGAAGATTTAAATATTTCTTAAGATGTTTCTGTTTGAAAACGTGATTAAATATAAAATCTTGTACGTGCTTTTCAAGGGCTAGTGTGTTCTTTTTTGAGTTGTCAAATTATCAAATCTTCCCGCTCAGGGTGGATCGAGAGGGAGTGTCTACGTTGTACTAACTAAAATCCCCTTGTGTTCCGTCTGTAGTTGTCCTCTACGTTCAACAGCCGCTGTGACTCTTTTAGACAACAGGCGGATATATTTTAAGGATAATTACCATAATCTACACTAAGTTAAAGTTTTTTTTTTTTTTGGTTGTAGGAGGTAATCTCTGAAAGTACTGGTCCTAATGCTAAAATTTTTTAACCGACAAAAAGCTTCATTATTCCTGAGTGACAAAGGCTATATCTTATGTACGCAGGCAAAGCCGCGGGCAAAAGCTAGTAAATATATAGAAATCTCGTATCACAGTGTTTGTTATCGAACTCCTCTCCGGTTTGACCGATTTTTATGTTTTTTTTTTTTTGTGTATATTTGGTAGATCTAAGAATAAGTCGTAAGCTATTTTTTACCCTTCTACCTCCACCCCCATTTTATTTTCAATAATTTATATGACAGAAGAGTCTTTGCCGAGTCCACTAGTATTTTTTATAATATTTTCTCCTATTCTTCTAAGTCCATCCGAATGTTATTTATCTATATTAACACTATCTAAAATATACGTATCTCAATGAAACACCATCCAAATCTCGAGGAATGCGTAAGAAAAGAAAAGAACGTAGGTGGTGGCCCAGTAGTCACTGGCGCAACTTACGAATTATATGTTGCATTTTATTTCATCACCTCTGCTCTCCAGATGGGGTTTTGCGGGATACTCGAGCGCGTCAGAAAATCGTATGGGGAAAAACCTTGCACCTTGTAATGTGTCCCTACCACAAATGAATTCTCGTTGAGAGCAGCCCGTCAGATTAAGACAAGATAAGTTTGTACTTGTAGAAATGTGTATATTTCAATAACCTGCCAATTTTAATATGGCATAATCAAATGGACGAGTCATAAAGTTAGGTTGTAAGGTGCCTGTTAATATTTTGTTGATAAGTGCAATTTTTTTATCACCCTAAAATGGAAAAGTTATTATAGATTTTTTTCATTTTAGAACATAATATCCACAATCCAATAGGTCCCCATGATGCTTTAGTAACTGCAAATTTAGCGTTCGGGCCTCCCCTACTAGAAATATCGTGAGGAAACTGGCATGTCCTAGAACCAAAATTCGAAGACATGTCATGTGAGATCCACTAAACTGCATTGGGCTTGCATGGTGGATTACAACCCATCCCCTTTTTTATAGAGAAGAGACCTCAGTCCCAGAAATGGGAATAGAATAAGGCTGATTATGCTTATTTTTAAGAATAGAAAAATCAAGTCCTAACAATTTGTAGCACTATTGACAAAGCCCTTATTTTTAACCCAAACACTGCGTCTTTGATACTATTGACACAAATTAAATCGCATGAGCGTCGAACGGGACGTTGTCCGCAAACACCATTACAGGACCCCCTCCCCCCACCCGAGGGGTCCCTCATGGGGGTGGGGCACGCGGGTTATTGTGTAACTTGCGACTTGGATTAGTCGCGGTCGTAAGATAAGTTGTGTTTGACTGGCGTCATGTGTGAACTGCCTAATTTTCTTAATTATACGCAAAGTTTTGTGTTTGATTTGCATGTTGATGGGGATCACAGGGGATGGGTATTAGTATACTTTTTCGTTGTGTAGGTATGTTTTGCCAAACTGTTTTTGCATATAGTTTAGCTAATGGCTATAAAGTGCGAGGGCTTTAGATCTTTAATCAAAACCAAAAATAGTACCTTGGGGGAATCATGACAGTCCTAAATGATCTGAATGTCTAATAAAAATCCAAAATTTGAACTAAATAAGTCTAGTTAGTACAACAATATTTTTTAAAAGTATGATGTAAGACTTCCAGTTTCGTGTTTCAAGATCACGCTTGAATAGTGCGTACTTATTTAAAGTACATTTGGTAAACTATAAATAATATTATGAGCGATAAATAGCTTCGTGAGAAAAAAACTCTAGAAGTACTGTTTAAAACAAACGTAAAAATGTGACTCGGCTAGAAAGTTACAAATATTGCTGAATTCCGAAAATATAGGATAGCTTAGCACAGCCAGCCTTATAATGTTCCCACTATTGAGACTCAGGCCTCTTCTCTAGGAGAGGGAAGGGGCCGTAATTGACCACGCGAGCCCAAGAGCAAAAATATGCCCCGATCCTATGTAAGAGGTAAATATGCACTGATATTGTAAAATCAACGTCATCATTTCAGCCGTAAGATATAAACTGCCAAACATAGGCCTCCCTCAAGTGTCACTACTACGATCAAATCCTTGTATCCATCGGATTCCCCGCGACCCTCACCAAGTTATCGCTCCACCTTGTAGGAGACTGCTCCAACGCCTGCGCTTTTAAAGTACGCAGTCGTCACTTCAAAAACCTTTCGGCCCCATCGACGATCTGTTCTGCTAGCAATGTGTCCTGCGCACTGCTACTTAAGTTTGGCAATTCTATGGACCGTGTCGATAACTCGGTCGGTATTTTCGCTATTGTAAAAAAGCTAAATGGAATGTTTACCAAAATCGGTAAATGGAGCCATTTCCACAAAAATCTAGGCTAGTCTAGTATGCGATATTGTAACAACGGCTGGCAGTCGCAAGTTACAAAAAGTATCACTATATTCACTTTAGGTTTTTTATGTTTGGTGGCTGTGTGTGCCAACCGTACCCGCTGCTCTAGACTGGATTTCTATTAGACAGACGATGTTGTATGTTTCTACACAGATTTAGGTGCACACTCGCTGTCACATCGCGAAAAATATTTTAACCCACATGTGGTAAGTTACAAAGTATATGATCCAAAGTTAATTTTAAAAGTAATTAATATCGAAAAAATTTTAAGTTTCATTGGTCCAGTGATCTTAAGATTGTTTACCAGTCTTAGTATAGAATATAACGCAATTTATTTGTCAGAATATTGTAGGTATATGGTTGTTATCGGTCAGTCGGTCGGGTTGTTCGGTTGTGTTAGGTTGTTAAGGTTGGTGTGTTCGTAAGTTGTTGGTTGGTTATTGGTTGTGTGGTATATGTATTACGATCATAATTTTCTGCCATTTCGGTATGCAAATATGGCTGGAAAGTTATGGATCATTATTAAAATAACTTAAATAACTTGATATAATAATTGTAAACGGGATAAATTATATAAGTCAAAATTCAATTAAGTCAAGGAGATAAAATAATAAATAGACCGCTTTTAGCGATAAGACCGCCCTTTGTACACCCACACACACATTTTGTACATTTTGAGCTCTAAACGTAATATTTTATGATGTCAATGAAGACTATATCTATCTATCTAAAATAATATGATTTATAACCAATAATATCAAACATTTAAGTATTTTTTTCATTTATAAAATCTTTAGACGAGTACATTTGCTTAAAATAAATGTTTTAAAAAACTTCAGTGTTGGTTATAGAGCTTCTTCACAGTAGTGACTTGAAGGCTGAATTTGGCTCTAATAACTTTAGATACCTAAGTTTGGATGATGTTTGATGGTAGGTATAACACAACATAATATCTGTCTTTTTACTTCTAATTAAGTTTTTACGACCTTTTTTTTAATTAATATAAACTAGTGCTTGACTGCGATCTCACCTAATGGTAAGCAGCGTTGTTATTGTTGACGGTAAGGCGCACTAGTTTATTAAGAGCCTATTTACTCTAGCCTTAAAGAAACCTTAATTGGACGGGAAGACCGTAGCAGGCAAATTGTTCCAGTCCTTCGTTGTACGCGGTATCAACGACGAATCGAAACGCTTAGTCCGGACCTTAGAAGTTTCAACAACGTAAGGGTATATTCACCGTGCGACGGGTTTTCCAATGGTAGAAAGGAGATGGCGGTATCAAGTCATGCAATTCCCGCGCACACTCTCCAATACCTGTACCAATCCAAACAGACTTCTCAAAACCAATCACAAACAAAAACCTAGTTCTATAAAACCCTCGTAGCTGTTGGTTCTAAATCACAGTGTCTGGTGGCCGGTAATCCCGCGATGCATCACTGAGGGAGCGAGCCTGATGATTGATGGCATCGGCATCGATTAGACGGGACAGGAGCCGTGGCAGGTCGCGATGGCCGAGATTGAGAGGGAATCGTTTGTTTTAGGATCGGTGTTTAAGAGCGGTCAATCCGAGATGCATTTCCATACAACCGCTCTAACGTAATTGTGACGTTATTTTACATTTTTCTCTAAATATTTTGGAAACATAGACATTTTGTGGATAATATTTAGGTTTCTAAAGAAATAAATATATAAATTTATGTAAAACTAATCCAGAAAAGACCACTGAAAATGTCATGTTCTTCATGAATGTTGGTAAATAAAAAAGTAAAGAAAATATATTTCTTCTAGAAATAGAAATATATTTTCTTTACTTTTTTATTTATTGAACATTTAATTGAAATTCTGAATAAAGAAAATTTATTTATATAATATATTTTTAAGTTAAAAAAAGGTATTTCCTGGAACAAGTTTCGTGAAATATTTGATTGAGTGACTGAACTACCGAATACCAACAAAGCGCTTTCTATGTCGGTGTTATCTTTCTATTTTCGCGATGTCTCTTTATCAAACATTGCGTAGGATGAAACAGCAAGCTTTTAAGCCATGATCACGTTGACGATAGGCGAATCGGAAAAGGCCTTCTTAATAGGTGTTTCCAGTAATTTACATAGGAAACCAAATGGGTATCTATTAATTAGATCTAACTGTCCGAAGTGACCGTGCGCTAATCCCTTTACGTATTCTAATTTGACCACATATTTACAAACGTACGAGTATCTGTACCCGAAGAGCCTATTTTATAATCATTGAAAAAAACCAAAACGTTCAAATAACTGTATTACAAACATCCTCCCTTTGGGAAATAAATAGAAAATAATTTGTGTGTAAACAAAGTATCCTCGTGCGTGAGGAACGTAATAAAATCATCGAGTTGCGGATAGCATCGGTAACGTTACTTGAACATTTTGGTCGAGTATGTAATTTGAAAATTAGGTAGCCGTGAAGGGGCTTTGAAACCGAGAGAATGCTTCATTTATCTGATCTAGTTTTCAAACCGATATCTTTTGTGTCGTAAGCCACTGAGTGCAAATGAATGCCTTTGATATATTTAGTGATTGGAGAAAACTAATAAGCAAATAAAAATATCAAAGAATCTCCCAAAAATTTCTTCGTAAATCAGGTATTTTATTTTGTACTCCCGTTATTCGTAGATCTTTGACAATTATTACAGGTAGTCAAACACCAGAAAGTTTGTACATCAGTCTTTCCAGGGAGTATCGTGTTGCCCAGTATCTGGGTTGTGGAGGTCTGATAGGCAGTCGCTCCATGTAAAACACGGGTATTCAGCCGCGTCCAGTTAGCCTGGAAGCCGTTAGGAACGGCTACGTTACGTGAACGGGTAGTTGGGAAAAAACTTGAGAAATTAATTCTTTACGCGAGAGTTTTAATAAAGCTTTATAGTATAGCTTGTACATCAGAACAACATTATAGGCTATCGTATGAATCTGTGTTTCCTGATAGCTACAACTTAGGAGTCTTTAAGTCGAGATTGAATAGGTTTCTTCTAGGCAAGCGTGCTTCATCGTTGACCACATCATCGCTTACCATCAGGTGAGATGGTGGTCAAACGCAAGCCTATCATTAATAAAAAAATAAAAAATAAATGTAATGGGGGGAAGTATTTAATTCATTCGACCAGAGCCGCTGACCGAAGCCATGAAATATAAATATACAGATCTTTATACTTAATTTTTTTATTGATTGTTAATCAGACTTCAATAGCTTAATGGGTTTTAATGTATTGACACATCATGATCACAATAAGGATATCAGATGGTTTATTTTCAGGGTATTATGTACCGCTGAGATATTTTTCAATATTTACGCTGAGTAAGCATTAATTTTAGTATGCATTTTCTTTGGACAGTTGAATTATAATTATATTATCAAAGTTTTTAATGGTATGCCTACCGTTAAAAACTTGGCGGATACAATTATCAAATACTACCGTCATAGAAAACAATGTTACGCGTAAAATACTTTTTTTTTTTTTCGATGGGAAAATCATCCAATGACAACCCCTGCTCTTGGGCGGAGCGGGAGATAGTGTCAAACTCTTACTGACTAAAAAACCCATCCCGTTCCTTCAAGCCTTCATACCGGGGCTCGAGCGCCCTTTCGGATAACCCTGGCCCCAGTAGGCTTCGACCCGGCTGGGCCCCTGCTGTTGCTGACAACTCCTTGAGGCGTGCGGGAACAGCGCGCGCCGTCGACGACTTGGGCTTGGTCCGTTACAGGACGGCCGGACAGCGAGCTACCCATTGCTCACTGTCCGCAAGCCCGCGCCTACGGTGGCTGGAAATCGGGATCGGAATCCCGGCGGCGGCGAGAGCGCCGTTGCCTGATGCGGTCGGCCTCCTCCTTAGCGAGCATTACTGCTTCGCAGAAGTCAGTGACCGCCTGCCACTCCTCCTCGCTCCGGACCATGTCCTCAACCAAGGCCCGGCGCGAGAGGTCTCCGCCGCCGATCACCCCCACGAGGGCACGGCGATGCTCCGCTCAACGCGTAAAATACTTCAGAAATGTAATCACTTGACATTATTTTTATCTAGAGAACCTTTAAAAACGGCTAAATTTTTTTTGGTATCTACAGAACCCTAAAAACGCAATACAATCTACAAATAGAACCCTTTTAATGTAATAAACCCGAGACTGTCTGTAATCAACGCGCTAAGTCGTCCGGGATAAGGTGCGGCCACAACCTCGCGATACTACTAGTCAGTAAACTAGGATTTTTGTATGAAATTTAAAAGTGTCGGTGGTGAAAACTCCATCATGTGGAAAAAGAAATCTTCGCCGTTTAATGTCCAAATATGTAAATTTTATCTAACTGACCTTCCGACTTCTTGGGTCAGTTCAAAACTGACTTTATATACAGTAATTAAATTAAAATAAATTATATCAATATTTCGAGTTTCAGTGTAACAAAAATAAATCCGTCGAGCCCTTTTCTCAATTATATTGGAGATAGCTTGTTAGATGCTGCTGAATGTTAGTATTTTGTGAAGAGCGTCAACCTATTCGACCCTCACAATATAGATATTGGGTTACAATGGTGCTCATTGACAAGACTTACAGACAGACTAGCGCACTTCGTCCAATAACAATCACATCATACTACCGTAAAACATAAAATATAAGAACTATATTGAAATAATCATTATAACTATCCAAAATATTAGACAACCTGATTGATGCATCGTTTTAATTGAATTAATTTATCCTATAATTGTCATTCTAAAACTAACTTTACAAGCATTCATCTAACGAATTAAATAATGAAAATAACACAATTAACAAATAATTATTTTAACAGTTCATTTGTGATGGATGCGCTCATGTAATGTATCGTTTAGTAAAATTTAATACAAATTGCGAATGGCAAACACTGCTGAATGTGATAAAAATGTTGAAAAACTCTATTTTATTTAACTTTAGGTACGTTATCTTCAGTAATTTTACAAGTTAATTGTTTTGTTGTGGAATAAACGTTTGTTGGTAATTTTTACAAGCACCGGTACAAACAAATCTACTTAATAGAATTACTTTTATTGATATTCATGTCCTTAAAACCAGAGTTGTTATGGCTTCGAGTGGAGAAAGTTTTATTCAGTTAATTTTAAAAGGTTTTCAATAAGATTATATTAATTTATCTCAACATATCAAGTTTCAGCCTGTCACACAATATAACACTCCTAATAACTTACCGTCGCTAGTGTGGCCATACCCTACGAGTGCCAAGCCCTGTTCACTTGTATTAGTTTAATTATCTCGCAGGTTTACTGGAAGCGAGTACTAGACTGTAATGAATTTACATAGTCATTATTGTGAGAGACTCGTAAAAGGTAATTTTTAATGTACAACTCATGAAGTTAGTTCCTAGTGATTATTACAGATTATTTCTATTTCATAGGCATTTTTTTGATGTGGGAAATCATGTAATGACTTCTCCGCGGCGGGAGCATTTGAAACTTTTAATGACTATAACCACACCTAAGTTCCTTCATTCTTCTTCATTCTATCCTTTCAGTCTGGATTCGCATTCGCGGCGATAATACGCCGGCGAGGGCTGAGCAGGTGGCAGGAACTAGCCAATCTAGCGCAGAGATTCTGCCACCTGCTCAACACGCTCCTAGGGCGGGGCCGAGCGTCCAGGTCTCTGGTAAAACGGCAAAGCGGCAAAACGCCAAGCCGAAACCTGGAGGCCAGGGCGTCAGGAACCGCCCCCTCGGAGCACCACCGACGAAAAGGGCTACACGTCCCAATCGATCGGGAGTGGAGAGCCGACCGGCCAAACCTCAGGGCTGCCCTACAGCCCCGAAGCCAAGCGGGTCGAATAACGCCACTTAACCCACCCACCGACACAAACACACAACACTAACACAACACAAACACACCATAACACAGACACACACAAACACACAAGTGGTGCAGATCAACCTGCACCATGCCAGAGCAGCCACGGCTGTTCTGGAAAAACACTTCACACAGAAGAACCTTCACATTGCTCTTATTCAGGAACCGTGGCTGGCTAATACTAACACGGTGTCTGGACTGGGCTCTGCAGGTAAGGTCGTACACCATATCGGAGGAGTCAAACCAAGAGCGTGTATACTTTTCAATAATAATATTGATTTCTTATGCATACCAGGCCTGTGCAGCGATGACCTGATTGCAGCTTATGTTAATGTCAAGAGCGGAAATGGACGCCTCATCGTGTGCTCGGCATACCTGGACGGGACGAAAACCGACCCATCCGAGGAGCTTGCAAAGGTAGTCGAGTACGCCTATGCCAACAATGCCGAGCTTCTCATTGGGTGTGACGCCAACGCCCACCATACCAACTGGGGCAGCACTGACATCAACGACAGAGGTGAGTTGCTTCATGATTTTGTACTAACTAACCGCCTCCAAATAGTTAATGAGGGATGTAAACCGACCTTTGTAACTAGATCGAGGAAGGAAGTTCTTGATGTAACTCTCGCTACTATTCACACTGCCAGGCTGATAACCAATTGGCATGTCAGTGATGAACCATCTATGTCTGATCATCGACTAATTAAATTCGCACTGAATACATCCAACATTTGCGAAACCATCACTTTTAGGGATGCAAAAGCCACGGACTGGGACTTGTACAGAATAAAGCTCCAAGATAGACTCCAAGACTTCCCTAAAACCATACGCTCCCCTGAAACATTGGATTATGCTGTTGCTCAAGTTACGGAAGCCATTACAGCCTCTTACGAAGAGAGCTGCCCTCTAAGAACTGTGAGGGACAGAAAAGTGACGTGGTGGAACAAAAAGCTCGATGTTTTAAGGGAAGAATCACGTAGGTTGTTTAATAAGGCTAAATCGACTGACGACTGGGATCGGTATCGGAAAGCTTTAACTACCTATAATAAAGAAATCCGAAAGGCGAAAAGACTGTCATGGAGGAAGTTCTGCGAGGAGATTACTAAAGTCCCTCAAGGAGCCAGAATCCACAAAGTCTTATCCAAATCGCCTACAAATCAACTGGGATTCTTAAAGAAACCAGACGGTGCCTTCACTGCATCAGCGGAAGAAACCCTGAAACTTCTGGCGTCTACACACTTCCCTGGCTCGGTGATGGCACCAGATAACATCGTACAAAATACTCCTCATATCCACCTCACCAGGCCTTCAAATGAAGACTGGAGAAGAGCGGCGAGGTATTTTAGACCGTACAAGGTAGAATGGGCTATAGACTCATTCAAGCCAATTAAATCTGCAGGGGATGACGATGTCTTCCCAGCTCTTCTGCAGCAAGGGAAGACTATACTCATCCCTATTTTAATCAAAATCTTCAGAGCAAGCTTTGCCTGGGGATATATACCAGAGAAATGGACTATGGTTAAAGTCTGTTTTATCCCAAAGGCCGGTAAGAAGGACTACTCTCAACCAAAGTCCTTCAGACCAATAAGCCTTACCTCCTTCCTACTCAAGAGTATGGAAAAGGTTATTGACGAATGCATCAGGGATGGACCATTAAGGGATAACACTCTGCATCCGAAGCAACATGCTTACCAAAAAGGAAAATCTACAGAAACTGCTCTGTTAGAACTAACAGACAGGATCGAAAGGGCTTTGGAAGATAAACAGATAGCCCTATGTGCTTTCCTTGATATTGAAGGAGCTTTCGACAACGTCACCATAGACGCCCTTTCCAAGGGAATGAAGGCGAAAGGGATTGACGAAACAACTACTCGTTGGATCGAATTCATGCTCCTCAACAGAACTATCAGTGTTACCTTACACGGAACTACAAAGAGCTTCAAAACAACTAAAGGGTGCCCGCAAGGAGGCGTTTTATCGCCACTTCTATGGCTACTCGTTGTTGACCAATTGCTGGTTGAAGCCTCTACAAGAGACTTAGATGTACATAGCTATGCTGACGATGTGGTGGCTTGTGTTGTCGGCCCCTGTCACAGCACGGTATCATCTATACTACAAAGATCTCTGAACATTATTAACACATGGTGCACAGAAAACAATTTATCGGTTAACCCGAGTAAAACAACAATAGTCCCCTTTACTAGGAAGCGTAAGTTGGACAAACTTGTAACGCCCACTGTAAAGGGGACTCTCATACCATTCTCCAGCGAAGTCAAGTACCTGGGCGTAACTATCGACCAGAGACTGACCTGGAACACTCACATTAACAATGTGATCCAAAAGGCTAAAATAGCTTTAGGAATATGCTGTCGCTTAGCAGGGAAGAAATGGGGCTTAAACCCTAAAATCGCCCTGTGGTTGTACACCGCCATAGTCAGGCCGATAATAACGTATGCCTGCGTAGTATGGTGGAGGAAAACAACTCAAGTGACAGTCATTAACAAACTTAATGGTTTGCAGAGACTTGCATGCCTCATATCAACAGGGGCCATGTCCACAACCCCAGGAGCTGCTCTAAATGTCCTGCTTAACCTACCGCCACTTCATCTATTCATTGCGAAGGAGGCGAAGGCAAGCATGTACAGAACAAACAGCACTGGCAAAGCAAACTGGCGCTCTCAAGCACTGAGATCGCTACACGAATCAGTACTTGAACACGATCAACTAGCTATGACAACAGACGTCATGCTTCCACAGTGTAATTTCACAAGGAATTACACAGTGGAACTGCCGAGCAGAGAGGATTGGTCAAACAACCTCATCACTTGCAAGGCTGGAAGCCTGATCTGGTTTACAGACGGGTCCAAAATGGGTGAGAATGTAGGATGTGGAATATTTGGCATTAGCCCGAAATTCAGCAAAAGCTTGAATCTGGGTAAACATGCTACCATATTCCAAGCGGAGGTATTCGCCATTATAGAATGTGTGGAGGCCAACCGTCAACGAAACTACATAAATCAATTAATTCTGATTTACTCAGATAGCCAGGCAGCTCTTAACGCCTTGAACTCGAATACTTTAAATTCGAAACTGGTAAAAGACTGCGTTAACAAACTGAATGACCTGGGGCAAAGGAATAAAGTTATTCTGAGATGGGTACCAGGTCATTCTGGAATCAACGGCAACGAAAAAGCCGATGAACTTGCACGGGCTGGGGCTCAAGGTCATCAGATAGGTCCAGAACCCTTCTGTGGTATCTCAAAGAACCAGGCCATGCAGACCCTTAAGGGCAAATTATTTGGCGATTCAAAAAAGCACTGGATGGTACAACCAGGTCTGCTACACGCCAAATCTCTCATAGAAGGCTACTCACAAAAAGGAACTGCCGAGCTTCTTGAGCTTAGCAGGACGAACATCTGTGCGATAGCCCGCGCCTTAACCGGCCACTGCAAACTAAACAGGCACCAATTTCACATGAAACTGAGTGACACTGATGTTTGCCGGTACTGCAATCAGGAGAGGGAGACGTCTAAGCACCTCTTGTGTGAATGCGGGCCCCTTGTCCACAAACGCAGTGTCCATCTGGGCCGACACATTATTCGCCCGGAGGAGATTAAAACTCTAAAAGCTAGGAGTATTCTAAATTTCTTGGAAGCCTCCGGGCTAAAAGAGTTACTCTAACAAGGTGGCGAGTCACAATAGATCTTTTAGGTCGCAGTGACTACATCCCCTACACTATGGGTGATGCATAGCCCCTTATCTTCTAAATAATAATAATAATAATAAGTTCCTTCAATTTCCTTATGCATTCTAGGAGCACGAGTATCCTTTTCATACTTGTCTCTACGGTCCTAGCAAGCTTTGGCCTTGTTAGGCCCCTACGGTTTGCTGACATTTGTTTGAGGTGCGCGTGGAACACTATACGCTGTTGAAGATTCAGGCTAGGTCCTTATAGGACGAGTGGACGGCGATCTATCTACTGCTCGTCCTTCACAAACCCGCAGCTACGATGACCGGAGATCACTCTGTGTTTTTCGACGCTCGTGGCGTCTTATGTCACAGCTGCTAGGTCGTGAAAATGTACGTCCTCTCAGGTAATACCCCTGTTGGCATAAAATTTTAAGGCATAATATAGTTTGGCATAACGTTTACGCATAACGTTTATTACAATAATAATACTGCTGCATAATAATGGTTTGGCATTATGCAAAGGTTAGGTTAGGTTAGTACGTATGTACTCGTATATACATGTATGTGAGTATGTTCATCTGTTCCCTCTTAACTCCTAACCCACTTATCGAAACTCGACATATGATGTATCGTTTGAGAGCAACAAGCATTATAGCAAAACATTTATGCCTAATAATATTATGCGTAATGAACATTATGCTGAATTTCGTTATGCCAATGTAAATTATGACAATATTATATGTTATGAAGAGTTATGCTTATCATTAGTAAACTGTCCTCTCACCATTGCAGCCGCTTTATCTGCTAGCATTACTGGTTAAGGTAAGGTTATCTCTTGCTCCGGAACCTGAACCAAAGCTCAGTCTATTTCGTAGTCTCACATCTGGCGAAACGTTGTGAGACTTCTATTTATTTACTTCTGCATACCCCTTCGGGAAATCCAAATATGCTGGCACTTGTTGTATGTGAATATCAAAACCTTCCCTAGACGTGATAACATGAAAGAAATTTATTTATTTATTACACACTTTATTGTCCACCATTAAAAAAAAAGAAACTATAACTAAAACACATACACACAACGGGCGGCCTTATCGCAATTTTATATAGGTATATGTCTAAACGACTTCTAATACTCACTTTTACTAACGCTAGGAAACACGTTAAATTATTCCTACTGTTAGATTATCCGAAAGTACAATATTTTTTACAATTCAACTTGGATTTTCACTTCTCGGCGTTGAGCCAAGTGTTAAACCTTACAGCATGATTTTAATTAGCCATTCTTTAATGTTAGTAAAAAAGAACAAAGGACCTTACAAAAACTTTGAACAAATGAAATTAACATAATCATAACAATAATTCACACAGACAGACAGATAGTCAGACCCACAGAACACAGGAATCATATTCTTCTGTTCTTTGGTCAGACCGGCCTGTTGGTCTAGGGGTTAGTGGCCCTGACTACTTTTTGTTTTGTGTCTGTCTGTCATTTGTCTATATTATGTTATGAATGTATTTAGAAATATAATATAAGTATGTATGTGTATGTTTATCAGTTATCTAGTACTGATAGCACTAGCTCTGCTTAGTTTAGGACTAGATGGCGTTGTGTTAAAGTTGTAGAACATTAATATTGTTAATTTTTATTTGGAACTCAACCATAAATTACAGTCTTAATAGCTAGAACACTTTGAATTCAACTCATTTATTCCGTGTACTGAGTGTATACAAACACGATCGTGTTTATGGGACCGCACAAGTTAATATTATTAGCATCGAGTGATCCATAAAATTATGATAATCCGCCGAGCAGAACAGTCTCTAGGGAAATTAGTATAATCGCTGATAGCTGCGTACGATGGCCCGGGATGTTAGCTTCTTGTTTGGTAAGCAGTTAAATATAACGGTGTTTTGGTATAGATTCTAGTTCTATAACGTAATTCTATAAGTAAGTCTTTTAATAAGGCACTGATAAAATATGAAAGTTTAAAGAGAATCACTTATTTGTTTGGCTAGTTGGAGGCAGAATAAGTGTTTACCAGACAAAGAAATTACTTAGATTGTAGAAAATTACGTAGATTGTAGAAAATAACATACGGCTAGTAGAGAGTTTACAGTTGAGGTGATGGCAAATAAAGATATATGTCTTTTCTCTTTTTTCTTTCTCAAAAATGACAAAAGAAGACGTCATGTTGTGCGGAGCCTAGATAAATTGAGATGAGAACGAGGGAATTATATTTTAGTAACTGCTGCCAGCAGCTCTGCCCGTGTGATAGTAAAAATTATCCGAATTATCCGCACTTTTAGTAAAAGTATCATATATGCTGAAACTTGGTACATGGTCTACCTGTGTCCCAAGTTTCGAAGAAGCATGAAGAAGTAACAAACATACACTCAAATACTCAAAAAAATCATTTAACGTTTTTTTTTTTTTTTTTTTTTCGATGGGAAAAATCATCTTATGACAACCCCCGCTCTTGGGCGGAGCGGGAGATAGTGTCAGACTCTTACTGACTAAAAAACCCATCCCGTTCCTTCAAGCCTTCGATACCGGGGCTTGAGCGCCCTTTCGGATTACCCTGGCCCCGGTAGGCTTCGACCCGGCTGGGCCCCTGCTGTTGCTGACAACTCCTTGAGGCGCGCGGGAACAGCGCGCGCCGTCGACGACTTGGGCTTGGTCCGGACGGTTACCGGACGGCCGGACAGCGAGCTACCCATTGCTCACTGTCCGCAAGCCCGCGCCTACGGTGGCTGGAAATCGGGATCGGAATCCCGGCGGCGGCGGCGAGAGCGCCGTTGCCTGATGCGGTCGGCCTTCTCCTTAGCGAGCATTACTGCTTCGCAGAAGTCGGCGACCGCCTGCCACTCCTCCTCGCTCCGGACCATGGCCTCGACCAAGGCCCGGCGCGAGAGGTCTCCGCCGCCGATCACCCCCACGAGGGCACGGCGATGCTCCGCCCAAGCAGGGCACACCGCGATTGTGTGCTCCACCGTATCCTCCGGGCGTTCCGCACAGTGGCGACACCCGGGCGTCACTTCCGCTTTAATTCGGAACAGGAACCTCCCGAACTTGCCATTTCCGGAGAGGACCTGTGTCATGCGGAAGGTAAGGACGCCGTGAGGTCTTTCCAGCCACGCCTCAAAGAGGGGACTTATCGCCATAATTGTGGCGTGCCCATGACGGGGTTGCGACAGTCGCTGACGCCATTCCATCATGAGATCCCGCCGGAGCTCTGTCCGCCATGCCGTGACCTGTCGCGGCAGAGGACATTCACCCCGGCGTTGCATCTCCACGCGCATGTCGTGCATGTGTGCAAGGACTGTTGCCTCCAGATCCCACGGTGGTAGGCCAGCCAGAAGGCTCGCCGCTTCGCGGGAAATCGTGCGGTATCCCCGCACCATCCGAATTGCCATGGCCCTCTGGCAGGCGTTCAGAATGGCCGCCGGTCGCTTTTGCAGCGACAGCGCCCACACTGGCGCCCCGTAGAGGGCCATGGACCGAACGATCCCCGCGTAGAGCCTCCGGCAGGAGGCGTCTGGACCCCCAAGGTTGGGCAGGAGCCGCCCGAGAGCGGCCCCAGTCCGGTTGAGTTTGGGAGCCAGACGTCGGAAATGCTCCTCGAAATTCCATCGGCTGTCGAGGATGAGTAGATCATTTAACGTGGACTACTAGTAAACCAAGGCCGTAATCAGATTCTCCACAATGTTTTCCTTTACCTTTATGATAACAGTGGTGATGAAATAATTTATACAAAGTAAAGTGCCTGCCTAGTATCGAACCCATGACGTGAGTTAAAGCCGTTACCACGGAGCCACCATTGCTCCTAAATTAGCAAACCATTTTAAACAAATCCTAGTCCTAGTTGCTAATCCTAGTCTTGTGTGCAGCAGACATTATGAAGCAGCAAACTACTCAGAAAGTAATCATAGCAACGACTTTAGCAAAGCTATAAGTAAGCTTATCTGGAGGCTCTTCTATAAGTGAAACCAAGATCACCACGGAAGCAAGGTACAAAGTAGGGATGTGACGGAAGTGATTATATCGGAACTGAATTCAGAAGAGAAGGTTTCAAATTTGGTTTATCGTAATCAGTACCGGAATCGGATAAGTATAAATGAAAGTGAAAGAGTAATCGACTGAAGGCACCGGGAGGAGAGAAATCCCTCGCGTGACAAGTATAAACTTGTTTATACCTCCGATATAAGTTTATTTATTTATATAACACAGCTTGGAGGACAAACAGAAATATAGACGACAGCAAGCCTTCGCGTATAATGTCAGATCTGAAAATGAAATGTAAGCATAAACTGCACTTAACACATAGAGTTTAATTATTACTGTTACGGTATTTATTAAGAATATTGGGCTAGGCATGGAATTTAATTAGTTTTGCCACCGACACGCTAAGAAAAAGAAGGTTACGGTGACATAGATGAAGTCTTTAAGGGTTAAACGAATAATTAACTGAAACTCAATTCGCAGAAAAATAGGGAAATAATTTATAGGCTACTTAAAAAACTTGAGGAATCGAAGAATCCAAACTTTCAGAAACGAAATTGAATCTTCATAACATCTCTAGTACAAAGTACGGCAAAAAGGCTGTCTTCATTTTCAACTCCGCCACTTAAGATATCCCCTAAAATCCCAATCCCATAGACTACACTAACAAATTGTACCGAATAAAAACCCACAAGCTACCTTCAATTTATACAATTATCGAGCTTACCTGTGCCGCGTGGACCGAACGGCTCACAAACTATTCCTAATGAACAAACACAGAAAAACAAAGGAACGCCGATTACCTACAGACACCATAAATACAAGGTTTTATTGATGCAGAAGAGACCCTTGGACATGGGTCATTTGTTCTGCTACCAAATCTATTACACTAATATTATAAAGGCGAAAGTGTATTGTATTTTTTTTTGTATGCTTGTTTGTTACTTCTTCATGTTCATTGTTGGACGAATTTAGATAAAATTCATGTCTCTTCCTGAATATGAAATAATTTTATTCCTGTTAAAGAACTTGACACCTAATTAAATAAAAAAGATTTTTATAATAAGTTTTTCAAAGACCTTCGTAAGAGGATTTAAGGTGATTAAAGTTTGTTTGGATGAGTCTTGACGCACGATGCGACTGACTTGATCGCATGAAAAGATTTTTTAGAAAAATACTGAATAACATGTTTAGTCTGTTCAAAGATTGACCCGTAATGGGGCAAAAATGAAACGGAATAGTTACCGTGGCCCTGGAACGCAAAGAATAACTAAATGATACAGGTGGGTTTAAATCAGTAAAAGTTAAAGCAGGAGAAGTAATTTAATATATGACTCATATATGATAAAGTAAAAAAAGTCCCAAACCATTTTTTCAGGAACCCACCACTTTAGGGGTAGAAAGGGATACAATTTATACTTACTCCTAATCCGATTGATGTAAATAGGTCACAAGACCGCCATCATTTGAAACCTTATTAGATTTACGACCAACAGTTAAACCCTAATCTTGTCCTAGGGAACCATCCACTATCACTCGAACTAGTTCTCATTGTCAAAATAAACTTGAACACCACATCAATTAACAGCCACAACTATGAGATCACAGCAGTGGTCACTTTAGAAGATCCACTCACTTATAAATTTGTTGTTAAAAACCAAACAATTATGCAGTTCTCAAATCAACATGAGCTACATTACAGACGATGAATTCAACAGGAAATGAAGAAGTGAACAATTTCGATACTACCGAGCGCCTCAAAGAGATATCAGCAAAACCGTAAGGGGGCATCAGGGCCAACGCTAGGGCCATGGAAAATTACTGAAAAAATACATCGCAGTTCTAGAACTCAAGACACAACCAAACACCCTAGGCGTGGTGATTTCATACTTCAAAGAAAAAGCTTCAGACTTTTTAAATAGCTTAGTGTTTATGATGTTTTCTTGTAAAGTTAGTGTAGATGTAAAATTTCATTTAAATATTCTTTTAACCTTGCATTTGACTTTTTTATGTAATCGTAATCTTTTATTAAGTTAACTATGTGTTAACTGCTGTTTATGCTATTTCAGGTCTAAAATTATAATTTAAGTACGTATGTAAGGACTTGTGATCGATTTGCTCTCGTCTATGATTATTTTTCTTTTTAAAACTGTAGGTCTTGCATACTATAATAAATAACTCTAGGTACGCTTATTTGGCTTATACATACACTAACGTACATAAACACAACAAGTTTGAAGGTACATAACAACAAAAAGAAACAAATCACTTCATAAATAATATTTATATAGTGTGCCTTCTGGCTGCTTCAAAATAGGTCCAGTTAAGGATGAATGCCAGAAAAATAGTGACTGACACTGGTTTAATGAGACTATCATCTGCCAAACTTTTGTACCAGCTGATAAGGAAACGCTGGGTACTAGTCTGTAGACATTTTACACAGAGCTCTTTATAGTCTATTGAATGTTCACAATTCATTTACTGGGTAATACTAGGAATGTGTCAGACTGTCACCAAAGCTCTACAAATGAGAGCCAGAATCTACAGCGTTCCCTGGTTTCCAAGAAACAAAGGAGTTTCGTGTGTGCTTGAGTGCTTGATGCTCATCGATCCCTTGGTAAATGTAGCTTACCCTTCAATCGATCTATACACCTGTTATTACTAAGAGCTCTTGCGGTTTCCAAAATTTTGTAGAAATGTATGTACCTAATAATAGTACCTGAAACTGAATTTTAATGCACAAATGTGCGCTTAAAATAGGTTTACAATATCTGTTCTTAAAATCACATGGTCGAATGAGACGAAAATTTTACACGATCGAGGCTATCCTCGAAGAGGTGCAGGACTTTACTCTGAATATATTTGTAAAGGTTTTTTTTGTATTTATTTATATTTTTTATTTATTATGTTAAAAGATACGATTTTTATTTCAAAAGGTTAAATTTAAAAAAAAACTTGAATGTATCGTATGTCCGTTCATAAACATGTAAATTCACATACACAAGACACTCTGGCCCAAGAATTTTGTCCTTGTTCGAGCTGGTCATTCTGCGTCCATTTCCATGATGCCCCAGTCCAGATCCAGTAGAGGGATTAATCTGAACCGAAGCCTTCCAATTACAGCCGCCTATAATTGAAGTAATATCGCCATTCAGGCCACGATCCTCCCCTAATGGCACTTGAGGAACTTATACATATCTCAACTGCGGCTACTTGTGGGAAGTGGTTTGAAGAAAGTTTCCGGTTTGAGAGTTGAGGGGAGAGATGAGGATATGTCTGTTGTTTTTGAGGAGTTTGGTGTGTTATGAGAGGATCGGAACTTCAAAAGTGACGGTTTTCATATCGTAGCGTTAAAATGTTAGAAAGGGAATTCTGTCACATGAATTTTGATTGGATATTATTGACCTGATTGTAGATAAGTAGAGATTTTCTAAGTCAGGTTTACTGATTATACGAGTATGTATGTAACTGGTAGTTATTTCATATTCTGGTATAGTTGTTTTATAGTTGATTTTAGGTAAGTGTTAGCCATTAGATGATAGATTTGTTCCTAATTTGTAAAACCACTAAAAATAAATAAACTGTAATATTGTGGAAGAGTTTTTGGACGCCATATATTTATTTCTTTTTGGATAGTTGTGTTGTTGATTTTACTATAATTATAGTTAAATGTAATTTATTCGTAGGTATATTTAAATAAATAAATTACATAAAACCGTAATATATATTATTTTTCTCATGAAACTGAAACGATAGGTGAAAAAGAGCACAATATCCAGTTTATAATTTTGTACTCTCAAAAAAATCAAAGAAATTTTGTTTTAAATAACAATTCAAATCACTTTACCCTTTAAAACCACTGCTAAAATAAATACTCCTATCAAAAAATGATGTGATACGTCAACAAAATTAATATCATCTCCAACGACCGTAATTGCATCAGCCCCTAACACCGTTTGCTGGGTCAGTCTCAACAATTTGTGAAGCTTTTAAGGTATCCACACAAGTTACATTGAAATAGTGGAGAATAGACCGGAGGTAATGGGAGAGACCGCGCGGTTCTTAGAGATGAAATGGGCTTTTGACTAGTTGGAAAGTGATGAAGAAAACAATTTTGGGTGAGAAAAATAATGTAAACACTTTCAATTGACTTTTGAAGCAGTGAATTTTTTATTATTATGTTTTTTTTTTTAATATACTTATGGCATACAGAGATTTAAAACTGAAAAAACTCATTTAATATTCTACTAAAGAATGTTGTGATCACTGGTTGTGATATTATTATTGATGTTAAGTTTTTAGATACAGTAATAAATTGATTGTCATACCCTCACAGTATCCGCCTCACATAAGTAAGGCGCTGTCTGTAACTATGTTTACATTTTCTGCAATATAAACATTTCCGAAATCGGATTAGTAATTTCAGAGTGTAAGTTTCTCTTACAAACAAACAATAATTTGACTTAATACCATCTTCTACACTATTAGTTTATGCCAAAGCAAAAGCTTTCGAAACTCGCGAGTTTGCTGAAAAACAAATAAAAAAAGATCAACAGAAAGCTTTTTCTATTTTGGATCTTTTTCTATTCTATGCCGACATTACGATCAAATAAATATTTCTATCAAATGTAGTTTTGACCAAAAGACCATAGTTTAGTACAATTTCATCTAAATTTTTACCTGAATTAAAAAAAGACAATCTTTTGTCTGAAAATCTATTTATTTTTGAAGTAACATTAGAGTTCGACCCGTTCTTAACTTCAAATTCTAAAATTAAAAACGGACTCTCCTCCATAGAGCAACAAGATGCCGCAGAGTTCCCTACGATTCTATGGTCTGTGGAATAAATCCCCGAACCCGTTTCCTGTTAACCCAGCCAATTACAAGCTATAAAAGCAAAGCACAGTCTGTGCAAGTCTGTAATGGAAGTCTGTGTAATCGGTTTGTGCTAATGAATAGATTATAGCGAGTATTTATCCGGGATGCGGCCGGAATATTAACCGCTGGATTACTGTCGGAACGGGAGCCTGGCTCACGGATTTTGGAAAAGGAGTTTGTTATTCTTTTCAGTCGTTGATTCGGAGGGAAAGGTAAATTGGAGATGATTAAAAAATATAGTAAATCGATTTCCTAAAAGAAAGACAAAAGTTGCCCACACTAGGAATTAGTGGATGCGTTCAAAAAAAATTTAAATCTCATACACAACAAAACACTCAGACTCTGAACACCTATCTATAAGCCTTATGAATATTTGTTCTGTTTGGGAATCGAGTACGCGATACGCAGTGCAGCAGTCGATCGCTTAGCTTCTGCGCCAACCATGCCATCAAAGGATTGGAGGAATCGCGAATTTTATTAACCTGCATGTTAGCAAAATTTTTAACGGTACTCTTTTTTTTTAAGTGTTTTGTGTGTCAAGTTGTTTTTTTTTCTCAGTAAAACTAATTCAGTTATCACTCTAAAATTCCTCACTCTCAGCTGTTATAGTACATTTTAATACAAGTGCAGAAAGTTTGCCATTGCGACCGAGGCGGAGTTCGCACGAGCCGCAGGCGAGTGTGTTATGGAGCCGAGGGCTGCAGTCACAAAGCGTGAGTACCAAACGACTTTTTTCAATAAACTTGTGAAGAAATGAATAAACGAGGTTGACCAGTGACTCATGGGGGTCTACGCGAGCCCAGCCTGATACGATAAAAGTAATATCATTGTAGCGGGGAGAGCACGCGTACTTTTCTGCACTAGTACGGAAAACAGTCAATTGCGTGTCTAAAAGCGGTGGGATAAGAGCGAGCACCTTAATTTTGAAAACTACAAGAACAACACACCTTGCTAGGTCAGCACTAAATCACCACTCAGCTTACCTTTAGAAGCAGGCCAGCAAGCCACCTGCCCAGGATACCAGGGGACCGGGGGCCGGGGGGCTCATAAATATTCATCCTCACCCGGGATTTAGAGGAACACTTACCTGCAAGAGAAAATATATAATTACATCAACGGCGCTTGTTAGCACTATTCATTAAAACGGGTTTTGTAGTAAAAAGGTAATTAGCGCAGAGGTTTTTAGTGGGCTTGCTCAGCTAAGTAATTATGGCTTGACTTGTAATGCTAACGAAAACATTTAGATCTACATACATACATAGGTCATTTTTAACAGAGTTCCAAAAAAGGAGAAGGTTCTCAACTCGTCTGGTTTTTTTTTTTAATTTATATTTTGTTTCTTATTTAGTGATATCATCCTCAAATGTGAACGGAGTTTTGATATTCTTTTTTGTTTAGAAGAAAGTTTCTGCTATATTAATAACTGACATCATATAAGTATATGTACCTATTGATATTTATAGTACAGATTTTAATGGGCAACTTACCAAAGAACTAGCAAACTATTTAGTTTTAGCTGTACTAAAACTAACTACTCATGCAATTTTTAGTTATTTTTTATTTTTTTTGGTATAAACTTTACTTTTAAGAGTTTATAATACCCAATCAGTGATCTTCGAAAGTCATAAACAAGCTTGTTTGGTCAACTTATTGATATTTTAATTATTTTGTACAGGTATTTATTTGCAGTAACATTTTAGTAATCCATTAGGTAAGATAGTGGTCAAACGCTAGCCTATACATTATATATATTATTATTATTTTCGGATATATTTTCTTTTCTCAGCTCTTTAGCTGGTTTCGACCACATTTACGGGCCAAGCCAAGTAAATGTAGCGTGTAAAATTAAACGATTTGCAAGCCTCAAAAGATTCAAAGAAACCATAATTATCTGTACAATGAAAACAATTCAAATCAAAATCAAAATCAAAGCATTTATTTCAAATAGACCATTTACAGGCACTTTTGAATAGTCAAATGTCGGTCAGTCCAAGAAAAGTGAAGCTAAATTGCACGTTCCAAAGAGTAGGTCTCTATGGAGAAGAACGTGCAAGAAACTCCATGGACACTCTTTTAAATCATATTATGTGTTACATATAATGCTTGGTTACATATTACTTGTTGCTTCTATCATGTGAGCACAATGTCGATAATGAAATAAAAATGTAAAATAATTAAAAGATAGAAACTGAATTAAGCCACTGGCAGCTAAGAGATGACCAGTCCCATCTGACGGCACCCGTTCACGAGCATGACGCGTGCATCAGCCCCACTCAGCTTAACCATTTTGAAGGGAACTGAACGACCCAATAACACGTGCCACCAACAGCGAGACATTTGAGTGAGCATGACAAACTCTCAACTGCCATGCTCGTAATGTCAAAAAAAAAATAAAAAGAAGTTGTAACCTAATAAAAATGCTCCATGGTGCTTCACATTCACAAACTTGAAAAAAGTGCTTCTACATTATACAATGCAATTGTGTCTTTCAAATTAAAAAATAATAATATTAGTTTCCAACTAATCAACTAATTAGTACGCCCTAGTGGTAGTGAATATAAAAATAAAAAATAACTAAAAGCCATAAAATAACTTGCACAATACAATAACTTGTACTTACAAATTACATAGATTTGAGACAATGAATAATATTAGAACTGATAAATATGCCTTACAGTCAACTTGAATTTTTTTATTTATTTATTTATACTTCATATACAGTAGTGGTACATAGGCGGACTTAATGCAACAAAGCATTCACTAACAGTAAACCTTAGGGTAAAAAAACAACACTGTGGTAGGTTTGCAAAATAAACAAATAACAGATACTTAAAATGGAAAAATATAAAATAAGATATTTAATTTTTAAAGTTATTAATTTTAATTCAAACAATGTACACGAACAGTTCTTAACACGAGCTGTATGATTGATCTCATTGAAAAGACAAACACGAAACTAAATAACCTTAAAATATTCAAAGGTATGGATAATCTAATCTCACTCGACTCATTTCCATTTTACTGCTACAATATATTTAATTATCTTTTAGTTCATAAATCACAAGCATTTAGTGGTTTCCCATCTAACAAGCCACGAGCTAAGTTCATTTAGTTAATAGTTCTTGACATTTTACTATTAAAATCTTTAAAATACTGGCTGTAGACACAGCCACGTTGGAACAATATTTCTTTTTCGATAAAAACTAAAGCTCTTTCTTAATTTATTACTAAAATCAATTAAGATATTGAAATTATGAGTAATTACATCACCAAATTAATTTTAATAACGTAATAACCATTAATTTGTATTTTTAGTGTCAGTTTTTAAAAGGTTTTCTATTTTTGTGAATAGTATTTTTTACTAGTGCTGTCAATTTCAGCAAACCGCAGCCCGGGATTAAGTAAACGAGAATTCATTTTCAAATTACTAATGTGTTTTTTTATTATAAATAATTCGTTACTCTACATAAACAAACAAACTTAAACTATTTATACTAAAACCTAAATAAATACCTAACGTATATAAATAAAATACAAAAACACAAAGTGCACTCAGGCGTCGAAGTACTCCTCCACATCGCTGTCATCCGGGAATGTGCCCAGAAGACTGGCAGCATTACCACGTTGAATGGCAATGCTAATTCTTTGAGCGAAGAACGAGCCAGCCCTCTGGTCACGCAAGGTGTCGATCAGTCGGCGAGAAATTTCCTTAAAAAGGAGACGCGCATTCGGACCCCATGACCCAAGCGTTTCGACCCCAAACGGCTCAAAACTGTAATTACCAATAAGGTTACAGTATTTGCGCCGTTTAAGGGTCTCAGCAGCCGCAGCGGCAGCGCCAGCACAGCCCGCCGTACATGGAATGTGGGATGGCGCAAGGGTGTCGACACAGGTTGCGTCCCACACCAGAGGCCTACCCACCTTCCACGGTACCAACGTCATACCATCTGGTCTCTTTCCATCGTCACGTACCAAGCCATTTGGTTCTAATACAGCGGGTACGCCGGCGGTGACAAGAGCTCGACGAATAATATCGTTGATGCTAGCGTGTCGAGCTATGCGGCCTGCGCTCCTGCAGCAGGACAGGCCATGGTGTCCGAGACTGTCGACAGCTTCGCCGCAGTGGCACCGATGTGGAGCAACACAAGGTGCACCTAAGCGTAGACAGGTTGCGAGCCGAAACGAGGCGTCATTCATCATAGTGCCTATGGTGGATGACGGGAGTGCCTGAAGCCATAAGCCCGACTCCCATTCCCCCACAGCCAGCAGACGCGCACGCTCAGCAGTATTTGAAGACGTATTAATTAGATTGTTACGTATAATACTGCAGAGCGGCACATCCCACCGTCTCTGCGAGGCCAGGTTGTCGGGCAAATCCGTGTTCGGACAAGCCATTTTCCAAGCATTCAACGCATCGGACAAACACGGTACCTCAACATCAACCGGTGAGGAAGATAAAATATTCCTGGTTAATGTATCAGTACCGTGCACCGAGGAGAGGAATGCTGGTAAACTTATACTTGCAATTTTACGGACGCCGAGGCCCCCCATTCGGATGGGAAGCGTAGCTTGCTGCCACGCTCGGTCGTCCAAGGCCACATTTAAGATAGAAGAAAGAGTGTTCCTAATAATTTGATCGACTTT
This sequence comes from Mythimna ferrago, assembly GCA_910589285.2. Classification (NCBI taxonomy): domain Eukaryota; kingdom Metazoa; phylum Arthropoda; class Insecta; order Lepidoptera; family Noctuidae; genus Mythimna; species Mythimna ferrago. The sequence continues at coordinate 20,289,695 of OU342698.1, forward strand.
TTCCAAAAGTTGTGGGTACTTCCAAAGATGGGAGAAGCGAAGGCTATATGTAAATTTTGGCCCAAAACAACAGTATCGAATAAGTGTAAAAGCCGAATGCATATTAATTTTGAAAAGTCTATCCGAGACGTCATTAAAATTTTTTATTTTCTGCTCAATAAATTTTGGAAAGGATTCATCGAAAATGGGAGAGCCCAGGAGGTGAAGAGAATTCTTATCAGTAATTTGAATATTTGGTGCTATTGTATTAAATTTTGCTAAAGTTGTCTGTCTGTCAGTCGTTTGAGGGAGGTAAATTTCGCATTTTGAAAGGTTAAGCTGTAGACCAATAGAACTGAATTTATTTTCCAAAAAAATTAAATCGTTTAGGACTGTGTCTACATCACCTCCTAGGGTTCCGTCTTCTAAATACCAGACATTGAATTTTGAATTTAGCTGCTGAATGATTGGATTTATTGCCAAACTGAAAATGACTGGTCCAAGAGGGTCACCCTGTTGACAACCGACGGCTGATTCCAAAAGGTTTTCCTTATATAGTAATTTAGAGGGGTGCCTATAACATTGGTAAAGAAAACTGTAAATTACTAATACTATTATTAATAATACACAAACTACTAATGATAATTGTGTTTCTCAATTAGCTTAGGGTCGGCTTCCAGTCTTTTCGTTTTTTTATAATGCATAGGCTCGTGTTTCATCACTATGTCACCTGATGGTAAGCGGTGATGTGGCCGACGATGGAGTATGTTTGCCTAGAAGTAACCTATTTACTCTTAACTTAAAGACCCATATGTTAGCTATCGAAAAACACAGACTCCGGCAGGGAATTCCATTCCATTCATAATTATAATAATCCACATTCATTACAATTCAAGTTGTACCTCTTGTAGGTAATTTACTACGCAGGTATTTTACGCTACTATCTCTACACGTGACGTGTACTATCTGAAATCATCCATATATGATACTATAATTTAAGACTTTAATTAAAATTGATAGACGCAACAATAAAATATCTCCAACTAAAATAAGCCACAAAGTACAAACACAGTAATTCCCGCAGTCATAAGTGAAACTAAGTGTTCCACAAATTGAGTCTATTACAGTCACCAGCGTCCGGATCCCGCATCCCGTGTCGCCTCCGTGGCGTGCTGGGTGTCCGGGACGGCGACGAGGCGGGGCCGTCATAAAAATACGGGATAAGTTTATTATCGCCCGGGATTGGAGCAAGCCCCGTATTTGTCAAAGTAAGTGGCACTGTTGTGGCGTTTTATTTTACTTTCCGGGATTTAAGAAGAGTGACTATCACTTGAAAAGAGCGGCTTGGTTCTACTGTCATATTTTATGATATAATTTTAAAAGGAGAAGAGTGCCTGGATTGATTACAGCAAATTGCAATTAAACCTAAAATAATTGCCTTATAGCAGCCGTGAGTGGAGCTGTTTAGCATTCAATTCTACACAGTCTTTAGGATAAAATGTGTGGGGTTTCGTTAAGAAGTAGGTATTTCTCAGCAGCATCACAGAGTAAGGATCCTTACTCTGTGATGCTGCTGAGAAATACCTACTTCTCAGTTGCTCTTAATGGGCTCGAACTTCGACTTACCCTGAAATATAGGTAAACTTAAATACATAGCACAGTCAGTCCTTATAATGTTCCCACTTTTGGGACTCAAGCCTCCTCTCCAGGAAAGGGAATGGGCCGTAATCTTCCACGCGGGCTCAGTGCGGGTTGGTGGATGTCCCATGTCTTCAAATTGGTTCTAAGACATGCCGGTTTCCTCAGGATGTTTTCCTTCACCGTTTACAACTCGTAAGTCGGGGCCGTTAGCACTTGACCATGACTGCTCTGCTCACCAACATAAATGCAGTTCGTGTAAAAATATGGAGGTAACAATTTAGAGAAATGCGGTGGATGCGAGACGCACAGGATCGGTCGTTGTGGCGACGTTTGGGGGAGGCTTATGTCCAGCAGAGGACGTCTTTCGGCTGATATGATGATGATGAAGATGATATTTAGAAAATCAAGTAAGAGATTCCAATATAAGACCACTTCTGCTTAACCCTTTAGAGTGTAGGGACCTATTAAAGACGTAACATTTTATGTTAATAAAATAAAATAATATTGCGCGTTCACACATAAGACCACTTAAATCATTAAGTATTCCATAACAACATATAAGTACTTAACTGGTTGTATCTACCACAGATCATTTATTTCATAAAATACAGTAAATGAAAACGTAAACGATGTTTAAATCAAAGGAAATTGGATTTTAATACAGCTATAATTTTAATTAATTTGCCGAGAGAACAATTATGTTATTACTGCACAGTTCGGAAACAAACTTTTAATCGAATTGTAAACGATTGATTGTAATTTACTTTGTGAATTATTTGAGCGACCTATTAATATTGATTAATTTGGTTACATCAGAGTCTTTCAAGTAAACCAGTGTTAGCTCCATCATTTTCTACCTTTAAAAGACGGACAATTTTGTTCAGTTAATGATGATGAAATAACTTTTCCCACTCTGGGTGGGGCGAGAGGGAATGTCAGGCTTTTACTGACTAAAACCCGCACGTGTTCTTTCAGTTACCCTTTGCATTTCAAGGCCTGCGGTGGTTCTTTCGAACAATATCACAGTTTCAATTGTAATGCCTTCATAGTACAGTTTATTTATCGGATCAGGGGCTTGTTGTTATCATAGTCTATGGTCACAACAGGAGAAAATGCCCTGAAAGTGTCTAAATAAGCTAAATCAATTTGATCATTGTCATGTTATCGACGCAAAGAAAAAGAGAGAAACAGATGAGCTTTGTTTCTATATGGAAAAATGGTAGATGTTATGTTGAATACTGCAGTTAATTTGGAATACTTCGATATCTCTATGAAGGACAAGGAAATGAGTAGAGTATGACTATTCTTTATTAGAAGAACACGACATCGACTATTTGTTTAGTTAACAGTCATAAATTGAAAGAAAGATGATTTGTTTAAAATTCTTTCTTTTGCGAAAATATCTTCCACTCCACTTATCCAAGACCTCAATTAAAATGTCAATAAATTACGAGCTATAAATATGAATGTGATTGAGAGAGTCGACTGGAGGAATTTTACTTAAATGTTACGGTGAATTAATTTATTCTAAACTATGTGTTTATCCAGCCATACAAGACACGAAATAAACTTAAAATAAAGTACATTGACCTATTTCTATCAGCTCCAATATATAGAAGGTATCCGAAAAACCATCAATAACATAATAATATAATATTCCACAACTATCACACAACGCCGTCTAGTCCCAAGGTAAGCAGAGCTTGTGTTATGGGTACTCGACAACTGGATAAACATACTTATATATTTCTAAATACATACATATTATAGATAAATTACACCCAGACACAGAACAAATGACTATGCTCATCACACAAACATTTTTTCTGGGTGGGAATCGAACTCACAACCTCCGGCATAGCAGTCAAGGTCACTAACCACTAGACCAACAGTCAAAATCAATGAACTGTTTTTCAGAAAAGATAAAGGATCACGATAGATGTCCATTCAAGAAAGCTTTATGTCTTTAATTCCGTTTTTGAAATTAAGAATGTTAATAAACGTAGAAGGTCAATGACCGTTATTCAAAGTTTATTTGGCGCCTACCTTGGTGACAGTACACAGCTCATCTATTCTGTTAGTGTCACCGTGAACACTTACCCAAGAGATTAGAAGTGAGCGTAGACTATTATTCAAAGCGATAGTTTGACAGCCAACTACCCTTAAATTTTTACTGTAAAATGTTTATGGAATAGCTATAAGTACAGATTGCATAAGCCCGGGATCTCGGGACCGCCCACCCCACCCCGCGCTTTCACTTCACTAGAGAACTTAACAAATGAGCCATGCAAGTGCGCCCGATAATGAATGGCGAGCTTTTTATTTTCATAAACCAACGCCATTTTTATTTGTATTTTTTTAATCTTTTTTGTGACACGGCCACGACGCCAGCGAGGGAGAAAAATTAATTAATTACGGAACGAAAATACAAAGCATTCTTTGGAGTTGTTGTATTTAAAAGTAAACTGGACTGAAGTATGTTAAGTAGCAGAATGCATTTCATTTACTTCTATAAGAAGTTTCGATAGCACTACTGTAGGATTCCTATGTTCTGTGGATAGCACTGTGTTGATAAACTTATGGCAGTGTTAAAAACCGAGGCATTTATTTGCGACTTTGTTTGCATCTTTAACTTTGTATTTTATCTTTCTTTGTTCCAAATGCTTCCTCATCAGCCGCGCAATGTATCTTGATGAAATTATTGTGACAATGGAGCTCACCTTCATTAAAACTGTCTCAATTTCACCACCTCCATTGTCACCGTCAAACAAAACCAAAAAAAATAATTCCTCCCGGTGACTCAACAATCGCTCGCTTCGTGGCCCCACAAACCTTTTTATTACCCGAGGTGCTCGTTAGAGATCTTTCCATGCAACAATTACTCAGATATTCTCGCTCCATTCGCTTCTTTGCCATTATTTTTCATCCCTTTCTTGTTTTTATTGCGCCACAGTCCGTTTCCCTCGCAGCTAGCGTTCAATGTATTTTGATGAAGGAGTTTTGCGAAGCCGTCGTTTTGGATTACGTAGTGTATGGGTATGGAAGAGGACAGAGGATAATCCCGTTAATTAGAAATAATTAGTACGCGTGACTAGAATAATTAATTAGTGTTGATAATGTATATTTCCCCTTGTTACAAGAGTGACCAGGTTTCTCCTGATAAAAGATAAAAATAGATACAGTTTTTTCAGTTCAGGTTTATTTCTAGTGCATTCGAAGTTGCTTTTAAAGTAGATCAGGGACAAGTTGGTTAAAGTCCGTTCTCTTGTTCGCAGAATTGCGTTTATCGTGTTGAACGTGACACTTTTGAATAATACAATAAATAGTGAAGCGTCGGTTGATATTTAATAGAATGAAACAGTTTCCTAAGGAGGGACAAATTAATGAAATTAAAGTGGTTTTGTTCTTGTATCGGAATAAACTAAATTAGTCTACAGTCGAGATGACAAAATTAGCTTAAAGTTTGATTACAAGGCTGACTGTCCAGGTCTTGGTTATGTAATTTTAGAGAGAGGTATCTATGGCCTCTCTCTAAAATTACATAACCACACGCCTATTTTCATTGAAGGATTAAGCAGAAGTTTCATGTGTACGCCTCATGATCCACATTTAATTAGAATATAACATTCATAACATAATCAGCATTATATCGTTTCTACTGATGCGATTCAGGCCAAAGCAGCTGGCTGGGTTTGAACTCACATACTATTACTCGTGAGTCAGAACCGTTACCACTGGGCCACCAATGCTACACAAGAATTTTTAATTTAATAAGAAGCGAGTCTATAATTGCCATCTAATCTAGGTTCTTACTGAGAACGTCTTGCTTTGTAATGAGCCAGCTTGAGCCTTGATCTCGCCTCGTATTTTAGGATAAAACAAGTGAGCCTAGAAAATGCTAATATCTACTCTAAATTTAAAGATTTACGGATTGTCACCTTTTTTTTTTTTTTTTTTTTTATTATGGTGGGAAAAAATCATGCATTGACATCCCCCGCCCTTGGGCGGAGCGGGAGATAGTGTCAGACTCTTACTGACTAAAAGACCCACCCCGTTCCTTCTAGCCTTCATACCGGGGCTCGAGCGCCCTTTCGGATAACCCTGGCCCCAGTAGGCTTCGACCCGACTGGGTCCCTGCTGTTGCTGACAACTCCTTGAGGCGCGCGGGAACAGTGCGCGCCGTCGACGACTTGGGCTTGGTCCGGACAGTTACCGGACGGCCGGACAGCGAGCTACCCATTGCTCACTGTCCGCAAGCCCGACGGATTGTCACCTGATGATGACGCTTGGGAGAGGCTTATGCAGGCATTATTTCAGCCGAAAGACATCCACTATTGGATATAAGCCTCCCCCAAGCGTCACCACAACGACCGATCGTGTGCGTCTCGCATCCACCGGATTCCCGCCACTCTCATCAGGTCGTCGGTACACCTTGTCGGAGGCCTTTCAATGTTGCATTTTTTGGTACAGGTTATTTTGCATATGCAATGGAAAATTTTTGATAAAAAAAAAAAAAAAAACCAATAGGACTTTTCTAATCCAACCTAGGCACACACTAAAACCTACACAAGAAGTCACAAGGTCAATTCAAATGAGATCTTCTTCATCCCCTATACACGTAATTAACCGTTTTTTGCCGACAAACTGGGCTACATAAATTAGTCCCCCATCCTCCAACGACCCCGTAATGAAATGTACGGGGTGGTAATGAAAAAAAAAAACAAATTTATGCCCCGCCGCGGAGATTTATGTGTCCCGGTGATCTGGGGGCTGAGGTCAGGTGGAGAAGGGTTGGGAACAAGTGCTGATGGAATTGTAGGACTGTTGGGGAAGCATTCCTGAATTTTGTGGAAGTTTTTTGTGAGTGAAAGATGTGTGATTAAAAGTAACTTGAACTAAGATATTTTTCAAAAGATTTACAGTGGCCTCGGAATGAAGGAATATTACGAGTGGGTTTTAGTCATTAAAAATCTGATACTCCCTCTCAGGCCATTCAGAGTGGCCACTCAGTGTGAAAATGAGATCTGGGGCCCTGGGACTAAGGTAAGGAAGGAACAGGAGTTGGTCAGTAAAAGTCTGACACAATCTCTCGCTCCGCTCAAGAGCGGGAGATGTCATTGGATGATTTTCCCACCAAAAAAAAAGTTTCCCCACATCATTTTTCTACATGCAACTGATCCCATGTAGAAAAACTGCACGTAAACTGACAGAATTTCCAGTCTATCGTTTTATTGAAACGTCACTGTAAAGTGAAGCAACTCATAAAACTTGCCGACACGAGTTGAAACGGAAATATTTTTGTTTCATCTTCCAATCAGCGAGTTCAATCTAACTTGAGTTTAGTTCCAATTGAATTAATATCGATTCCAGTTATTACTTCAAATTGTTTTTATAAGTTTTATAGAGCAGACAGACTTATACTGTCTTGTTGGTTTTCTCTGTGTAACGTCGACACTGAGTTGCTAGCCTATCGGTTATCGATCGTTTACATTTCGGGGAGTTTGCATAGGATGTTTTTTATTATTGATAGGCTCGCGTTTGACTACTATCTCACCTGATAGTAACACGATGATAGTCGATCGACTATGGAGCACGCTTGCCCAGAACTAACCTATTCACTCTTGACAGACCCCTAAATTGTAGTTATCAAGAAACAGACTCCGGCAGAGAATTCCACTCCTTGGATGTACGCACAATAAATATATTCTCAAAACATTTTTTGCGTATTGGAGGGATGTTTACCATGTACCAGTAATTGCATAGTTTAATTCCGACAAGCCCATTCCATCATCGGACTATTAGACGTACGGCAACGTACCATTATTATTATTTATTATTATTATATGGTTAAAATCTCACCCAGCCCTTACGTACTTATAAATACAAAACGTTAAATCCCCTGAGTTTGTTTCGGTGTTTCTTCTCAGGGTAGTCAGTTAGGAAACACCGGCCTCATCTAGTTTAAACTGACGTAAAAAATTGACGTGTAAAAGTGTTGTTTAAAAACCTATTTACAAAATAAATATCATTTATCATTTAAATTAACACATTCATCTTGCGTACTGGTAAGGGGTAGATTTATTTTTCCTGGATTGTGTTTTTTCTTAATATCTACAACTTAGAATCTCTTGGTCCGACACTGGGTAGGGTTAAACGCCGCACCGAATCAATCAGATCAGTTTTAAGTTGTAGTTGTGTGTTAAGTGTACTTGTAGATTCCCGTTTAGCTTCTCAATCGCATCCAACATATTGTCTTTCTCTAAATGACAGTACAATACAGTCTGGAAATCATCATCAGTATAGAGATGATACGCATACTGAAAGTGAAATTATAAAGATTGTAAAAACTGAGAACAAAAGAGGAAATAAAATACCGCCTTGAGGGATGCCAACTGCAAGATATCTCACCACCGTGATTTTTTTTTTTTTTTTTTTTTTTTTTTATGGTGGGAAAAAATCATGCATTGACATCCCCCGCCCTTGGGCGGAGCGGGAGATAGTGTCAGACTCTTACTGACTAAAAGACCCACCCCGTTCCTTCTAGCCTTCATACCGGGGCTCGAGCGCCCTTTCGGATAACCCTGGCCCCAGTAGGCTTCGACCCGGCTGGGTCCCTGCTGTTGCTGACAACTCCTTGAGGCGCGCGGGAACAGTGCGCGCCGTCGACGACTTGGGCTTGGTCCGGACAGTTACCGGACGGCCGGACAGTGAGCTACCCATTGCTCACTGTCCGCAAGCCCGCGTCTACGTTGGCCGGAAATCGGGATCAGAATCCCGGCGACGGCGGCGGCGATAACGCCGTTGCCTGATGCGTTCGGCCTCCTCCTTTGCGAGCATTACTGCTTCGCAGAAGTCGGCGACCGCCTGCCACTCCTCCTCGCTCCGGACCATGGCCTCAACCTCACCACCGTGATGAAGTCCCTAACACGAACTGACTGTTTCTACTCTCGAAGATAAGAGGTAAATCATTCCAGTACCTCGTAAGAGCCCATAAGATACGAAAGGATAGACAACTGTTATGTCGCGTACACCAAAACCAGAGTTGTCAGTCTTTAAGACGTCTAGAATTGCTCCTTTGAGCAGTGTGTCAATTTGCTCACAAGCATCACCTCTCTTAGCTGCTCTTTCCAAGCCCCGCAATATAAATTCATGAAGCAAAGTGTGACGGAACTCCGTCTGTGTGTGACAAGTTAACCCGCGTCTAATATGTGTATATTTGTGCTCTAATGTTACAAACAAACAAACATCGGATCTCACTGGAGCAACTTTGGAGAACTTTCTGTATGACAAACACAGCCATGAGCTCATTTCTAGATTAGTATTCTGTTTCTCTAACTTCGTAAAGTACGAATGTAATTATAATAGACGGCCTTGGATGAGGGACACCAAGGTTATGATTGTCACAAGGTACGAGTGACAGAAAAATACTAACTTATTTAATTAATTCAATTATTTTCTGTATTTATAGTTACCATTTTAGGTATTCTATTATTGAGGGCCGGTTTCACCACCTATTATTAAAGACTAGAATAGTCAATTTGTCAAATAAGTACTATCAAATTCATACAACTGTCAAAAAATTGAAAATTTAATTGACGAATAGGCTAACCGGACATGGAGAAATCGGCACTAAGTACCTATTATAAAATTACAAACTTTTGATCACAAAAAATATAAAACAGCAAAATAAAATAAATATATTAAGTAAAAATAATTGTGAATTCAACTCAATCGAGGCAATGACAATTATTCGCTTAAAAATTGTTTTTTTTTTATGAAATCTCCGCATCTGGATGCTGAGCAGTCAGTGTGTTGAGAAATGCCATCGCCTGATTAGACGCCGCATATTTTGCGGTACGAGTCCAGGCTCTTAATCTTTTTAGGCTCGACGTCATTATCACCATCACAGGTGATACTGCTGAAAAATATACGCTAGTGGATATGAGTCCCTTTGAGCGTGGCCAGTCAACACACATACACAGACACTCGTAGCCCTCACTAGGTCAACAATTGACCTTATGAAAGAGGTTTTCTAATCTTGCATCTTTCGGTACCCACTCACAAACTCAATGTGCCATAATAAACATTATAAACGGCCGCATAAAGGATATGGATGGAAGGGTATTTATAGAGGGCTGATGATTGATTGATTGGCGAAGTTAACCTGTGCTTCAATCAATCAATCCATCAAGTATATCTCGGGGCTTGGTTCGGATTATAAAATGTTAAACCGATCCGGTGCCTACGCAAACACGTATGTAGTTACAATCTCTTCCATTTTGACAATTCAACAAATTATATTGTGTGGATCTTGTAATCAATCAAACGATTTTTTCAAGCTTGAGCCAAATCAGAGAAAATAAATAAAATAATTTACTTAAATCAATAAAATACCATGTCTTAGAATCAAAAATTCGAAGACGTGTGTTATTCACCAACTCACATTGAGACCGCGTGGTAGATTACGGCTCATTCCCTCTCCTAGAAAGGAGTCCTGGCCTCGTTTTTAATGTTCCCAGCAGTGGGAACATTAAAAGGCTGATTATGCTTATGGTTGGAGTTTCTTGTACGTTCTTCTCCATAAAGAACTACGCTTCGGAACGTGCTATTTAGCTTCACATTTTTTGACTGACCAAAATTTTGACAATTCTAAAGTGCCTGTTGGTCTATTTGAAATAAATGTTTCTGATTTCTGATGTCTGCTTATGCTAATATTAAAACAATAAAATGATGATGTAAATAATAAATAGCATAGCCCTTGTGAAAATAATCTCAACACAGTTCCAACGAAAATATCGCTTTTCTCTTTAAAATATATTCCGGTAAAGCTTCCGTGAAAAATAAAGACTTATTATAAATATAACTCTGGTATACGGATTCTTTTAAGACCTTTCCAAGGTCATTTCAGTGAAAATATTCACATATTATGAAAGATTCCTCCGTTCCCTCCATACGTTTTACAGCTCACACAAAAACCTTTTTATATGGGCGTAAAAGTATCTCATACAAAATGTTTAGTATATAACAAGTCTTTTATGATATCCTGGTGTATTAAGTGTATATTTGGATTCTTGCTATCTTGTTGGCAACAGAATAAATATTGCTCAAATCTTCATGGGAAGAAGCAGTGCTCTTTGATAGGGACCTTTTCCGGGAGATTGCTATCACTATACTTTTTAACCGACTTCTAAAAAAGGAGGAGGTTCTCAATTCGGATGTTTGTATTTTTTTTTTTTTTTTTTATGTATGTTCGGGCATAACTTCGTCGCTTGCCAACCGATTTGAAAAATTCTTTTTTTGTTGGAAAGGGTATACTTCCCAAATGGTCCCATAGTCACCAAGTCGGGATCTGATGATGGAATCTTGGGTAAATCGAGGGAACTCCTCAAATATTATAGGCAATTGTATAGTCATTTTTATATTTTCATCAAGGAATTAAGCATTTACAGTCAAAAAGTGACATTTGATGAGGTGGAACTGGTTAAGAAGACCAGAAATTGCCAACGGAACTTCATACTCAAACAAATATCACAATGAACATAGTTAAGCGACTATGACAATACAAATAAATGAATAGTTCTGAATAGTTATGTTGAAAATGGTATCATCGAAGTAACCTGATGATAGTGATGGAGCTGGAAGATAGACACCGGAACTCCGTAATTAATCAATGTATCCTACCCGTGTTTGGGCTTATTAGAAATGTCATGAGATGCACTTTGGCTATTAGGTACTATCGAAGTGATCTGATGATGGAGCCGGAAGGTGGAAGGTAGACACGGGAACTTCATATGAAAATGATGTATTCTAGCAGGGTTTGAGTTAATTGGAATTGACATGAGAAAAAGTGCTCTGGCTGTAAGTGTATTGCAACTAAAAAGTATGAAATAAAAAACTTTTTATAAAAAAAATAAAACCGACTTCACTAAAAAAACACTAAAATGATCAAAATAATTTTAATTTCGGAAGTCGGTGTTAAATAAGGAACAAACAATAACGAAAAACACCGACTTCCGAAATTAAAATTATTTTGATCATTTTAGTGTTTTTTTAGTGAAGTCGGTTTTATTTTTTTTATAAAAAGTTTTTTTCCTGTCAGCAAGCAGTGTGAGGGCCCAGTAGGCCCGATGCCTGTTAGGGCTGCGGTAAGGTCTGGAAGAGTGACCTTGTAAAGAGCATCTGAAGAACAAAGGTAGGTTTAAGTTAGTAAAAGTTTCATTCGCCCTCTTGGTTCTGGAGCGCGAGAAGTCGTTTGATGATTTGCCACCTCAAAAAAGTAGCGTTAATGTGTTTTACATGGGCGTTATCAGCTATTACTTTTACGGCAACATAATGTAATAAAAAAAATAATTTTCTAATACGACGCATTAGGTCTAAGTAGCGGTGAGGATTTACTAAAAATTGGATTTTCTGCTTTGCCCCACAAAAAACCATATAATCTACTTTCTAGATATCTCCAGGCGTAATACCTAGAACTCTGTAATGTGATCCATCAGACATACTAAAAAATAGTTGATGTTGATTTAGAAAAAAATATGCAGGAGAGGAAAGTAGGACGTAGTAACTCACATCGTCTTTAAAAGCCGTTTTTTATTATTAAAAACGTCTTACGAAGGCTCAGAATATATTATTTAACTTAACCTTTTAACAAATGAAATTAAATATTTTATTTTCTAAAAATAGACAAATAAATGGTACGTAAATATTTAAGTAACATTAAAACAATGTTCTCATATGGACCATTACTGGTATGCAAAATTAAATTTAAAACCTAAACACCCTATTTATAAAACTAACTAACCACATGCTTAATTTAAGTACAGATTAACTGCTTTTAAATTTAAATTCTCTACAGATAATTTCAAATGTTTAATTTTCTTATCAGTAACAGTCTCAACTAATGACACTGTTACTTTTTATACATAAGACCCAAAATGTCTACCTACATAATATAATGGGATTAAAATTACAGCTTCTTTTTTTTGAGTAGTATAAACTAGTACTTGACTGCGATCTCACCTGATGATAAGCAGTTATGCAATCATTGATGATGAAGGGCATTAGTTTATTAAGGGGTTTTTCAGGGCAACTATCGTATGAGAGACTTAGGTGATCCAAGGTTTGCATTTCTGTATTGGTAAAACCATGCACTCAAAGAGCACGTGCGCGACTGTTTCATCTATCACCCATCACCATTCGTGCTCTGTCTCGACGACTATTTTATTTGTCGAGACAGATACTGCGTGATGCCTATTGTGAGAAAGTGTTTATCGAGCAAGTATCCGGCAATCGTCCCCAGTCTGTCCAGTTGTAGACTGGCTTCTGTTTAAGGAACCAAAAGCCTTCTGCAACTAGACGGGGATAGTATGGCTTTTTTTTAATTGATGTAAACTAGTGCTTGACTGCGATTCCACCTGATGGTAAGCAGCGATGCAATCTTTGATGGTGAGGCGCACTAGTTTATTCAGAGCCTATTCACTCTAGCCTTGAAGACACCCAAATTATAATCGTACGGGAAGACCGCAGCAGGCAAACTGTTTCAGTTCTTCGACGTACCTACGCGGTATAAACGACGAGGCGAAACGCTTAGTCCGGACCGTAGAGGTTTCAACAACGTAAGGGTGAATATTCGCCATACGTCGGGTTGTCCGATGGTAGAATCGCGATGGTGGAATCAAGTCATGCAATTCCTGCGCACTCTCTCCAAACTGCATCTTGTAGAACACCGAAAGGCTGGCTACCCTATGCCTGTGCTCAGGGTTTGAAGGTTGGACTTAACTAAATCTGGATCATCAATTAGCCCCTTTGCACGCCTTTCCACCGGGTCCAAAGCTGCCAGGTGGCATTTGCAGCACCAGCCTATATGAGACTGCAGTACTCCACACACGAACGGACCTGTGCTTTCTTGGCTTTCTTACAATCTATTGTCGAGGACCACAAGCTTTCCATTTGCATGTGGGTAGATTCTCACAGCCAGCCACGTAGTTGACTCAAAAGGACTAGCAGAATAAGTTGAGATATTTGAATGTGAGTATCTTTGAGTGAGTGGTTTTCCTGGCTTCAAGGAAGTAGGCCACTAATATAACCCTAACAAATCCCGTCTGACAGACAGTGTTGAGTTTTCCCAGGTCTATGTAGATATTTTGATATTTAGGTCATTGGAGAAGACTACGATTCTGATTTCAATATCTGATTGTGGTCCAGCGACGTAAATTCTCAGCTCTTTCGGATCTGAATTGTCGTATGATTTTTCTGTTAGATGTAAGTTGTAGTGTTTTTTCTGTTAGATGTAAGTTGTAGTGTTTTTGGAAGTGAAGGGCTTTTAGAGTTTTAGTGCTGGGAGATGCCATTACGGTCTGTCGTTTAACAACATTTTCTATTATACGCCTGAGTTTAATTCTAGAGTCTTTTCTGAAGATTTCAGATATGCTGTGCCTAAATGCCGCTAGGGTTGCTTTCTTTCTAGAGGTAGTTCTAGCAAAACCTTCTGAGTATACATGTAGATGGATGGAGAGGGAGAGGGAGGCCAAAGAAAAGATGGATGGATTGTGTGAGAAGTGATATGAAAAAGTTAGTGATAGTGTGAAGGATGACAAGACAGAATGAAAGAAAAAAACGTGTTGCGCCGACCCCAAGTAATATGGGAAATGGGCAGGAAAAAGAAGAAGAATGTATTTCATCCTAGATGCTTTTCTTAGGATTCCAGATATGTTTAGCCTGAATGTCGCTAGGGTTGCTTTCTCCCACATTATAAGATGTAGCACAGGCAGTTCTAGCAACGCCTTCAGGGCAGCAGTATCAGCAGTTCTCATACTGCTAGTGATCACCACGCGGGCGAGTCGCTACAATTTTGTGCTCAGGTTGGTACTGGGTCAGAATAGGGAGCGATAATTGGTCTGACGACTGTAATGTATAGAAAATGGGTGAGATTTAGACTAATGTTCCAATCTTGGCCTAACATGTGCTTGCACTGTCTCATAGATATACTTGTGTTTGTTGTGGTATACTCGGTTTTTCTTGCCCTATTCAGCGACTTGTCCAAGTAAATGTCCAGATACTTTGGCTCAGTTGATCAGCTTAAGGTAGGTAGTACAATCATGGCAGCTGTAGTGTTGCTAACTTCTATTTTCTAGTGAAAAGAACAAGTACGGTTTTATTGATCATCATGAGATAATTAAAACCATTACAGATACTAATTAAGGTTCAACAAATCTAAGTGAGTGAAAGTCAATAATCATTGTGAGAGACTTAATTGATAGGTTGTCTGCAGCACTCATTAGTTATAATTAAACATTACAAATCAAATTGATTAATTCGAACACAGCTCAATTATATTTAAGTGTTATGTATGATAAGACTAATATCATTTTAGTTGATGGTTATTAACAGAAATATATTAAGGATTACTCTAATTAATGTGAATAATATATTGGGATCTTCAGCCTAGCCTCTGAGTGAGAGAGAGAAATACTAGTTAAACTACAGATTATATAGACAAAAATCATGTAATGATATATCACCCTTACGTTGTTGAAACCTCTACGGTCCGGACTAAGCGTTTTGCCTCGTCATTTATACCGCGTGTATCAAAGGACTGGAACAATTTGCCTGCTGCGGTCTTTCCTTCCAGTTATAATTTGGGTGTCTTCAAGGCTAGAGTGGATAAGCTCTTAATAAACTAGTGCGTCTCACCATCAACATTTGCATCACTGCTTACCATGAGGCGGGATCGTAGTCAGGCACTAGCTTATTCAGATTAAAAAAAAATGTATTTCATAAGATTGTGATATTATGTATTATATCTATGGGCCTCAGTTACCTGACAATTAAGAAATAATTTATTTATTTATTTATTTAGTACATGGAGGACTTACAGCTAATAAAACCAGACAAAAAAAAGGAATCCATAAGCACTGGATAGCCAATTACAAGTCCTCGCGTATAGACATTCTTCTTCTTCTTCTTCCTGCCCTTACCCCATATTACTGGGGTCGGCGCAACATGTTTTTTTCTTCCATTCTATCCTGTCATCCGTCAAACTATCACTAACTTATTATCACTAAACTATCACTTACTATCACTAACTCCCTTTTCTTTCATATCACTCCTCACACAATCCATCCATCTTTTCTTCGGCTTTCCTCTCCCTCTCCATCCATCTACATCATCATCATCATCATATCAGCCGAAAGACATCCACTGTTGGACATAGGCCTCCCCCAAGCGTCGCCACAACGACCGGTCCTATGCATCACGCATCCATCGGATTCCCGCGACCCTGACCAGGCCATCGGTCCACCTTGTTGGAGGCCGTCAAACGCTGCGTCTTTCGGTACGTGGTCGCCACTCCAGAACCTTTCGTCCCCATCGACCATCTGTTCCATCTACATGTATACTCAGAACTCTATATAGACATTACAATACATTAAATATGGTGTGAGCACAAAAACAAAAAGCTGCTCTTCTTAGTTAAGAAGGATACAGCAAAAATCCTTGACTTGCACTTAAATAACTAATTAAAAATCTATTAATGCTACTAATAATAGTAATAAAAAGAACCTGTCAAACATGACAGAGACACATGAAGCGTATTGTTCACAAAGTAACAAGTCGTTCACTACTTTGACCTCTCCGGCCATCCGGTAAGGACCAAGTCTGATTGGACGGTGTGTCTGTGTAGTGTTCCGCGTGTGCCTCAATTAGATGTTAGCAAAACGGACGGGCGGACGCTTGCTGGAGCTGTGAGTTTGATTGAAAAAGTGACCGTGGTTCTAATAATCAAAGAACAACTGAAAGACAGTTTTAGCCATTAAAAGTCTGACATGCACTGTCACTCTACCCTAGAGTGAAAAAAGGTTGTTGATTTTCCCCTTGACCTTTTGAATACCGTAATTAGAGACGCAATATAAAGACAATGAGAAAGCGAACGGCGTCGTTCGCTTAGTGTTTAATGAATAAAAAAACAAAATAGAGGAAATATGTAATGGTTAAATCATATGAGAACCTTGCAGAGAAATGGTTTTTTGAGAAAAGATCAACACAGATTTGAATGGACCTGCCCAGTCAGTGCAAGTATTCGTCAGTATTCGTGTAACACAACTTAGGGCGAGGAGTTCACGATTTGACGAACAATACCAAAAGGATAATTGGGTAGACCGCATAAAGTACTCAAACTGCCAGATAAACGCCAACATTTACTTAACAAATACTACTTAAATCATAACCCTTCCTTTTGGCTTTACCGTAGTTGAGTAAAAGTCTTGGCCACGTCACTTACCAACCAGGTATATTAAACTTGCTACTGACCTAACTTATAAATAACATATATAGTGAAATTGAATTCCCAGCTCACTCATACACGCGCGGTCTGTAATACAGAGTGTTGATGAAGTTGACACAAGCGGTAATTGCTGCCGGTGGTCGCACGACAAATACTGTTATGTGCAGAGGCGTAGCCTGAACTAAATTAAACGTAGGCAAAGGCGCTTCAGCGAGGCCTTTTTCTTTCATAAATTCGAAAACGAGATAGCGACTGTCGCAACCCAGTGTTTGAACAAATCGTTGCTTACCATCGGGTGAAATAGTGGTCAAACGCGAGCCTATCTACACTATATAATATATACAAAGTGTAACATTAAATGCGCAAAATCTCAGACGCTCCAAATGATTTTTAATTCAATTGACCCAATTCTGTGAGAAAAAAAAACCGTAAAAAAAAATTTAAGGTTTTATGTGCAGTTTTGGTTTGTTTGAAATTCGTATCTGCATTGAAATAAGAACTTTTATTATCCCGTATAGGAGAAAATTTGATTGGACTACAACTATTTGTATTTGTTTACCTATTTCGGCGGGTTTGCGCATGTGATGGCTTAACGTATTAATAAATAAACAGGGCAAAATTTTTAATGAAGATTTTTATGATTTATATTAAAAAGTGATTTAATTGATTTTGCTCGTTATTCTGATCAAACTATTTTCAGGTTTTGCGCATTTAACGTTACTCGTTGTATATAATATGTTTTTTTGTTTGTAGGAGATAATTTCTGGAAGTACTGGTCCGATTGCTAAAATTTTTTCACCGTTAAAAAGCTGCTTTATTCCTAAGTGAAGTTGACCATATTTTATGTTCGCGGGCAAAGCTGCGGGCAAAAGCTAGTAAATTATGAAACAAAATTTCCATTGTTAAAGAGCCGTTGCACACGCAAGGTCTTTTTGGATGCGAGGCCGTGGGTGAAGGCTCATTTCGCCCGTGCCTAGCTACGCTACTTGATAGGTGATACTCTGCCATGTTTGCCCAAAGCTATGCTGGACGTGCATGGTTTTTGTTGTTCACTCTTGACATTTAGACAGGATTGTAGCGTCAACCTCATAATGTGCCACGTGTAATCGAAATTTGAGGTATGTATGTTGTAACAATGCCTAACAATTAAATGAATCTGCGAAGTAATTGCGTGCGTAACACGCAATCAATAAACGTGCCTTCTGTTTTGTGCAATTAACATCATCTGTTATCTGTTAAATTGTTAAACATACAAATTGTTCACCTATTATGAAGAAATAAATCAAGATAATTCTTTAAAATCTCACGATTGTATAGCTGGTTTATTTTGACGAATATTGTTTATTAGAGATTTTATACACTGATACAAAAATGTGAGTCTGAGATTTCTTTACGTCTTTTTATTGAATAAATACCAACTCGACCCTTTTTTTTTCTCTTCTTCTCATCTTAAGACAACCCCCGCTCTTGGGCGGAGCGGGAGATAGTGTCAGACTCTTACTGACTAAAAAACCCATCCCGTTCCTTCAAGCCTTCATACCAGGGCTCGAGCGCCCTTTCGGATAACCCTGGCCTCAGTAGGCTTCGACCCGGCTGGGCCCCTGCTGTTGCTGACAACTCCTAGAGGCGCGCGGGAACAGCGCGCGCCGTCGACGACTTGGGCTTGGTCCAGACAGTTACCGGACGGCCGGACAGCGAGCTACCCATTGCTCACTGTCCGCAAGCCCGCGCCTACGGTGGCTGGAAATCGGGATCGGAATTCCGGCGGCGGCGAGAGCGCCGTTGCCTGATGCGGTCGGCCTCCTCCTTAGCGAGCATTACTGCTTCGCAGAAGTCGCCGACCGCCTGCCACTCCTCCTCGCTCCGGACCATGGCCTCGACCAAGGCCCGGCGCGAGAGGTCTCCGCCGCCGATCACCCCCACGAGGGCACGGCAATGCTCCGCCCAAGCAGGGCACACCGCGATTGTGTGCTCCACCGTGTCCTCCGGGCGTTCCGCACAGTGGCGACACCCGGGCGTCACTTCCGCTACCAACTCGACCCTCCGTATACGTTGAGATCAGTAGTACCTATCTAATTTTATTTTAAATGAAAAACATTGAAATGTATGTGTAGGTATGTATTAACGATAAAAAGTTATTTAGCTACAAAAAACTGCCAACTTCAAAACTAACTCAACCAGTGATAATCTTCGAAGTAAAAAAAAAAAATTAAAACTCGTTTAACATTAGGCTGAGACATTGCTGAACAAATTAAAAAAAAAAAAATTCAGTCTACTTGAGAACTTCTTATTTTTTGTAAATCGGTTAAAAATTAAAATTATTTGAAAATCGTAACAGAACATCTCTTTTTCAATGACCAAATCACAAATGTAATAAGTACATGATAATATTAACTTATTATATTTTTGTACATATCAATTGCGTAGAAAACGTAGAATACAGGCAGAGGCTCGAAAATAAACCAAAGTACTTTAAATTAATAATGAAATTATAATAAATTTTAGTGAAACCCATTAGAATATGGAATGACCAAAAAACTTATTAAAAATAACTTTGTTGCCTCGGCAGCTCGTGGCTGGCCCAAGTGTCGACGATGCAGTTTCATGTGTCCGACGTCAATAAAAAAAAATTGCCGAGTCAAAATAAAATAAAATGAATTGCTGAGTCAACGATATCCATTAGGGATCCGTATGTAACATATCTCTTAAACTTATATTATAAACAAATATTCTACCGCATTCTGCTCCCCAACCCTGGCTATCAAACATTCAGCTACGTTTGTCCCTCGCGGCTGATTGCTGCTCGCACACAAGCGCAGGTTGATTTGCTCTCATTAGACTAACTACTTTTAATTGTGTTTGAGTGCGGACGTCACTATGATATACGTGGAAATAACGGTTAATTAGGATATATATAATCAACAAAGTTTGTACATTTCCCTAGAGGAAATAGATTAAAATAATCTTACTTTAATTATAAATTAGAGTTGGTTAAAACAATATACTATTTTTATGGTTCTGTGTTTTTTTTTTCAGTTAATTTACAACCCGAAATAATCTCACAGTTCAAAGTCTAAATCAAAATCTACGAAATTGTTTATAAATAGGTACAAATGTTTTTTATTTATTTTATTATTTTATGTACCTATATACAAAAAACAGGAAAAGACAAATACACAATAGACAATAGTACAAAAGTATTGCTTAATATCAAAGAAATTTATTCCAGCAGACCTGCGAAAGCTGAAATTAAATGAAAGAAATGTAGATAATAGTAATTAACAATTAATTTATGTTTAATATAATAGTAATTTATGTTTGTTAATTCGGGGTAATCTCTTGAAGACCTGATTCAAATTCTGGAATGTATTACTAATAGAAATCCGTAGTATTTTTTAATACCATATTTTAATCGTTGTCCCATAATATTGCTTAAGTATAACATTTGAAATAGTCCATGGTAGCAAAAAAACATGTTAATCACAAAAAAAAAAAAAAAGCCGAAAATCTCGGTCTCAATCACATCCGAATAACAACAAATTAAATTCTGAAACGTGCCTTATTTATCGTTTAATACTGTAACACTAAAATTGGAATTGTTCGCGTAAACTTTTCGATAACGACCTTTAAATCAATCAAGAGAACTCCGGCGAATAGAAGCGAAACGAATTCGTAAATTTAATTCATTGTGAGTTAAGGGGTGTTTGCACTGAATGCGAAACGAAATGAAATATATTTAAGAATTTAATACACAGAATATGCGAGGACAAAATGAAATGTAGTTCAGTATCTAGTAATCACAGAAATTATGATAATTCTATATTTAAGCATTATATTCCATACTATAGATAGGGTATCACATACCATAAGATTTACAATAAAAAACCATTTCTCTTGGAAAAAAAAGTCTAAATCAACTAGATTGTTGTAAGTGATATTTTTTAGACTAATCGATTTTCGATATCGAAATTTGATTGTTTTTCGTTCGTGAGTGGAAACACACCTTAACATGGTGATACAAAATATTCCGTCTGACGTCCCGTAAGTAATTTGCGCGGTTATTGTGTACAAATCTAAATTATAACGATTAATTAGATGCCTTTGTAACAGCTATTGTTTCGAGAATCGATTAGAAGTCGGTGAGAGTGTTTAATGATGTTTTCGAGATTGAGTTAACAGGTTTGTTGCGTAATGATCAAAAATAGTCTGACATTAGCAATCCAATTTAGTTGTTGTAAAAATGTCGAACGTGATTTAATTATTCCACTATTTTTAAAAGCGACAATTTGTGACTTTTGCAGGAGTGGGTTTTCTCGCCTTTTATAAAAAGAATTAATAACTATATACCAGTCTAAAAACATGATTTTGTTTTTATAAAAAGCTAAAAATAGACAAAAAATATAAATATAAATAGACTTCGCACCTAGGTCGGTTTCAGCAAAGACAATCTCCACTGATCTTCACGGGATCTTCAGTGATTGTGCGGCATCTCTCCACAGACCATGTCTCACCTTCCATCCTGCGTCACGTGTCCTGTTACCTATTCACGTAAGATCTAATGACAGGGACATGGCCGATTATTATTAGGGCTAGGTAAGTAATTTAACTAAAAAACAACATTTTTTTTTCCAAAAAAAATTGATTGGTTATTCAGATAGCTACTGGACTATTAGGATAGTTCTTAGTAACATATAGTTTTTCAAAATACTTTTTTTATTACGAAAGGAAAACCCCTTTCTGTAAAAACCCGTACTAAAAAGGCTCAATATTATTGAAATACGTATAGTCATACTGTATTATATTTATTTTTTGATATTTTATTTTATAATATTTTATGGTTTTATTTTTTCTATTATTGTAGCGTTTACAAAGGCTATTCATTGCCTTTGTAAACGCTACAATAATAGAAAAAGTCATAAAGACAATATTGGAGCAGTCCTCTACTCCAAGCTTTTCTTTATGTTTTTTTCCTCCTTCCTAGGAGAAATACCTCGCTAATATGCATCAAAAGAAATAATTTAACTCTTAAAAATATTATTATATCTAGCCTACACTGTCCCATAGCTGGGCAAAGGCTACCCTCCATTCCTTCCAATGTTGCCGGTTTTGAGCCACTTCACTACTACTCTCTCTAAACAGGGAGGCAAAGGAAGTCTTTTATTTTTATTTTTTAACGGTAGCTAAGTGCGGCGCGGCGAGCAGTAAAATGATAAGTATGGAAATGTTTGAGTATGCACTCATAGCGCCCCACCCCGTTTACCGATGCCACCCCATTCACCGTGCAGCCCGCCGCTAATACCGAAATCACGAGCAGGCCGAGCTCTGGGTGCTGACGGTGTGGCTCGCTGTTGAGGAAGTAATGATGACGTCACGAATTAGTAACGTGCGATAACGTTCGTTGTCAGGGGTCATCAATTTGCAGGTATGCAGAACAGGATGTAAAGTACCGCAAACCTCCATTGAAAAGGAAGAATCCTCCGACCAGATGGAACGTTAAAACCGGGCAACGACCCGAAAGATGATTTCGCACTGTTGTGAATGTTCAATGTTCATGAGCCTGATTTTCAGAAATAGACTCTTGGCCTTAGCCTACTGACAGGTTCCGACCCTGCTAGGCCCCTACGGTTGCAACTCCACACGACAACTCCTTGAGGCGCGCAGGAACAGTAGGTACCTACGCGCCGTTGACGACTTGGGCTCGGTCCGGACGGTTACTAGACGGTCGGACAGCGATTTACCCATTGCTCGTCGTCCGCAAGCCCGCGCCTACTGTAGCCGGAAACCGGGATCGGAATCACGTCGATGGCTGGGGCGCGAGCGCCGTTGCCTGATGCGAGCGGCCTCCTCCTTTGCTGGCATTACTGCTTCGACATGGTGAGGGTCACGAGAACCCGATTGATGCAAGCCGCACAGGGCCGCTCTCTTTAGCTGAAAATCTTTCAGCTGAAATTATGATTATGATAGTTAATATATTCATAGGAGTAATTCAAAAGTTGCTACAAAACAACAAAAACAAAGAAATTAACTAGTAACAAATACCAAGTAAATCTACGTACATTAATTATGTTTCTTCGCAGGATAAGTACGCCACACGCCACGCTGAACTCCTTAACTCAAAGTATGTTCACGTTAATTAAAACTAGTGAGCATACCTGTGCGGCGCGGTGGAGGCGGCGGAAGATCTTGCCGCTAAAAACTTTCTAACTTACCTAATTAACTGAACCACACTTATTTATATTAGTAGCTGTTACAAGTTTTTGGTAGACTGAGATTTAAGACCAATACTACATGTCCTCCTCGTCCTCGAGTCGTATTCCTCATTACTGAGGGTCGTCAAGTTCCCGCTGGATTAGTTTCTTATTGATGGTATCTCGCCATCTGTGACAGTTCTTAGCGTCATGAAGTGTGAATACTACATGTAACTGGAATAAAGCTAAAACTACATTAAACATGTGTAACACGCCTGATTTATACGTAGAACGACGTCGCGTGGCTTGAATCAAATGTACGAGTAGATAATGATAATGCCTAAGGCATTAAGTCCGCCTTTGTACAGTTTTTTTGTGCATAAAGCTTTAAATAAATAAATATAGTTTCCATTTAAAATTTATGGAGACCGACGCCCTGTGGCACACGTTTAGGCAGTGTAGTTTTACCTTAATGCACGCCCTTATACACCCCAATTAAAAAAAATAAGTTGCAATCATAATTCAAGCACTGAAATATTTTACTTACCTGCTAAAAATTTAGAGTATTTTTTTAAGGAATTAGTTTTCCTAATTTTAGTAAAATGATATGGGTATCGATGCACTACATTGATAGCGTATCGGTATTGGAATCTACGCATGCAGGACACACAAACGTGCTAGCGACGCATAATCGCGATTTATCAAGATTTTATCAAAATAGTTATTTATTTTATGTTAAAATGATCAAGATTTATTTTAGAATATATATTACCTATTTAAAAAACAGCTGAAAGCGATTACAAATACTTATACTACTTTCAACGCACATCGTTTATTATTTTACAAGTTGTAAAACACACCACCACATGTACCATACATTTTTTTCATCACTATCCTCCATCATTCTCCCGCTCTAAGTGAAGCGAGAAGGAGTATCAAACTTTGACTCAGTAAAACCAACCCATGTTCCTTCAGTTGTATTGTTGCTTTCTAAGGCCACAGTGACTCTTTCAAACAATATCGTAGCACATTTAATTTGAAACGTTTTACGCTTCGATCTTGAGGATTTAAGTAGGTATAAACATAGATAAATGGAAAGGTTGCTTATTTTCGATGTTTACATACTACTTTATGAAAAACTTTTTATTAACATTCTTAGATACATACCCTATAAATAAAACGCTCAATATTTTAATAATCTATGCGGACTTTTAATAATCTTAGTGTTTAGCGAAAGGCGCGAAAATACGCGTGAACGCGTTTACTTGGGGTTTGAGAGGTTCATCAACATTAGGTACGTATACTAAATATGAGTGAATGACAGCACGACGGACGAAAGGTGTGAATAAAAAAAAGAAAATGTTGCGCTGATCCCAAGCAACAAGAGAAATGGTCACGAAGATGTCAACCCACTACATCCCGAAACCTCACCTTACTTTTAAAAGCAAGTTACTTTTGATCAAATAAGCTTTTGAACATGTAACTGTGGGCGTGGGGTCTCAGAGGTCCTGCTTCAACTGAGATTTTGCAAAACATTTCAATTCTTACTTTCACTATTTATGACATTATACGAAGTATTACTACTTAATATAATTAACTATAACATTTTTCTCCTTTCCTAAAATGAAGTGACTTTCCTAAACAAGCATCAAGTATAGGAGTCTCAAAGATTCTATGTCCACGAAAGTGTAAGTAAAAATGAATCCAGTGTTAGAAAAATTCAATTAAATAGAAATTGGAGTGGCTAATTGAGGACTTCCGGATATCATTCAAACTTGAGGAATATATTGACAAGACACCACAAAATTTTGACATTTCTCATCGCTCCTTGTATATTACTTGCAATTTTCTCCCCATATTTGTTTGCAAACATTTTGTAGTGATTGCTTGTTTGTCTTCCATTTTACGGCGATGATGGATCTCTCCCCGGTTGGCAGGCACACAGCGCCGGGTTAATGAATCGTGCTTTGTAATTATTTCGGGAGAGATCGTGTGGCTTTGCGGAGTGTAATTATATTATTAATGCGTTGCGTTCGCGACATCGTCTTACATACATGCTGTCCTGGTAGGTTGATTACTATGTTGTGGAAGTGTTTGGATTGGGATTTATAAGAAATACAACGAAAACAGAACTAGGTATAGTACTTTAATTATTTATTGGTGTCTCGGCTCTAGTGCTAGGAACTGTTGAGTATTTTTTTTATCATATTTTTTTATTTATTTAATTCAAATAGAACGGCCGAAACCAATTACACTATTTAAACACATAACACAAAAAGAGAAAACATTAAAACATTAAAAAGAACACAGACAAGTCATATGTTGCACAGGACATTAGTGGTAGACGCTACTTTTTTAATGAATAGTAGACACAGTCATGCATTCTCATCTCACAGAATTTCATACATTCTGACAGTATCGTCTTCCATTCTTCCCCAAACATATCAAAATCTGTAGAGTATGAAATCTTGAATTCGATTCTCAGGTTAGGCTAAGTGGCCAGTAAAAGCCACCTGCAAACCTGCAAATTAGCAACTCGGGGTCTGGTTTTTTTCTCGAATGATGACAATGACATATCCCACCCTTGGGCGGGGCGAGAGATGATTTAATGACTAAAACCCCCTTCTAGTTCCGGCATTGTCTTTTATTCCGGGGCCGGGTTTTCCTTTCAGAAGCGAGCCTATGGCCCTAGAAGGTTTCGTTCCTGCTGGGCCCCTCTTGAGTCGTGCGTGGAACACTACGTGCCATCGACGACTTGGACTCTGTCCGGGCGGTTATCGGACGGTCGGATGGCGAGCTACCCATAGCTCGTCGTCCGCAAGCCCGCGCCTTTGGAGGCTGTAAGCCGGGATCGTGATCCCGGTGGCTGGGGCTTGAGGACTGTTACCTCGTGCGTGCACGTGCAGCCACCTCTTTTGTTAGCATTACTGCTTCGCAGAAGGAGGCAGCCGCCTGCCACTCCTCCTCGCTTCAGACCATGGCCAGTAATAAGGCCCGGAGATCGAGAGAAATTTGCCGCCGATATCCCCTACGAGCCCCTCTGCTCTGCCAAAGCGTTAGTTAGGAACGCCGCCGCCGTGGTGGAGCGTTCCGAGGGCCGTGAAAGCACAATGGCCTCGGATTTGTGCAACGCCACGTCGAGTCCCAACTGTTGGATGCTCTCCACGACTGTCACAACCCCGCATGTCGCTAGTTACACATCATACGAGCAGGTATCTTATATCTGGTGAATTTTGAAAAAGTAGTACTACTTTACTTTTTTTACTTTACTTTCTTTTTTTTTTTTACTACTTTTTCAAAATTTACCACCACTGCTTAACCTCTAGGAATATAACCGTAACGTCATGTTATTAATTAGAATTATCTATTATTTACTTTTTTCGTACTATCTTCGAACCCACGGTCCAAATGAAAGGAAACTAATTCAATTTAGAAATCAAGTAGGCGTTTCATAAATGAAAATGTGTATTTAAATCATTTTCATAAATGACTGGGGAAGAAAACCTGGCTAGTAACGATCTATTCTAGAAATGAATATTAATATTATTTCATAGAAACTTAATATCGGAATAAAAAGTATCGTAAGTGTGAATAAAGGTCGACCCATGTGCCGACTTTCAATACCATTTGTTTAGTGTTTGAGGCGTGATTGATTAACTTACACACATCCATACTAATATTATCCATACTTCCATACTAATATTATAAACGCAAAAGTTTGTATGTGTGGATCAATCTTTGTTACTCTTTCACGCAAAAACATCTGAACAGATTTCGATGAAACTTCGTACACAGATAGACTATGTCCTAGAATAACACAAAAGATACTTTTTATCCTGGGATTATGTTCCCTTGGGATAATTTTCTATCACGCAGGTGAAAAATGACAGCTACTGTCAAATACATGACATTAACTGTCAAATATACTGATTCAAATAATTCCATCATTCGGTCATTCATTCTATCATTCGGTCAACCATTCCAAGATTGACTACACAGAAGAAATGCGAAATCTCGGATCATTTCATTGTCACAACTTAGATAAAACAAAGTAGTATTAGTTCACTATTTATAGCACTACACATAGAAACAGAGAATAACGTAAAAAAAAATAAACACGACCTGCACTGCGGACGCCCTCTGCCCCATCTAGGGGACGCAGGAAGTTAAGTAAGTCAAGACTATTTCTATCTACTATGTTACTGACATTTGTATTTCATTTAATTGGTGCTGTACATCCGGATATCTACGTGTAGGTATATCCGATTTTTTTTATCTAATTAAAACTATTCTTTTAAAATTGTACTTCCTTTATAAACTGTTGTGCCTGCCATGGTTCATGTGAACGTTTTTTAACTATTATTAAGATTTTACGTAATACAATATGTGAAATAGCAATAAGGAATTGAATTGAACTTGGCATGAAGTAGTATTGTTTACCAAACGTGGTAATTATGACAATATTCCATAAAATCTTCTTAGTGGTTACTGCGGCCCACGGTCGGCAGTGGACTTTTACGGACTAATATGACAAAATACGATAATATCAGTACGTAAAACACTTAGTGAAATGAATACAGACCATAACAGTGTGAGTAGGTGGGCCATTTGTCAGTATTTATGGGCCATAACATGGCATTAGTTATGGACCGTATTCATCACAGCATTGGGAATATCGCCTCAGACCTTTTAGCTTTAATCAACTAATAATAATTATGGAACAAACAATCTAACTTTGAGAAGTTTCATAAACTACCTATTTATATCAATCTTAGACAAAAACTAGATAATATTATAAATTGCATGTACACCTTGCTTTAGGCAGTGTGTATTACAAACATTATAGAGATTAAGAACTGAAAAAAGTGGTATTATAACAATTTTAACCTACCTCGTCTTGATGTCTCTCTGTTTATATATATATATATATTTTGATGTGGGAAATCATGTGATGATTTCTCCCGCTCGCGCGCTCTAGAATGGAGTAAGAAGGCATGTCAGACTTTTTCTGATTAAAACCACATGGGTGTTTTTCAGGTGCCCTTTGCATTCTCGGAAGGGAAGGCTATTTAAGAAAATCCCGTGGTCCGTAATTGCAATTTTGGTCTATTGCTACTACCATTTACTGTTACATTTGAGTCGTCAAGGTCAGTCAGTCACGATGAAGTTATTTTCACTTTTCAAAGCGTACATCTCTATGGAGAACCACGTGCACGAGAACGAGCCTATTGACATCGCACCAAGCACCTCATTGTAAGCAGTAGCGCTTGCGATCAAGATTGCGATAAGAGCAATAAATATATAGATATATTCTTTATTGCACACCAAAAATAAAAATTATATGACAAACATAAAATTAAATGTCACAATGGGCGATCTTATCGATAAAAGCGATCTTTTACAGACAATCTTTGGATGGATTTGACAGAGAAGGAGAAAAAAATCAATAAATCAAGAGGGCTGGCTTATACCAGCCTTGACTCTGTCTAGAGATTCAGTATTGCCATACAGCACCAGTCTGCCGGGTACGTTTCCGTTTTTTTTTATTGTAAGTGTAGTTAAATTTATTAAATATATATGTTTAAGTACAGTTATCTTTTGATATAAATTTCGTTGCTTTAAAAAAATATAAAAACAAGTACCTAAACCATCAAAAAAATATCTGAGGATAAAATTCTTATGAAAGCCACGGTTTATGATAATTCTAAAAATAAATCTATTTAAAATGAGAACAGGAAAGCCTGCTCTTTTGAGCAGTGAAACACAAAAATACAATTTTGTCTCCATTATATTTACAATAAACCCCAAAATAAAGTTTATTTATCACTAAAACTTTTAACAAACTCAATCTGAGGAACAATCTTATCTCTTCCTTTCCGCAAAGATCCTCTTTACCTAACAGTCACAAACACCCCACGACCCCAAAAAGTTTATAATAGAACTGCAAGAATTTCCATAAAGTCAAAAACAGCACTAGTTCAGAAGACCGGCTAACGAGTGAACGAGTGAGTGAACGAACTAAGCCCTGATAGAGAGGATCAATGTCATTCATTTCACTTCAGCATTCATTGGCGCTTTGATCCCGACAACTCGTCTCCAGATGTCTGCCATTTTTTTTAATTGTCCCCTCACTAATGTTGTTAACGATACGGGATTCGTAATAAAAAAAAACGGGATTATTCCTTCTTTGTTTTGTTTCGCTGGGAGTGAGCGTGGGATTTTTTCCTTTTGTTTGTTTTACTAAGCTTGTTATAGACGAGAATGTCGGTCTATATCCTTTGTTGTATCGTATGCATAATTAGACGGATTATTGAATAGAGCTTTGAATGAACTTATTCAGAGCTCTGATTATTGCTATAACCTAACTACGTTGCAGCAATAATTAACGGATGTGCTTTGTAAAATGTTTTAGAAATATTACCCGTAGAAAAGGATTACTTTAATTATAAAGTCCACTCTAGTTTCACGCAGGCATTACAAATCTTTGAAATTCTCGGTTTTTTCTCTATTTTAATGTTCAAGTATAATACGCCTAACCTAAACCTTCCTCATAGATCACTCTGTCTATAAATAAAAAGAGCATGGAAATCTGTTCAGTAGTTTTTAAGTTTATCGTGAACAGATAAGCAGACTAATAAGATGGGGCATTTTTTTATAATTATATAAGAATATTATGGGTACAATTTAGAGAAAAAATTAAATTCAATCTGAAAATAGTTACTTAATTTGAAATTGCATCAAATGGAATCGCAGTCATGTTTGTCATGTTTATATTATTAAAAAAAAATATTACGTACATTTCTATACATTTAAATAGTGGACTACATCAGTCTGCGCTGCTTCACAAACATGTTAACAATCGTAATATTACCTATTTGTCTTCTAAAAAAATAAAAGGTCTCAAAATCCTTCAGGAGAAAATAAAGCATAAACCTCGGGAAATCTCCGAACTCAAAAGCCCACCCCTATTCTCATCGGACGTCTTTTCGCAACACTAATTAGATTGTTTACGAAACAAAAGGCGAACGCATCCCTTTGTCGTCTCTCCGGAACTTTTTACGAATAGTTGGGAAACGTCCCACTAAAGATTGTATCTTCGACAATCTTCGGCCATCCTCGGTATTGTTCGGATATCTTCGGCGATAAAAAAGTGGAACGGCAGACCTTATTAGAAGTTTGGAAGGATGTTGATCCGTGAAGTTAGTGTGTTTGTTTGGAAGAAATAAAGGAAAGCTAATAAAATAGAGAAGCTTTGGGAGATAAGTTAGGTACGCTATTGATTTTGTAGTGGTCTATGAAGTGGCTACCGAAGCTGATGAAGGTAAATTAAATAAGCTAAATTTTTTTTAATAGTTTGTGGGCTCGCGCTTGACCGCTGTCTGAACTAATGGAAAGCGACAATGTGGTCGACGATGAAATGCACTTACCTAGAAGTATTTTACTCATGATTTAAAGATCCCCAAGTTTTAGCTATTAGGAAACACAAACTCCGGCAGTAAACTCTACTCCTTAGCTTTACATATATAATGAATGTGTTCCCAAGACGTTTTGTGCGTATAGGTGGGATGTCCACCATGTCCTGTTGGCGCATCGCCGTACGCCAAGTATGTTAAAACTGAAGAGTCACAAGCATCTGTGATACACCTCGCGGGCCCAAATGTTGATGGAATTTTTGGTCTTGGGATTTTTTATTTTTTTATTTTTTTTCCTTTATTGGCCAACCAACAATTGTTTACACCATACATTTTTAAAGAACTTATATCTACCATAAACTAAGGTTAGTGTAACAATTTTTTACAGGTTAGCACCGCATGCCCCTTAAACAAATGTGTTACAGAGAAAAATGGGCCAGTTTCATGCTGATTTTCTTTGTCCTAAGTGATATCATCAACCCAATGCGACAAACAAATATACACAGTAATACTTCTAGACCCTAATTTTTAAATAAATAATAATAATCTGTTCCCGAACATCACAAACAGTTTCAACAGCCTCGCACCCAGAGCAGGTCACATTAATCAGTGACACGAATATCTGACGGCTGCAGAACATAGGAGCGTCCTAATAACGTATTCTGAGCGCGCGGCCACCTCCTCCATGCTAATGTGTGTTGAGAACTCATGTTCCACAAGTTATGGGGTATGGTGTGGTGAAACAGAAGGCCTATTCAGATAGCAACTTAGAAATCTTAATTTTTTGCTTTTAATCTTAAATTTTTGCTTTTAATCTTAATTTTGTGCTCTGCCCAAGTTGGACACACCTCCACCGTCTCCTCCGTACACTCCATATAATGGTGACATCCAGGCGTTTCTTCCACATGAACCAAATGCAGGAATCTCCTGAACTTATCATGGCCGGTGAAGATCTGCATCATGAGGGAAGTGAAGACGCCGCGACATCTTTCAAACCACTCCTCAAAGAGGAGACTTACTGCCATGATTATGAAGTGCACAAAACCTTCATTTATATATCAAAGATTAGCACTCGTTACATTAGCTGAATGTTAAGGATGGAACATACTGTGGCTCTCTGTGCAAAGTTCAGTTACAGCACAGTCAGAGAGAGAGAGAGATAGAGAGATTTAGACGAGAGCAGCGGCGGGGCGTGAGTCAGTCAATCAGTCTGTTGTGTGAGCATCCCCGTGCGAGCCATGCCAACTGGAAGAACATTGAAGACATGATCTCTAGATTTTTCAGAATGACAATTATCATGATTGTAAGCCTTCTGACCCACCTACGCTACACTACGATGAGCTGTAAAGTTCGGGAGTGTCAGATTTATACCAAGAGCCATGGACGCCGAGTGAAAGGTCAAAAGTTCAAATATGTTCTCTTCAACTTGCTAATATGATGCTAATTTTAACCTACAGCTATTCCGAGATCAGATAGTGAAATTGAATTTAAATTTTCCTTTGAAAGGATCGACTGACGAAGAGTTTCTAATTGTTGCTATTATATTTTTTTCTAAAATGATTCTTCTTTTTCTCATTTCAGTGTGTTGGTAGTTTTGCAGTGTTTTGATTTAAAATGTCAATATGAAAAATCTAGAATACGCTTTTGCTCAGCAGTGGGACATAAAACTAAGGAAAATTAATCTTAACACACTAAAGAACTAGACTGAAGTCTAGTTTTATCTTACGGTGGTAGACAAATATTGTCTTCTTTTTTCAGATTTCTAATACTGTTAATAAATTTTTATTTGTTAAAAAATAACATTGTTAAAAAATCCATATAATAGTTTTGCAACTGTTATTTGGATTTTTTTAAGTTGATTAAATCAAATCATTTATCATATAAAGAATAATTTCAAAATATTTTTTTTTATGAAACTTTAGTGTAATCGTAGAAGCAGAAACATAATCTTGGTAGTTTAAAATGAATAATCTCTGTAGAAATTTTCGCTTAAACTTTCGTGTTCATCACAAGTAGGCACGTTGATAACAAGGCGTTCCTAGTTAGGAACATAAAAATTAATTTGAAAATTAGTTCATTAACATTTTTAAATGGTCTGATATCTGTTAGGGACCACAGTTTTATTGTAACGAGGACTTTATATATGCTTAATGCGGTTGACTCTATACTCACTCAAACACAATGTTTGGGTACGTAGCTTCAGCGTAGACAAATACAGGGTTATTTTGAATTCATTTGTAATCTTTCTGAGGATGCTAAATAAAGAATCAGTTCCCTTTTCAGAAATTCCTCGTGACCCTAGCGGCCACGTTGCGGCTGGCCCTTACGGTTTTCCTAACATCTCTTTATGGCGAGTGGTACACTACGTGCCGTTGATGGCTCAGTCCCGCGGTCTCGGTCCGGATGGTTACCGGATCGCCAGACGGCGAGTTACCTATAGCCCGTCGTCCACAAGTCCGCGCCCACGGTGGCTCGTATTCGTCCAGTGACTTACGACGCCAAAGGAATCTCTTTCGCGGTGACCGGGGCGTAAGTTCGTTCCCTCACGCAAGCTGCCGTCTCCTTCACAAGCATTACTGCTTTGCTGAAAGAGGCAACTGCATCTCCTTCGCTCTTGCTCCGGACTATGGACTGAACCAGAACTCGTTGAGAGAGGACGCCGCCACCGATCGCCGGTGACCTTAAATGGCTGCATGTGTTAAGAAGCGCACACCTTCACGCCTTAGCCACGGTAAATGCGGGCTTGTGGACGGCGAACAATGGGTAGCACGCCGTCGGGCATCCGGTAATCGTCCGGCCCGAGCTCAAGTCGTCAGTAGCGCGTAGTGTTCCACGCGCTGTTAAATCCTGGAATGCAAAGAGCAACTCAAGGACACACGCCCTCCCTCATCATCCTAGAACGAGAGATGTCAAGGGATAATTTCCTAGCTTAATAAAAGTCTTGAACCTCAAATTACTAAGCTTCAGTAGTTATATATTATTATTATATATATATTAATCTTTATTAAATTATAATTTTAACTTCACTGAAAAATTCCAAAAATTAAATATCGGGTTCAGATGTCGAAATTGACAAAAATAAGAGGCAGCTTATTCGTCTAATCCTAACTAATTTGACTCGGCTCAAAACGATATTCTTGTCGATAATTCCACGACAAAAATTAATTGGATTTACTTAAAAAGACGACAAATTATTCAACTTTAGCTACTGAGACTCTCAAAAGGAATGAAATTTTAAATAATCTCCGCTTTACTCACAGATCAACTAAGACTTGTTTTCTTTCAAACTTAACCGCTGACTTACTGAAATTGAGCTATCGTGTAAGTGGGTCGTAACTCAATTAAGTTAGGTTATATTTTGTTAAGAAAATTTAATTTGTGTTTCTGGTACATAGTAGCACGCTACTAGGCTGGCAGGCTACCGGGGCGGCAGGTAGGCGAGGATCTTATGTTTTACTTTAAACCTCAGAGATTAAATTAATCTTAAGGTTAGTTTACAAGTCCCCTGTGTTTTAAAGGGACAAATTTTTTCTTAGAAATATGTCCGGTGCGAGAACAAGACCACCTCTTAGTCGCCCGGATGACCATGTATTTGTGCGGACCATAACAAGCTAACAACTTAGTGATTTTTCATGATAGTCATGAAATTTAAAAAAAAATCTTTTCATATAAATACTAAACACGTGTTTCGCATATGCTAATTTTTTTTTAATGGATATGCTCGCGTTTTCATTATCTCTGATGTTAAGCGATAATGTAGCCGACGATGGAACACGCTTGCCTAGAAGCAATCTATTCACTCTTGACTTAAAGGCCCCTAGATTATAGTTATGAGGAAACAAAAAAAAAATTCACCATTCAAAAGGACGATTCTTATTACCACAAAAGGACGATTTTATTCAGGGTATATCTTTTAAACAGTAAATTAATTAGTTTCTAATTCGGACACATGTAAATGAGCCCCAACAACCTGTCCACAGAGCGCGCCGGGTGAGGACGCTGCGTTAGTTCTTTAACAAATTATGTTAATTATTGCGTCGACTTTTTACTAATTAGGGAGCTGGATATAAATATTTATAGGACGAAGTTTGTTTAGAATTTAGAATTTTTCATTATAAAACTAAATTATAGTTTTGAAAAATGAGAACGTATGTTTGTGAAGCATTTATATTGATTCGTTTTTATACTGTATTGTTAGTTGTGCCAAAAGTACTAATAAATAATCTTCATCATCAAAATTTCAGCTGAAACTGCAGGACAGAGGCCTTCCGCAAGTGTTGCCATGACGACTGGTCCTGTGCGTCTCGCATCGATCTGATCAAACTCATCAGGTCATCGATAAACCTTGTGGTAGGTCTATCAACACTGCGTGTTCCGGTACGCAGTCGCCCCTTCAGAACCCTTCGGCTCCGAGTATCTGTTCTGCGAGCAACATATTCTACGTACTACCATTATACTTATAGTATTTGTCCAAATGAAGGATTCGTTGTGCAGTCGAGGGATACTCAGTTTTTTAAGGTATTTGAAATAGCTTTACTAAGACAAACACACTTCACACTTCTATAAGTGAACCCCGGTACTACCCTGGAACAAAGGTAAAGAAGGAACCAGAGTAGTTTTTAGTCGGTACAATCTGACATGCTTTCTCGCTTCACCCAAGGGTGGGAGATGTGATTAGATGATTTCCCACCTAAAAAAATCCCCACTCTCCTATATCAAACCGCTGAATATTTTTTTTTTAACTGTATCTTATTTTCTTTTTGTGGTTTTTTTAAGTTTTCGTATTCTCCATTCTCTCAAGCCCCAAGCTAAGTCAGCTGAAAGTCACGGAATAATATATTCCTACAGCTGACGCCGCGGGAAAAATATGAGTTGAAAAAATAGTATAAAAGTGCGTGTTCGCTCCACTGGTTAGCTAATAAATATTGAAATGAATGTGCCTTTTTCTGAAAGTTTTTAATTAATACTGTGTTCAGCGTTTGACCTACAGCTGTTCGTATGTGACTTTCAATTGTTCTGTTTTTTTGGTTATTACGCCAAATTTAATATTGGAGCAGTGGGACCAGTTTTATTTGAGTTACGTTAATAGCAGTAATTTTTGTCTGATCACTAAAAAAAATTTCGCTTGAATCTTACGGTGTGGCGCCAAACCACTCTTTGAAGTTTTCGTTTCGAGTGCAAGCAAAAATGAACTTAGCGGTGGTCAGGCGGAAGTGTCTTTGATGGTACCTGTTGTGTAAAATATCAGTGTAGTAGAGTTCGAAAGATGTGCAATAAAAGGTGTCATAATCATAGTATTCCATTGATAACGGCTTCTTAGAAGTCTTACATAATCATCAGTCATCATTATTTCAGCCAAAAAAACTGCTAGGCATAGGGTTCTCCTAAGTGTCGCTACAATGACCACTCCTGTACGTCTCGCATTCATGGGATTCCCGAGATCCTCATCAGTTCGTCGGTCCACCTTATGGAAAGCCTTCGAACGCTGCGTCTTCCGGTATGTGGTCGTCACTCCAGAAACTTTCGGCCTCAGGGACCATCTGTTCTCTGAGTAATAATATATAATATAACCACCACTACCACGTAATTCTTCGGGCTACATGTAATCTTGATTCTTCTGTCATACATACATTACATTAAACTCAAATATAATTAAAACACGTTACATCATCAAACAAATTCTAATAAGTAAAAGTAAAAGTTTTATAATTTATTAAAAGAATCTCCTCCTTACAACTCTGTTGTGGTCAGTGTCCAGTTTTTCTGTCCAGGTCACTTTTCATTCCAAATCATCGATCTCACTTATTAGGAATAGGGACACTTATTAGTTTGAGAATTGTTCAAACACCTTCTCGTATTTAAATACCAACACGATAAAAAACATGTCAACAAAACCAAAAGAACTTCCCCTACAATCCTGTGCCAATCAAAATAAAAATGCATTATTTTGCCCCAAACACAAAAACGCACATTCACAATAAGCATGTTCAACAAAACACCAGAAAAACGTTCCTCATTTCTCTCTCCTCATGTTATACCAAGACGTAATATTTTTTGCGGTATCAGTTGGCTCTCGGCCTCGGCACTCGGCATTCGGCGCACGTTCTCTCACGCACTCACTGCGGCCACTCGGCCTCGCCGCAGTTTTTCGGCAACCTGTCTTGACTGGGTAAATAGATTCTTGTGTGATCGTGTTTTGTTTTTTTTTGCGAATGATAGCTGGGTATCAAAATAATGGAGCTTTATGTTTTGAAATAACTGTTTTTTAACCGTAAAAATCTTGTTATTTACTTTCAAATTTAATTAATTCGAGAGTAAATGTCAAGATTGTTTTTTTTTTCACGTTCAAGAGGTCACTCCCCCAGAAACCGCATTTTTTTGTAGGATAAAAAGTAGTCTGTGGCACTAAACGATTGAACAGTGTTTTACGAGTCGATCACTAACAAAGAACTAGATGCACAATCAGCGACGAAAAAATATCCTCACTGAAATTGCACCCTCTCGAAAACTGTAACACTGAAATGTTTAGACGGTTGTCCCTTCAGTTGTCCTTTGCGTTCTAAGATCTGGGGTTTTCTTTTCAGAAATTCCGCGCGGCCCTAGCCAGCGCACCGGTTCTACTGAGGCCCCATGGTTTTGCTGACATTTCTCTCAGGTGCGAGAGGAACACTAGGTGCCGCGCGCCGTCGACGACTTGGGCTCGGTCAAGGTGATTGGGTTTTAATAAGTCAGTACTCCCTGTCGCCTCACCGAGAGCGGAAAAATTATTAATGGTTTCCAAATCCATTTTCATTTTACCATCATGTTATCTATCGAACCTGTTCCTATCAAGATCCAGCTGAATAAATAATACTTTACGCGGGTTCTAGTCAGATTAAAGTAATCAGTAAGAAGTACGTTAACAAGGTGTTCAACTTACAACTCGGTAACCAAAACTTGTACAACTAGGTTCAACAAATTAGAGCTGCGGATCCAAATTGTTATTTGTGAAGTTCTATCTCGCTGAATAATTAAGAATGTGGTCAGACTAAGTAATGACCTGAAACTGAGTAAGACGAATAGTTACCTAACTGTTGTAGAAATTCAATTTTAACAATGCTTTTTGAGATATTTAGTTTTTTCAATTTACCTAAATATATTTTTCCAATATCGGTTAGCACGTTTCTCACTACATCAATGCATAAAATGGTACTTACTTTCTGTCATGATTTAATTTGGTCACAATGTTGCTTATACATTACTCGTTTTTATTCACATTTTCGCTTTCGTGACCCTTATACAACACTTTTAACTGAAAATTAAAAATCCTCATTTTTGAAAATAATAAAAAGAAGAATAGAGAATAAGTTGCTAAAGTAATGGACTGGCAGCAATCGTGAAGTTTTTTTTTTTCAGTTTATAAATGTAAAACAGTATTTGTACTCGAAAAAGACAAAAAGATACACAAAGCACTAGCATGCTTAACTACTTTAAATCAGCAAACAATAGAAAGATAAAATTAATATGTTATCAAAGTCAATTTTTTATTGCTGATCACGATACAATAAATCAATACATTTCTGGATCATCTGAACTTAACAATATTTTTCCACCAAACCAACCCCAAAATTATGTAAAGTAAGTATCTAACTATGGACTTGGACTACGAAGTCACAAAAAACTTTTTACTTTTTTGTTATTTTTTCTTCACATTAAATTTAGCTATTATAGGATTTGTTCTTCCTGATGGCTACATCCCGGGAATCTTTAAGTTAAGAGTGAATAGGTTACTTTTACTTCTAAGTAACCGTGCTCCATCGCCGAACGCATCGTTACTTTCCATCAGGTGATATAGCGGTCAAGCGCAAACCTATCAACAATAAAAAAAAACTTGAACGTTACCATAGAACTCGATCACTTACAACG
This sequence comes from Mythimna ferrago, assembly GCA_910589285.2. NCBI lineage: Eukaryota > Metazoa > Arthropoda > Insecta > Lepidoptera > Noctuidae > Mythimna > Mythimna ferrago. The sequence goes on from OU342698.1 coordinate 20,328,100, forward strand.
TTTGCGTTTGAGTCAACGACAAACTTAATGTCGGTTGTATGTTTCTTTAAAAAAATATTAAGACTGTTTCCACTTTCCTTCCTTTCCGAAGTTTATTGGATCCCATTCACTGTCCTCACCTCACTTGTCAGCAATCCGGCATCGAGCATAACTTTCCGCAATTACTAAAATCTTGCGGAACAATTTTAATCAAAGCAGTTGCAGAGTTTAACGGCACAAGTAATACAATACAATCACTTTGGTTTACAGCCCTTTGAGCTAACCACAACATCATAACGATTAGGGGCCCTTCACATGGCCGACTGAACCGCGCCGATTAACTTGTTCTGTCAGTGGAACAAGTGACAGCTGGCGAGTATTGTATCGGGTATTTTTTTTTTAAGAATAAGAATAAGAATAATTTATTTGTAACATAGGTGTGTGCGGTGTTACAGGTAGCTAGATCCTCCATGTTTTGCCCAGAGGCGTACAAATATATATTGAACATTGTCCGTTTTCATTTAACTTTTGAGATCAAATAAGCTTTAACATTATTTATAAATTCAAAATTAATTGGCACATCATTGCAGATCAAATTTAATTATTTCAATAAATGTCATAGAGTTACATGTCATATTAATACTAATGTCAAATAAAATTTAGGACCATCAAAATAGGTCAGGAGATATGTAATTTCCTTATGTAAACTTTTATAACAATAATAATGTCGTTATTATTTCTAGGGCCACTAAAGTTTGTAATATTTTTTCTGGTTACCAGTTAGTCTCTTTCTGCATCATCGCAGTGCTGGATAGAAGAACTTGCAGGATAACTTTCAGCAACACTAGCTTTAGCTTATTCAAGTTTTCATGGTTCTGTCAAAACCAAAACCAAACCAAGCCAAAGGGTAAAAACGCGACTATTGTTATCGCTATGCTGTCCATCTATCTGTCTGTCAGGTTGTATCTCATGAACCGTGACAGCTAGACGGTTGAAAATTTTCAGAGATGATGTATTTTTGTTGCCGTTATAATACCAAATACTAAAAACAGGATAAAATAAATATTTAAGTGGGGTTCCCAAACAGTGAACGAAACGTGAGTCAGCGGTTTTTTCATAATAAATTTGGAATTAAGCATATTTTGTTACTAAAATTGAATTTTCATGACAGCGTCAACTTTTCGCAAAAACATGCAACGTACATCGATGTAGCACATAAATAATAGAAAGGCAAACCAGTAGCTGTACACCTCATGAACAGGGTCCCTTAAAACTAGCCTGAAGTGGCACACATAGTTGCTCTACTCTACCATAAACAAACTATTTCTGTGAACAACCGAAAGTAGTCCCGAAATAGAGCAACTTGCTATCACGACTGTTAAAAGTTGGTCCCCGACAGAGCCGGGAGCTTTTAGCTTTATTTGTTTGTTTGTCACCAATTTATTATCATATGTAGCGGTAGTTTCTATGTTCATAATTATGGCATATATTCTTTACTGTTGGAAGTTTGTGTCAATGTCTTTTGGAGATATCTGTGTCCTAGTTTAACTGCAATGTTAAGGATTACAATTCGGTAGTAAAAGCAAAACGCATTGCTAAGGGAACATTTTGTAGTATCTATCAAGACCTTAGGTCCATTAAACATAACTCAGTTTAACGTAAATGCTCCTATTACCGCCAGTTTTAGCTATCTTAGGATTCACTTTAAAAAAATAGATATAAGCTGTAATGTTAGGAAAGGTGTTATAATTTATAATTAATCTCAGCGAAGTATCCTTTGCAATTCAGTACTTAAATTCAATATTCAATAACACAATAGTTACTAAATAATTATTTAATCCAAAAGAGTAGTCGATTCTATTACCGACCCATAGAATGCGGCAAGATTCTATTACCGATTTTTCTGCTTCTTTTACCGACCGCTACGAAGTTGTCACTTCTTCTATACTATTAAATTAAATAAAAAATCGTTTTTAAGGTATTTATTATATAATAGCAATATTTATGAGATCAACATTATTACAATATGAAAATAATTATTTATTGCAACGCTTAGAGCACTTATTTTTTGTTATTTTAATTAATAAAAAATAGAATCAGTCCCAGAAAACAGTCTTCAAACAATTAAATGCTTACTTTTTAATTACCTACATACTAATAAGATATTATGAATCAGTAACAAAAATATTTTTATCCGTAATACAATCACAAAATAATTTCTCTTATCACGCAGAGTTGTCCTCGGTATGCCATAGGTTTTTGAAGCTTCATAAAAGCTGGTCCCTTCATTTATAGCTAGAAGCACAGATTCTAGTTGAGCAGAGGCGTACTGCTTGCGCTTCTGCGGCTCCATGAATTTAATTCTTCGAAAGAAGCTTTAAAAAGTTACATGGCCCCCATTCCGTCCATTATTTTACATTAATAATATGGCATGTGACAAAATCTCTCAAAACGTCACGTATGCAAGAAATGAGCCAATTTTTCAAAAATATACCTACATTTTTTTTGTGCACTGTAATATTACCAAATATATCGTCACAGCTGTGAGCCGGTAATAGAATCAAGTATGAAGGTTACAATATTCTATTAGCGACGAATAAAATTAATAATAAACAGATAAAATATCCGCTTTAGGGTATACTGTTAAATTCGATCTCATTGCTATATTATTGCTTTTAATGTCAGTTAGTCTTTAATTCAGATAATACAGGTTATTTACAATACAATATCATTATAATAATAGAGATATTGTCTAACGTTAAATCGAGTTTTACACAAAAACTTTAAGAAATAGCTTTGTCGTTAATAGATCTAACGAAGTAAAATAATTTTAAGAATTGAATAAGCAAAAATTAAAATCAAATGAGGTAGTTTATAATAGATATTATTTTAAAATACTAAGTGTTCTCAAAATTTTAACAACGCCATGGGTCGTTATTAGAATCAAGTTTTGAAATTTGGATTCTATTACCGCCTTAAATTAAAACATGATTTTATAACATAAAAACCAATAAAAAGTATTATATTAAGAGTTAGTTTAGAAAACGAATATATACGTTACAGTTGTAATGTGATTGCAAGAAGACAAATCCATTTTTAGAGTGTTATTTTCCTTAAGTAATATTTAGGTGTACTTACGTGGCTGGAGACGTGACACTATGAAAACTGCGTCCGCTTCGGGCGCGTCCCACTCAAAGTCAAATTATTTCTTTCACTGGCTATTTAAACACACAAACTTTACTCCTTTTGTTGTCCAACAAAAATACGTAACTAATTTTTAAGATATGACTTTTCTGGAACCCTATATTATGTCTAATATGAGTCATTTAAAAATTAGATCGTTAATAGAGTACACATTTTAGGGGGTCGTTAATAGGAGCTTTTACGTTACTATCAATTTTCATCTACAAACCATCGTTGTTAAAGATTATATATAGTTGAATAAGATATCACAAACAGGCTTTAGACGAAAGAATAGATAACAGACTGCTAAAATATACATTGTTATACTCTTATAATTTCAAAAGAAAACATATCATATCATACCAAGAAAAGTACCTCATAACAATTTTATAAGGAAACCGAAGAAGCAACACACATATACATGCTTAGAGATATGAAAGTCGATATGAGAGACAACAATCTAATCAGCGAGATACGAAATGGAGCGCAGTGGGAGAATTGATACAAGTGAAGCCGTGTGATTGGCTGCAAACAGGAAGAGAGGAGGTACGCGGAAACTTTGTTACGATGTATAGGAAGAGACAGATGTGGCGTAGATGGGGATATAGGTATAGTTGTTCTATCACACGAAGTTTTAAAAGTCTTGTTTAGGAATTAGCAAGAACTAGCTCAAAGCCGGGAACAAAAGAAAAATAATGGAAAACAGCCTTTGCCTAGCAGTTGGACAATATAAGCTAGATATAATAATATCTCACGAAGGGTGGATTTTGTGTACACATTGGTTTGTGTGTGTAAGTTATTTTCTATGACACCGAGCACTTTGAGCCTATGCATATAGAAAAATAACCGGCTTGGTGAGATAGAACCACTCATATTCATTAAATCCCAAGCGAACGCCGGTGTTCGCGCACCCATTGTTTTTTATTGTGTCTTTAATTACCACTATTGAAAGGTTAAGGTATATACATTATAAAAGATCATGAGTAAGGTGAGAAAAACATACATTTGGTTAACTATAACAAACTGTTGTAAAGTATCAGATGCTCTTAATTCTTTTGGAACCAAAATGATAAGTTAGTATTTCAAGTAGGAAGAAGAGCAATTGAAAAAAAAAAAAAAAAACAAATTAGCAATTTTTATGCAATGATTTTGTCATTCGTTCAACAGGTTAGTAAATGAATCTGTATTATATCCTTGAAAGAAAACAAACAATATTTAAAACTAAACTAAAATAAACTACTAAAGACTAACCAAAATGCATTAAGTATTGTGTACGCTGTAAAATATTCAATAAGTCAAACGGAAGTTTATGAAATTCTAGCAAAATGTAACAGGAGTAGACTTATATATATTTTAAATTTAAAATTGTTTGGCATCATGATCCCATTTCACATAATTTCAAATCCCATAACCCATTCCATGCCATGGCCACAGCCTGAATAAATCTAGCGGGAGCGCGTCACGCCAACACCCTCCCTGCAGTAATAAAACTCCCACTTCCGTCGAATGAAGTGTCAGTCGCGTGTATTGGCAACACTGGCGGCTATTTGTCACGAGTATCGCTAGGCCGTGTCTCACATTAGCGGGGGGCGCGACATAATCGCGTTTTGTCGCGACTTCTGCCAACAATGTCGCGTTGATAAGGGAAATCCTTGTGAGATACGGCGTGGTATTTCTATGGCTGCAGTGGTACCCTCATAGATGATTCAAATTTTAAAATACATGTTCTGAGGATAATAAAATTGTAACCTAGTTGCAATTTTGGATATATAGTTCCTGCACAAGCATCGCCGCAGAACGCGTATAACTTTATCTCATATCGCAAGTGTATATTTTGCTTACTTTTAGGCTTACATTAGACGAGTAAGATAAAACGTCTTCTACGTTGTGTACATAAACTGATAATATCTTCCTTGAATGTACAACAACCACATTCCGTCTTGATTATTTCATATGCTGTAAGAACATGCTACATCTCAGTGTACAAACAAACTGCTTGTACGTTTTTGGTCCTTGGAGGCGGATTAGCGCAACTAGACAAACGGTCCTACAAACCTCACCGATCTGTTTCTAGTAACGATAGAGAATCACTTGAGCTGGTAAGTTTCAGGCAGATTCCCTCATTTTTTTATGTCATATTATATTATAAGCTCAGGTATGACCATTATCTCACGAGTAATAATGTGATTGGCAGCAAAACATACTTGCCTAGAAGTAACATATTCACTCTTGGCATAAAAACCTTCAGGTTGTTGTTATCTCGACACACAGACTTCAGCAAGAAAATTCACTCTTTTTATAAAAGAGTATCTCAAAGTTTTCAGAAATATTCATACCTCTCATAATCTAAATCCTTATCACTTCCAAAACACTTGAACGATATTATTAAGTTAAACCATCAAGTTAAGCGAACAACTTAGTTCAGCACTTTTCCGCCAGTTGCACATAACTTCACATTGTTATCAAAAGTAAGAACTTTTGCACAGAACTGTGACGTCAGCAGAACACCACAGAATGCATAAATTGTGCAAATGTGCAACTGTGCATGAACTTGCTCGAATAACATATATTTTTACTACTGCTATCGTCTTAGAGGCAGCGTAGCATACGCATAGTTGCTTAGAACTTAGACAGCTTTCTGTTCATAAATGATAAAGTTGAGGCGAAGAAAATTGACATGTTTGTATAGTTGGAAAAGTAAATGGTTGATTAAATTGATATCTAATCCATACGAGATATACAGGAATATAATATTTAATTCGCAAGTCAATCCTTTTTCCTAGCTGTACAAAATCTATTTAAATATATTCAATTGCAGATTTGACGATCATGATGTCTTTTGGAGGCTCCATATTTAAAAAAAAAATTGCTGGAACTTGGTTTATCTATAATAATAAATTTTTCATTGCTGTTATAACTCACAGTAACTTTTATACGTCTTGAAAATAATAAATCTTTGTCGCCTTTTACAACGATCAAGAACGAAACAAACAATAGGTGTTATAAACCGCAGGTGCACTTATACAAAGCCGCAGTTGAACAAACGCATAAACTGTGTTCTTGTGCTCGCAGTAAATTGTGCTGCACTATCAATTTTTTAGCAACCGCGGCGCGGTCAGCTGATCAAACTTGCATCGCTTCGGATATGCAGCTGTGTTGCACAATGTAGCTTGTAGCCGGAATATGCCACATGAATATTCTCAAAGAAACATGTGTGTATTTTAGAGATGAGTTAGCAGTTGAAATTGTAGAGGAATATTTGGCATATAAGCAATCGAATAAAGTGTTTTTTGTACACAAAACTATTTTTCAGTTCCGTCAGGTTCCAATTCCTCTTTCATAGCTTCCAGCAAGACTGATGACAGATGATGATTATTATTGTAGTTATTGGGCACATAAAAGATTAGTCTCTAAATAACGCTAAACCAATCTGATATTCTAGTCAAATGATTCACGTTTTAGCAACTGCTGCATAAGCCGTGATCAAACATGCACCGCTTTGGTACGATAGCAGTATTTACATAGCAAAATGTTTGGAACCACCAGATAAATATTATGAACGATTTAATGTTGATAGAATTATAGTAAATACGGTAGCAGGAGAATGGATAGGATTTTTATTTCCTTTATATATGACTAAAATGAATGCTAAAGAAATGTTGTAGCCAGATACTGGAATTATTTATTAGGCTTACTTATTGCTTTTTGATATTCTTTGAAGAGGCGTATTTGCAGATTCGCTTCCACTTAGTGATTATACGTACCTGTAAACAAAAGAAATATTGTTTTTATTTATCCAACTTCCTTAAATGATGTTTTATGCATAGAAAAAGTTACAAATAACATTACAGAGTCAGACATTCTCTGAATTTTTACTAAAATAAAAGTATTTCCGTAAGTGATGCAGGTGAATATCAATATTCTATTCGTGAAAACCAATCTCCTAACACAAACAGGACATATACACAAAAATATTGAAACGTTTTCATCCTAAAAACATTCACATATGAAAAGTTTTAGACTGGAACAGATAACCAGACAGATATAGCCAGACTAAGGCCAGCTCGACAGAAAATAGATTGAAGTGGTGTGAGAAGCCGGCACTAACTGAACTTGAAGACACATATTCTGTCAGTTTTACTTTGTGGAGCTCGCCTACTGACAACTCTTTGTGTTTTACTCGAGTTTCTAGTTTTTGTAAAAGGAGACAATATAACCGACATACTGAATGTTATCCCGTTACAGTTTTTCATTTATTATTTTCTTTATCATGTAAAAATAAATACTCACTGGTGCTGTTAATATATTATCATATAAGTCGTATGAGCAAATACTAACCAGAGAGTCCTTAATCAATTATTGGGCTGCGAAAGTGTTACTATGTTTGTCCTTAAGAAATACCATTATTATCTACGATAAAAAATTCTGGTTTCCCATAATTACGACATTCACAATACAATACGCTGTTACCCTTATAACCGTTTTTCTGTTTTAATTTCAATTTATTTACGGTATATTTTCTTTGGAGAATATGTCACCCTGATTATTTGTCCCATATCCCAAATATAAACCCAATTAGTTACAAGCACTATACACTAGTTTACCCACAACCGATCTAGCTTCGTTTGAAAATGGTTAGACTAGAACGCTGTTAGAGAAGCCTACATTGAAAATATTTACAAAATCTTGATGTCTTTGGACTAGCATACGAATACACTCCTACAGAACATAATACATATGTTTTATAACTCCACGCCACAATTGGAAGATCAACATTGCGCATCATTGTTCCAAAAACTTGTATGCCACACTTTTAATTTAAGCTCAACAAACATTCCACGCGTTTCAAGCTTTTCTGAACAGATTAAACAACAAGTTTCGTTACCTATACGGTTTGCTAGTTTTACGAGTATACACTGCACCGCTAGCCGGATTCCGGCGCATCCTTTTTACCCATCACATCTCATTCTCGTTGCTGTCCACGTAAATTAAATTTTTATCGCATACACACTCCATAAAGCAGGCCATGCCTTTCTCGTAACTGGATATATTTTTATGTAATACTGTTATGTGCTCCGAAGTGGTCGGTTTTAGTGTTTGTGAGTGGTTCTCGGTTTATAGGAGTTTGGAAAGATTGGAGTGTGTAATTACAACTTCAAATGGATGTATTTCAACTTTAGGCGTAAATCTGACTTTTTCACTGTGATAATAACATTCTCTATGTGTACATTTTAGATAAGTACCAGCCTTGAGTTTTTATTATTTTGATAACCAGAATTTCGCATGGAATACGCTGCGTGCACTAGCTTCTGACGTTTTATATGTGCCCATGTAGGCATATGTGAAATAAAAAACTTTTGAATTTGAATGTTTGAATTTTTAATATGAATATTAAACACGATTAGCAGATAACCAAATAGAAGACCAATTATTTGGTAAAATTATGTATTCATAATTATAATTTATTTATTTTATAACTATTAAGAGGAAATATTTGTATTTTTGTTTGTTTAAACTACTAGTTTTTGCCCGCGGCTTCGGTACGCGGGGTACATGAAATATAGCTTATGTCACTCAGGAATAAAGCAGCTTTCATCGGAGAAAAAATTTTAGCAATCGGGCCATAACTTCCAGAGATTACCTCTTACAAACAAAAAAACATTAAAAATAAATAAAATCACTTTAAAAAAAACTAAAAAAACACGCTTTCATAGCATATTAAACTAAAACGTGTAAAATAATTTTCAATATAGGTAGAAAATAATAATAATGTACGAAAAATATTAATATTATTGTGATAAAAGCGTGGGGCGCTTAGTGTTATATTTTTTGTAAATCGATTTTTATTTTCTATTTTTTTTGTTATCAATCTTTGATGGGTGTGCAATGTTTAAAGAAAATCTGATCGCCCAAAGTTCAGTAAAATCGAGCTCAAAGGCGTTGATTACATACAAACAAACATACAGGTGAAGCTAATAATTTTATATAATATATTAGTGTAGAATAGTGAATCGATTTACAAAAATCCTTTCGCCAGTAGAATGCTACATAACACGGAGTAACACAGGTATATTTTCACGCAAAAGTTATTCAAAAATAATTTGGATTTGTTTGCCTGACCAAGAACCAAGTCTTGATAATGATAATATTTCTAAACAATTCAACTACAAAACCATGTTACTTCACCAGAAAAAAATAATTTTATTTACGTCTGCTCGGCTCACTTAACGAATAACATCCAACGATATACATATACATGTCTTTCTCCGGCGCCTCAACCCTTATTAAGTCCCGGATAACATAATAGTCTTTTAAGTACTACGCCCGAGGGGGAAACTTCACTAATACTCGTGCTCACCCCCTTGCGACATTACCTTCGTAGCTCGGCTATTAAGAACGGGGTGTCACCGAAAAATTGAGAAGATTGTAACCCAAAGTGCATGAGATTTAACAGCTCAAAGACAAGACAAAAGATCTTTTAAGGTCGCTGTGATCGAAAGGCTTTTATAGACCTCCTTTTTCAAATACAATTCAATCTGAGGAAAAGGGATACGATTGTCATAACTAAAACTTCGCATCAAAACGTTTATATCTGTTATATTTTTTATTTCGATTTTGATAGCTGTTTTAGTACTTTATCACTTATTGGCAATGAACATAGCGAGATCAGCGAGTATATGAATTATTTTTTTATATTAAAACGCACGAGATTGAACGACAATATTATTACACATACGTGATAAATAACAAAAGCCTTTTAACGTATTACCCGTACGCGCACGATACATATATTTTTATTTAAAACAAATTGTAAAGTGAATGGAAAATAAAACAGAGTAGAGCGTGTATGATACAGAGCTTAACAAATTGAAGGTGAGGGATATAAAGGTGTTAGTTCAAGCGTTTCTTTTTGATTGTTGAAACCTTTGTGACAAATATAGTTTTCCCTATATTGAAATGTAGATGTATAAGAGTAAAACAAAGCTAATGATAAAACTATCAAGATGATTGCTTTAGTATGTAACCATTTTAATTCTGTTATTAGTGTAATTTATGTCCAACCAGTTTTGAACAAAATTAGTGTCAAGGTAGCATAACGAGAAGAAATTTAAGATTTAAAGAAATGAAAATGACTAAATTAATTAATTATCTACACTTATAAACAACTGAATAACTATAATTATATGACTAAATCGTTAATGTGAAACAAGATAAAATTTAAATTCAAATTTTGCATTTCATCAATTTAAAACTAGATGGATAGAATATCAATCTAGTTTCACATGAACAATAGACACGAACGAGATTATATACTTCAAAATCAAAACATAAAAGCGTATCCATAGAAAGACTGGCTTCAGTTTTAATTTTGATCACTGCATTGTTATTTTATGACACACAGCAGGCTTCACAGATTGATCTTCTTTAGCCCTTTAGCCACGAGCCACACAGTTAGCATCAACAATGGCATTAAATAGTCCACAACATTGCTTGAGGAATGATACATATGTCTTTGTTGCATTATATGGTGCTACGTCAGTCGTGGTCTGGTCATCACTTATGGAACGTGTTGTATCAGGACTGTGTTTACGATTTACGAAACATTTAAACCAAACATGGTTAAATTAATATAGATAAAACAGAATTAATAACAAGAGTCTTTGCCTAGCAGTAGGGCAGCACAAATTGAAAATTTTAACTGTAATGAATGGATTCTCTCCGTTTCTTTTACTGTTCCCGGCTTTGAGCTACTTCTTGCAAATTCCTAAGAAAATATGTCATAGTGTCCCGCCATCTTTATCTTGGTCTAGTCATTAGAATAATAGTAACGAAAAATGCAAGTTTGACTGTTTAAAAAACATTGAATACACATTAAAAAGATACTTCCAGTTAAACGGCATAGTCACACAGTCTGAAAATATACGTCTTTGATCAACTTTATCTGTATCGATAGCAACAATAACGGAAACTATGCCCTCAAAGCGGAGGGGAGCAACGCGCTGTGTCATCTATAAGAACAACTTTTGTCTTGTTTTATTTTGTCGTGTGTTTTCCTCCACAGATAAACTCCGTGCTCTGACATAATGTATCGCATAACATAAGGCATCCCCTTTATGTTGCTGTAATGTGAGATTTTGGATTGATAACGCATGGAGAAATAACTAACCCACCTTTGTTCCCTTTTTCGCTTTTTTTTTTAATGAAATTGTGCAAGTTGTAGATATATTATGTAGTGGCCAGTTCTTAGAACAGATCACTTCATGATACGGCCGACTAAAATTGGTCGATTAAAATTTGACGATATGCCAATCATCTTTTGGCCATATTATTAACGTAGGATTTTAATGATGATATTTAGCAATTTAGCTTCACTTTTCTTGGACTGACCGACATTTGACTATTCAAAAGTGCCGGTAAATGGTCTATTTGAAATAAATGCTTTGATTTGATTTGATTTGATAAAAAGTCTAAAGAAAGTAAGCCAAACGAAGATTGAAATATCACCTAACTTTAACCTTTATAACGATCTCGCCAGTTTTATTTGGCCATATCATGAAGTGATCAATATCTAAATTCTGGCCACGACGTATACATATACTACAATTAGAGCACGTACCTACTATTTTTTATATAGCCAGACTACTGTTTTGAATCAATGTATATTTTAAATATAAAACTTTATGGCTTCAAATTGTGCTATAACTCATTCTTCCAACATTGAAATAGCGTTCTAAATTGCTGAGTAAATATATCCACAGTGTCAGATTTCACAATCGTTTGTTTCTTTTTATTTAATTAATATTGCCATATTGTATAAATACTTGTTGGAATTCTGAATCTATGTGAACAATGTTTCAAAATTCCACATTTTTAATAATAGCGGAACTTAGTTTTTACGTTTCTTGTTAACTTAGCTTTGTCAATGTAATAATAATAATAATATAATAATATTCCACAACTATCACACAACGCCGTCTAGTCTCAAGCTAAGCAGAGCTTGTGTTACTAGACAACATACATATTATAGAATAATTACACCCAGACACAGAACAAATGATCATGCTCATCACACAAACATTTGTCCTGGGTGGGAATCGAACCCACGACCTCCGGCATAGCAGTCAGGGTCACTAACCACTAGACCAACAGGCCAGTCAAATTTGGTGAAACTCTATAAAGATAATTGTCCCCATCTCTCTGTTACTGTGCAGCATATGAAGACCCAAGAAAACTTTAGAATAGCTTTGATCCAACTGCATTGGGATATTCATTGATAGTGAGGGGAACATTCATAACTTATTTAAAACTAGCTTTTGCCCGCAGCTTCGCCCGCGTACATAAAATATAACCTATGTCACTCAGGACAGGAATAAAGCAGCTTTCTATCGGCGAAAAAATTTTAGCAATTGTGCCAGTACTTCCAAAGATTACCTCTTACAAACAAAAAACAAACCTTATCTCTTTATAATATTAGTATAGATAGTTTAGATTTTTCTATTTTTAAAAATGTCTTTCAGTCCAACACCTCCCCCACCTCACCACCACCACCACCACCTCGTCACCTTTGGATGGACTGAAAGAACTTTTTGCCTAGAAGATATCGCTGTCAGCGATAAAAACCGCCATTGTACGCATAAAGTTAAGCATATGTAAAAAGCGTTGTGGTTATTTTGGTGTACAATTAAGTTTGTTCTATTCTAACGGCTAAATGAGTATAAATGAAGCCATCAATGCTGTAAAACATCACGTGGCTTTGTTTTGCCTTGATGGTCCAGTGGTCGTAGATTTCGGACTCGGACAAAACTCTATTAGGTTTTCCTATCTGGAGTTTTTTAGAAAGATATTAGTTGCTCGAGTCTTTGGAGAATACAAGTATGGCATATGTTACCACTTTTTGATTTTTCTGAATGCCAATTAAAATGTAATTTTCGTGTGAATATATATAATAATCACTAAAATATCTCTAGAACTATTTTTCAGTTTTTTATCTTTATTTTTCCAAGTCTTTTATATCTACCAACAAATTACTTTCCAACTAGTGTTAAGTGACACTTAGACAGCCCTATTGTTGCCTCATCCAACACATTTCACGAAACTGATTCTTTTATCTCGAGCTGACTCTTTACGAATAAAAAAATATTTTCGAATCTATGTAAGCGTAAAATAGAGACGGCTCAATTGCCCCCCGTGTATAGCGCGCAATGGTATGTGTGAAACTTTTTCATTGCGTTTACCTGTGATCGTGTGGTTGGAGCGAAACAGGGATTTGATCGGGGATTCTGCTGTAGTGAGTATTATTGATATTTTAGGGACTCGGGCAATCTTCGGAAATATTTAGGTGACATCGTTGACTCGTCGGAGGAATCGTTTGACTGTTTATTTTTTCTTTTAGGCTATATTTGGGGCTTAGATCTTGTCGATATATTGTTTACGTACTTGTTTACGAGCTGGGAAAAAGAAATGGAGTTTGCACGAAATTCAGTATGAATGAAAAAATTAACTACGTAGAAAAGTATTTGAAATAAAGTAACTGACTACTTAGTATTCCGAAATAGTATTTTTAAGTTTAATTATCGAAATTCGGGTAGAATGCATAGCTTGGTAATCGAAACAAAACAAAATGACAGAAAAAAGCTAAAGCTATTGAAACATGATCCGAAGCCGAAATCGACTAAGTTTCCAAACGAAATCCGGCTACCGTCGAAGCCCCCACCTGAACAATTCCAAAACAGATATCCATGGAGTCGTCCTCGCCAAGCACCGCATCGGTTACAAATCCACCATTTGCTGCCGACTCCCGACCCTCACAATATCAGTCTGTCTAGATCCATTTTGCTTATCTACAGATTTAGAATATATTCATTGGACCAAATTCAAATGTGCAAAGCGTACCAATCCATAGGTATCTTTAATTCAAAATTCAACTTTGTGCATTTCAGAATAGAGTTTCTTTTAGTGTGTATCGTCTGGTCTTTAGGTGCGCGTCTCAAAGGCTTGTGGAGCATCGAAGGTGCTTTATTTTTAAATGAAAGGCAGCGATAAGCGAACATTTTGCGGACTATTGCGGCCCCTGTGTACGTTATTATAATGTTCTTTTTATTTTCAATTCGTAACAGGATTAGGTACTGATATGTTTTGATAGTCTCTCTTGGAATACCGAAGGTTTTGTTATTGTACTGTTCAACTGATAACGTGTTATTGAATTTTAGGGTACGAGACACGTTTTTTGGTAGTTATCCTCTGTTATATCTGCTTCAATAAGTAGAGCATAATCGCCTTAGTAATAGACAGATTTTGTGCTTATAGTATTAGAGAATTTTATTTAGTCTTATAAATATACAAAAGCAGTGAAGAAAAACACCATTAGAAAACCAGCATGTCCTAGAACCAGAAACTTTGAAGACACAATCGGCACTGAGCCCGCGTGATGAATTACGGTCGATTCCCGCCACTGGAGAGGAGGTTGAGTCCCAGCAATGGGAACATTATGCTATATGGGCTGATTATATTAATATCCGACTTTTTAACCGACTTCTAAATAAGGAGGTTCTCAATCGGATGTATGTATTTTTTTTAATGTGTGTTCGCGCATAACTTCGTCGCTTGCTAATCGATTTCAAAAATTCTTTTTTTGTTGGAAAGGATACTTCCCAAATGGTCCCATAGTCACCAAGTCGGGATCTGATGATGGAATCTTGGCGAAATCGGGGGAACTCCTTAAATTAGTATTATTATAAATATTATAGTCAACTATATAGTCATTTTGGTATTTTCATCAAGGACTTAAGCATTTACAGTCAAAAAGTGGCATTTGATGTGGTGGAACTGGTGAAGAAGATCTGAAATGGCCAACGGAACTTCATACTCAAACAGATATCACAATGAACATAGTTGCGACTATGACAATACAAATAAATGAATGGTTCTGAATAGTTACGTTGAAAATGGTATCATCGAAGTGAGTGATGATGAAGCCGGAAGGTGGAAGGTAGACACGGGAACTTCATAATAAAATAATGTATTCTAGCAGGGTTCGAGTTAATTGGAATTGTCATGAGAAAAAGGTACTCTGGCTGTAAGTGTATTGCAACTAAAAAGTATAAAATAAAAAAGTCTGTGTTTCTCGGTATTGTTTGTTCCTTATTTAACACCGACTTCTGAAATTGAAATTATTTTGATCGTTTTAGTGTTTTTTTTTTTTGTGAAGTTGGTTTATTTTTTTTATAAAAAGTTTTTATGACAATTCAAAAGTGCCTGTAAATGTTTTATTCGAAATAAATGGTTTGATTTGATTTATTTTTTGATGGTTAAACGGTCTGGTCATGTTTGCTGGGTCAGAGATCGTTTAAACTACTTTTTATCCCTATTCGAATAAATGCCGATTTTTTACATAGTTAAAGCCGCTGAAAAAGCTAGTAAAGCAATATTTTATAGTAGACTCATCCATCATCGTAGCCAGGCGGCCCGGGAGCTCCAGGCCACCAGAGACACCCGTCACAAAAAATAAGGTATTACCTACACACAAACAAACGCACATATTCTTATTATACAACCTATATCATCCTACAAATTCCCTAAGGAGACTTCCGAAGCGATCACAGTTTTATGTGATGGGTTATAATATATTTTATATTGTACTAACAAATTATATTGTAACGTTAAAACTTGCATTAACTTATTGTTGCTTTTTAAAAAAATGCAAGATGAATATAGTAAATAAATACCCTTGTACTTATATACTTTACTAGCTCTCGCGCATATAAAATATAGCCTATGTCACTCAAGAAAGAAGCAACTTTCTATCGGTGAAAAAAATTTAGCAATATATTACTATAGATACTTCCAGAGATTACTCCTACAAACAAAAAAACAACAAAACAAACTTTATCTCAATAACATTTTTTTTTATGGTGGGAAAAAGTCATCCAATGACAACCCCCGCTCTTGGGCGGAGCGGAAGATAGTGTCAGACTCTTACTGACTAAAAGACCCACCCCGTTCCTTTTAGCCTTCATACCGGGGCTCGAGCTGTCTTTCGAAACTAACCCTGGCCCCAGTAGGCTTCGACCCGGATGGGTCCCTGCTGTTGCTGACAACTCCTTGAGGCGCGCGGGTACAGTGCGCGCCGTCGACGACTTGGGCTTGGTCCGGTCAGTTACCGGCCGGACAGCGAGTTACCCATTGCTCACTGTCCGCAAGCCCGATCTCTATAACATGTTAGTGTAGATTTATCCTGCACTTTTCTTTTTGCTTCGCTGAGCGTTCAGGTAGAACTATACTTATGCCACGTACGCCACTCTGGGCGCGTCGTTCTTCATACATTTTTTAAGGAAACTGGATTTGTAGAGCTACACTAGATCCACGCAACGCGACGTCGCTCTACGTACAAATCAGCCGTGGTCCACGTGTGCGTTTAACGGTATTGAAAAATAAAAATACATTGTCAACAATTTAAGCATTTAAAATTGTAATGTAAAAGAAATTTTAAACACTAACCTACATGTGTATGGTTATTACGAGTATATGATTTAACTATTTAATGTATGGAGTTTTAAACAAATTTTGACCTCAAAGTTTCTTTTGGTGTTTCTTCTGATGGTGGAGATTTTTTGTCTATTTTAGAACTTACGTGTAAAAGTGTTAATTATAACCTATTTGCAAATTATTTATCAAATCAAAAACTTGAGCGCTTATAACAAAACTCAAACTAATAATAATTCTTGAAATCGTATAAATAACCTCGCACTCACCGACGCTTGCGGTCACCCTCTTAACGAAATAACTCCTAAATCAATTCGTAAACAACTTAACTACCCTAAAATTAATGTCCATTAAATAACAATTTAGAACTCCACTTACGTCAATTACTAACGGCATTATACTCAAACGGATCGGAATTCTAAACAAACCCTCCCTTCCCCCCTCCGCGGACCCGACGTGGCCTCCTAGCTTCTATCCGGCTCGAAGGACCAAATAGTTGTCTAATACACTCCCCAGTGGTCCACCGATCCTGAACTATGCCAATTTGACCGTTGCCCTTGATTGGGTAGACCGTAGACCGTAGAGGTGAGATCCGAAGTGATTTGTTGTCGGTATTTGGGAGTCAAATAAAAAGAAGGTCTTTGTTTGTGGCGCACAATCGATTGTGTTACCTTTGGTTAACTGATTTTGGGATTGTTTGTTCATGGAAATTTGTTGGGCATCGCGATACTTTTGAAGTCATTGAAAAGCAAAATAAGGACTTTCGATTGTAGCTTTGTTAGAACCCTTGCTTTTATGTAAGTAACTTTTACTCGATAACATAAATGATTTGAGAACATTTTCAGAAGATTTTCTTTTCGGAGTCTTACTTGAAATGTTGGTAAAGTACACGAAGTGAAACTCGAGAGAAGTGAAGTTAGCTCCAGGCAACATTTACGTCAGAGGTTTTGTTTAACTTGCAGACAGAAGTTCAGCGTATATTTTACGAATACAAAATGTCTATCGATTAGGTACTTAAACGTGCATTTCAGAGAAAGATTTTTTACTTTCTACTGAAAGCAGAAAATAAAGACAAAATATTACTATAATAATGAAATATAGTTCCATAGGACTGTTTACAGTAAACAGTCCTATGGCAAACATAATAGCAATGATATATGTACTACTTTAGTCGAATCTCATATAAAAATCTCAATCTCAAGATCAGCTCTATATAAGAAGCACATGTAGCGACATCTATGGCGCCACATAAGAACTACGAAGAAAGTACGAAATCCTGCATCGCGCAATCAAAGTTTTCCGCGCGATTTAAACATATACGACAGCCCGAAATCATCTATCGGGCAGTCGCCCACCAGACCATAACACCCGTCTGGTCGGAGGATCCTCCCTTTTCTACGGAGGTTTGCGGGACTTTACTCTCTGTTCCGCATACCTCCAAACTGGTGACCCTCGACAAAGAACGTCAGCGCAGCCTTCGTGCAGCTACTACTTCGTGACGTCATCATCACTTTCTCATGCTTTCGAGCAGCGAGCCATACAGCCAGCACCCACGGCTATGAAGGGTATCCTGACCATCAGCAAGACTACCTGGTCATCCCCCTCAGCCTCATCAGCGACCTTGGCACACCGCACCTTCGGCCAGTCACATGAAGAGCTTTGAAAAACCTCTCCTGGTCGACGCCAGCAGTCAAGCCCTACGTCGCACAAGCACCGCTCCGACTCACTGGAGCCAGCAGCACTACTCCGACTCACTGGAGCCTGCAGCATCATCCCGACTCACTGGGACAGCACCACCCCGACTCACTGGGGCATCATCCCGACTCACTGGGACATCATCACCCCGACTCACTGGGGCAACATCCCGACTCACTGGGACATCATCACCCCGACTCACTGGGGCATCATCCCGACTCACTGGGATAGCAACACCCCGACTCACTGGGGCATCACCGCAGACAGTTCCGACTCACCGAGAACTATGCGGCATCGGTTCCGACCCACTGGAACCAACCTATCACTGGCCTGGCACGCATCATGAAGCATCAAAGAACCATCGATCTCCGATCTCCGGAGGGGAGTGATGTAGCGACATCTATGGCGCCACATAAGAACTACGAAGAAATTACGAAATCCTGCATCGCGCATTCACAGTTCTCCGCGCGATTTGAACATATACGACAGCTCGAAATCATCTATCGGGCAGTCGCCCACCAGACTATAACACCTGTCTGGTCGGAGGATCCTCCCTTTTCAACGGAGGTTTGCGGGACTTTACTCTCTGTTCCGCATACCTCCAAACACATATTATGGACACGCTTCATGAACAGTGAGTGCATGCGCACTCGTCACCGGCATTTGTTGGAGATCGCCGCATACACGCGTCGATGTGTGCGTGCGCCTGATATCGCTCCATATACGTATGCGTCTTTACCTAATCTAATTATCTAGTTTGTGCCGCAGCTCAGGGACTGATGGGACTCTCGGACTGTTATTTGCTCAGGGACGGGACTGTTGTAGGGTCGGAGTTTTGATTTATGTCTCTACTATGTATCATGTTCATAACATGGCAGATATGTATGTTCGAAGAATTTTGAGTTGCACTTTTTGCCAAAGGCATCATGCTTACTATTTTCAGCTTCATAATCTTAGAATCAGCTTCCAGTCTAATCAAATGCAGCCGAATTTTACTTAGAGTGATTATCAATCTTTTTTTTTATGGTGGGAAAAATCATCCAATAACAACCCCCGCTCTTGAGCGGAGCGGGAGACAGTGTCAGACTCTTACTGACTAAACGACCCACCCTGTTCCTTCTAGCCTTCATACCGGGGCTCGAGTTCCCTTTCGGATAATCCTGGCCCCAGTAGGCTTCGACTCGGCTGAGTCCCTACTGTTGCTGACAACTCCTTGAGGCGCGCGGGAACAGTGCACGCCGTTGATGACTTGGCCTTGGTCTGGACAGTTACCGGATGGCCGGACAGCGAGCTACCCATTGCTCACGTTGTGCCGTGGCCAGATATCGGGACCAGAATCTCGGCGGCGGCGGCGAGAACGCCGTTGCTTGATGCGGTTGGCCTCCTCCTTTGCGAGCATTACTGCTTCGCAAAAGTCGGCCTGCCACTCCTCCTCGCTCCGGACCATGGCCTCAACCAAGGCCCAGCGCGAGAGGTCTCCGCCGCCGATCGCCCCCACGAGGGCACGGCGATGCTCCGGCCAAGCAGGGTACACCTCGACTGTGTCCTCCACCGTGCCCTCCGGGCGTTCCGCACAGTGGCGACACACGGGCGTCTCTTCCGCTTGAATCCGGAACAGGTACCTCCCGAACGTGCCATGTCCGGTGAGTACATGCGTCATACGGAAGGTAAGGACGCCGTGAGGTCTTTCCAGCCACGCCTCAAAGAGGGGACTTACCGCCATAATTGTGGCGTGCCCAGAGTGATTATCAATCTGAACTTCCCGAACCTGGCTGGCTAATACGATTCCTATTGCCAAGATTGATGTCATATTTTGGTTACTCTGATACTTGACTTTACAGTTTGAAGCCCGAAGAAGTCTTGTTATGTTTTGTGTAATCACCTATCGATGGACCAACCTTGTCAAATGTTGATCTACGAGTTGATATTTATGATTGGCGGTTATACTTAGCCACGAGCTCGTCTTTATCATTATTTATTATGAAAACATTGATCAAACATCTTGCAAATTAATACAAATCAGTAGCAGTTTCCACTACTCGAGCGCCGAGTGTTTGAATATTTCTCTTAATTATATTAGAAATATTTGCCGACTGGAGCCGAGGTCGCACCGAACGCGAAATTGCTTTATTTAGATAGAGCGAGATAATGTCAGCGTTATAAGGGGACAGATAGTTTCAAGTGAAGGGTGGTTTTCTCGGAAGAATGTCTTTTATGTTTTTAAAAGTGCATTGATGAAGTTTGGATTCCTTAGTTGAGTTCTATAAATAGAGAGCACTTCTTTTTACCCGACTACGGCCAAGCCAAAGGAGGTATATGTATGTATGTATGTCAGTATGTTCATCTGTTCCCTCATAGCTCCTAATCTGCTTATCGGAACTCGACATATGAGGTATCGTTAGAACCGTCTCAATTGTCCACTGAACATAGACTACATGACGCGTCACAAAACTCGATATGGCGCCGCTCTCTAGCAGACAAAAAGTAACGTGTTAAAAATAAATACGCCGTGTTTGATATCATTTGATAGGAGTTCACTTGTACATTTTCAAAATATTACTTATATTTAAAGTGACGCCCTCTTGCGGACAAAAATCGTGTTAAAAAATAAATGTTAAGATAACTACAATAAGACACCGTGTTTGATATCATTTGAAAGGGCTTCACTGGCACTTATTACAAAATATCGTCAATATTCAATGTGTGTTCTGTCTCTAGTGGACAAAAAGTTTTGTGTTAAAAAAAAAAAAAAAATACGTCGTGTTTGGTATGATTTAAAAGGGCTTCAGTCTACGCAGCTGATTCACTGCTTTACAGGAGTTTTATGTTAATTATCTAGTTCTTAATTTGACAATTTAGCTTTTACAAGTAAACAGTATAGAAGCAGGGTGATTTGACACAAAATTGTTTGAATAAAAAAAAGTAAAAAAAAAGTAAAACCCGACTGCGAATAAAAAACGAGGCTGAAAAATAATGAAACATCCTGAAAATTTTGTTTCATACTTTTCAGCCTCGTTTTTTTTTTATTGATTATGTTAAGATAGTTTTTATGATGAACAAATATTTTATTTTCTAATCCACATTTTCAATCATGAATTAATTAGGATAGGTAGTAGTAGCACAATGTTTTTAACTATGTTATCATCAGACGGTGTACTCAGGTTTTAATAAGTTGGTTGGCTTAAAAAGTTATAATTTCATGTTAACTACATATCATACCTACTTCCGCGGTTACCATACCTGCTTAAACTTAGCCTCGATCAAAACTGCAACGTATTAAAAAACTTTTCCAGCCTAGCTCGGCGCTGACTAAGCAGCGATGTCGGATTGTGAAGCGGCTGGAAGGGATATTGACTCTGAACTCACAACCCTCGGAATTTTGATTAGTCATGGCTTAATCCCGAATGTTACCTCGATAGGGTCGTGTTGCGTCAGATGTAGCGCCTCGTGTATGAGTTTAACGTGCTTTGTTCTCTATGTAATATATTTCTTCTGAGCGTGAGTTTGTCACCTAACTCTTCATAAGCGGTTCGGGTGAAATTTAGTGCCTATAATTATTAGAGTGGGTTCCCGGAAAGTTTGAAAACACAATTGGTCAATAGGCCCTTGATAATCTACAATCATTAACGCTAGTAGAAGACTTCAAATCTATGGGAATTACGTCATCTCAACGCTCACTCACGTGGTCAGAACAAAGGAGTCGGAGGCATTGCCGACTGGAGGCAATCGACAAATGGGATTCGAAACTAAATGGTTGAAACTTCGATAGGTCTGCAGGTAAGTGGCGCTGCAATCGAGTTCTTATTTTTTTTTCTGACAAATTGCAGCTTTCGGACAGGACATCTCTGTCGGAACCGTACGTATGCTTTATACTTCTATAAATATGATGGTGACTTTGTCAATGAGGTTTTAATTTTAGAAACTGAAAGTTGGTTTTATAATTAATATCGAAAAACTTTTAATAGGTAAATTTGCCAAGATGTTAATTAAAATTGTTTATGTATGAAACCTCCATAAATGCGGTCGTTTGATTCAAATATTGGATAAACTGCTAAAAACGACACATTTTATCCATATTATCATTTTTAAGATATCGTAAGAACTCTTATGTGCTTCTTGTAAAGACTCCGATACCGTAATATAATGGAATAATAAAATCATAATCATCATCATCATCTTCCTGCCCTTTTCCCTATGTTTGGGGTCGATGCAACATATATAATTTACGTACATACATATACTCATACGTAACGTCACATCCTTTATCCTAAACCCTGGTTTAATACTTGCTCTTGGGCCAAAACCTAATATCAAATACTTCAACCCGGTATCTTACACTGATATTGCTAGAGGTGAGCACTGAGAAGAGACTTGTATAGAACAGGTAAGTGCCCCAACAGTGTTTTAGTAAGTTTGTAAGTAATTTGTTATCACATAAAGCCTTCGCATAATATTTGAGATTTTTAAGAAGACTAACTCCATAACGACAGTATTCAAATTACTGCATTATCAATGTTTTTACAGACGCTTGCCTATTCATACAATCATGCTATTTATTATCATTTTATGTGGACCCGCTAATTGTCAATTTAATAATTTTATGAAAGTTCTACTAATAAATGTATTTAATTGAATTGAATTGAAACGAGCTACTATTGAATTTTACACAGCGCGTGGTCTAACATGCACTTGGCTAGTTTTTTTATTAAATTTTTTTTCTCTCTCGTAAATAATACACAGCTTATAAATAAAAGCATTAGGGGTAATAAATAAATGAAGCCTTTTGACTGTCTCATGTTCACATTTTTTTTGAGGAAGGAATTCATAAATTTCTTCACCTAGTCTAAAATGAGTGAGGGCGTTAACTGACTAAAACTCACGTATCTTTTAGTTGCCCTTTGCGTTCCAGGACCACCTTCTTTTTCTTAGCGTGTCGATGGCAAAAGTGTTTTTTTTTATATTAAATTCCTTCCCTGGCCCAGTATTTGGTCACGGTAATACTGTCCGCTGATGCTGTCATTAGATCCCTAGTGAACAGGTAACAGGACACGTGATGCAGGATTATTATCATCACGTGTTACCTGTGGTGACAATAATGATGTGATGTTATTTGATATTGTTTTGAGTTCCAAGACGCTTCGCTATATTTGTGACCTCGCCTTACTTCTCGTTGAGTTGTCTGAGTTCGGAATGTTTCAATTGGCTACTATTAATACTTGTAGATAACAACACAATTATATTACATCCAACGGATAACTAACTGTTAGTTAAAGGTTTAATTTAAACTGAATTGTTGACTGAAGCACACAACCAAAACTGGTATTTGTGCTATTTATGACAAAGGTAAATAGTCTAATAAATAGTATAATATAATAATTACTCTGAGTAATTTATTTTATTATTACTGCCGTCAAAAAAGTGAAGAAAAATATCGTGAAAGTTCTTCATCATACCTAAAAAGATGTCTTAAACTGAAGAAGAATTTAACTATTAATAAAAATGTAATAAAAATAATAATTAAAAGAATAGTATTCTTAATTAAGTAAATAAGTAAACAATACCAGTTCATCAGATTGAGAGTCTGATGAAGTGGTAATGTTACGAGAGTCTTCATTCGGGCACCATTGTACTCAGAAATCAGTCCTTCAAATAAATCAACGGATTGGTAACAATATTCTCGAAGCGACCACTCGATGGAGTCCTCACCAAAATCAATAGCCGCCAAATTATTATTTAATTAAAGAGGATTCGCAGCAACAATCCAACAGAGGAATTTATTACCAAATTAATATTCGTTGACGAGTTATTATCCAAAGAGTTACTGAACGGCCGACTGGGCTCGGGCCCAGTCGGCCGTCTGGTGCTCGAACTGTTCCGATCCTAGCCGAAGTGTGACGAAGTTCTTGGCAGGTAGATTGTTCCAAATATGAAATATTAAATGAGTTTTGTTTTAAGCGTTCTCTCTAATTGTTGGTTACTTCGGTTTTCTTATTTCTTTAAGAAATAGAAGGGAATATAGGGAATTACTTTTAAACAATTGAATAAATATATATTTTTTACTCTATTGGTTTTATGAGATTTTTTGAGAAAATTGTTGCCAATGTTATTGTGTATCTACAAGGTGACTTTCAATTTACTGGCAATCTTTCAAGAGAGTAACAAAACCCATATGGTAATGTTAGAATATTTATGTTATTTAGTACATTTTTATTTTGGTGTACAATAAAGTTTATTCTATTGTACTATATTAGTATGATTCGATAAAATGTAAAAACACCACTTATAGATTTTTATTCACAATTTCATGGCTGATCCCATACAAAACATACATCTTAGTTACTCATGAGTACTGCCACCCTGAAACATTGGTAACATATTAAAACTCACCCTATGACTGTAATTTCAGTTGGTAAGTTGAAGCAATGTTTACGAAGGCCTCTGAAGATAATTAACCTCGTACCATAAGATAATGTGCGGTACATGTGCCAAATTTAATGCGATTGCTCCGGCCTTCTAGTTCGGATAATGCTCCAAATAGTTCCGTACAAGGTTGCTTTACTAATCTATGTGTATTGCCATTCTGAAAAATGTATTTATCAAACACTCTCTGATCTGCCTCTATGTTTTTAGCTGTTCATGTCTCAAATTACGCACATGGTTTATTAATCCTGGAAGTATGATCTAGCTAGTGACTTAGCTTGTGTGAAAGTATAAATTAATCTAAGGCTTATTTTATACTTTCACACAAGCAAAGTCTTTAGCAGAAGTCGGTAACAATACAAATTATTCCCGAAAAACACTTGAAATGAAAAAAGTCGTAGCGCTGTGCTACGAGCCATGCTACGGCGTAGACTACTTCTTGCTACGGCGTAGCGCATTTGGTGCTGACTATGAAACGATTACACTGCCCACACTGTGCTACAAAATACGTAGCTTTCGAAACACAGAAAAATATTTTAATTGCATGAAAAGGTACGAAATCCTCATTTCTATTTAGAAAAGCTATTGAAAAAGTTAAAATAGCATATCACCGGCAATATACAACATACAATCAAATAACTAAGCGAAAATAATACGAAAACATTTTGCACATAACGCTCAAATCAAAGCATTAAACGGTTCCATACATAAACCAGTAACAAATTGCGAAAACAATTGCCAAGCTAAACAATGTAACGATGGCGCAGATAAAACTAAAATATGAATAGTAAACGTTAGGTACGCACGTAGCGAAAAAACAAGGCATTTGTTGAAAATGTCGACGCAAATAAATGTTAATATGTGTTTCACTGACGCCGAGTACACTGTCATTGTTTAAGCTAATTACGACACAGTAAACAGATCAGTAGGTTCACTACAGATACTGGGATTCAATTTACTCAGAAATTTTTATTGAAGAACACTTTTTCTTTTCAAAAAGGTAAGCCTCGTCATTATCATTTCAGCGGAAAGACGTCCACTGTTGCACATAAGCCTTCCCCAAGTGTCACCACAATATGCGGTCTTCTGCGTCTCGCACCCATCGGATTCCTACGAGTCTCAGTACTTCATTGATCAAACTTATGAGAGGCTTTTCAACGCTGCGCCTTCCGGTACAAAGTCGCCAGTGGTCCAGAACCTATCAGCTTCATCGACCATCTGTTCTGCGATACAATGGTGCCGGAATGAAGAGTCTCACAATGTAAACACACTACAATTATCTCTTTAGTACATGAAGTGACTGTTAGATATCGAGTTCTGACGAAAAGAGTAGGCTTCTGAAATTTAAATAGGTTTGATAGATGTCAGGCTCAACTGCAAGCGCTATAGTTGAGCATGATATCAGAATGTTATCGCTGTTAAAATTTCCGGAGACAGCACGGAGCTAAGATTAATTTGAATAATGAATAAGCTCGTTTTCTATGAGACAGGTAACTAGATGAACAAAAATTAAAAAAACAAGAAATGTGGAATAAAGATACAAGAGTATCAAGGTTACCGACATAGCCTAAAAAATCACCAAACTTAATTGTAGTGGGCAATCCCCTGCCCATCTTTATTCCACATTTCATGTACAAAAGAGATAATTGTAATGTGTTTACTCTGTGTGCAATATAAATAAATGCACATAGTTTGGCTGGATGAATACCGGCTGCAACACAGGTAACAAGTCGCGGGCCCAGTGCGGAGTAATGGATGTTACATGTATTCGAATTTTTGGATCTAAGACATGCCGATTTCTTCGTGATGTTTTCTGCGACTGTTTTGAAAGCAGTGGTGTAATTATATAAAGTAAATGGCCTGCCTGGGTTTGAACCAACGACATGCAAATCGTAAGTTGCGAACAGCAGTGGTAACACTGGGTCATGACAGCTCAAACATTAAACACCTTGTCTCAAATCATTATTTTCTTCATACAACAAACCTTCTGTCCCAAACTATTCTACAATCAACCAGGACAGGGCTACCCCGGAACGAGGACAAGAAAAAACTATAACAATTCGTTTCGGTCATTATACGGGACACAAATCGAGTTTTTCTTGAGACAAAGTCAGTTCGCACGAGACGCTTGGCACTGAACCAAAGGCAGTCGTCGTGGCGGTGGTCCAAGTGGAAGGAGATAGCGGGTTTATGTAACGACACGCCGAAGTAATAACATTTAGTGGCAAAATAGAAGGACACTTGGAATAAAAGCGCTGAAAATAGACGCTTGGACGAATGATATATTAATACTTCTCGTTTTATTGGGACGTGTGCGAGAAAAATATGTTTTGCTACAACTGAGGTTTATGGCGTTGTATTTTGGACACTTTAATTTGTATGAAAATAGAACCAGACCAAAGGCAGACCATATTCATACATATAATCTTATTGTATTAAGGAATGTTCACCAGAAAATATTAATGAGGCGATTGTTTCAACCACTTCTCCGATTGGTTGATCTGGACATTCAGCTTCGTTTCAGTGCTAGCCAAAAATTAAAAAGATTACAAATCTTTTCTTTTCGCAAGATAGTTTCAGTAACGTTTTAGAATTTTGTTGAGAAAAAACATAAAATATGATATTTTGGAATAATTGGTCCCTATACAATATGTTAGGCTATCACCTTGATTCGATTCTGCTGTTTCGGCCCTAAATTCAAATATTTCTCTAAATCGTGCTTCCCATTTGTAATTTGAAAAAAATATCTGAAAATGTGTAATCTATCCAATGTAATCTTAAATCAATTTTAAATGTGTCTATAAAAGTCCAGGCTTGCTATCGTACGAAAATTAATAGCAGAATTTACCGCCTTTTTTAACTTTGATTCATTTCATGGCACTGAGAAATTAATCAAGGATGTTCCTCACTGATGAAATTTGATGCGCCATGCTTCACCGGAGGTATGGATGATTGCTGACTCGCTTTCTCACAAATTTTAATCTATCTTGCAACCCATTGTCCTAAGAACAGTGGGATTAGCTCCTCTACAAAATAGTTTAGGAAAATAATTGCCATATCTACTTCTAGTACAGAGTGTTCGCACCTGTTGGTTTTGAGAAAATGGGATTCAGGTCGATCGCATTGCCATCGTCGAACATAAGAACCTTATTCAACGATACTACTTTACACTAAGTAACCCTGTTATTTATATGTTATACTCACTCACCACGGTCTATAACACAGGCAAAGCGCAGGTCACATAGCGCAACATACATATATTCACGACAACTGACGCACTCTTGTCACCATCGGCATTCTAGCTATATTGGAACTCGTAGTAGTAGAATTTGTCTTTATTTTTAAGGAATATTGGTAGGCGTTTAGTACTGATTGCTTCTTGTGTCAATACTCTTCTGTCATCCTATTTTTTAAATCCGCCGTTATAGCAACAAAAATATAAGATCCTTGTTGGCTACTATATTTTTGAGCCAGTTGGGGTTGAAATTTTTGTGGAATTAGATTACACAAAAGTTATTAAATAAATGAACAATAATAGCATATTTTGTTAGTTACTTTCTGTAATGGAATGTTCTGCACACTAGATACATGTTATGTTATTTTCATTATTTAGTAGAATTTACTTTTGCTATCATAGGGAGCGAACCTACTACCTACCTGGCTCCAGGCTCAGGGTTCCTACCAAATTATGTTTTTAATTAATATTTCATGTTGCCCGCATATTCTTACGTCACAGACCACTCCCCTGAATAGGAATTTATTATTAAGTGCTTCTACCAAACTGCTTCCGCTCTCTTATTTACGCACGTCTGGCAGCAGTCCTAACTGATACAGATAGATCCACATGCTGCGTAAACAGCCAACAAATTGACAGGCCGAGGCCAGTACACCCAGCGCGACGGACGGCTCGCGGGGACTCTGTGGCTCGAACGAACGGTAATATGAATATATGGAGGATGGAATATGTTGAAACAATGACGGAATATATTAGGAAATAGCAAGTCATAATTTATTCGCAAGTTTGAATAAATCTTTTGTGAGAATCAAGGAATAATCTAGCTCCTTCGGTATATGTCTTTCGTTTGTGGCACATATTATGTTTCTGTTCAAAAAAAGTAACTGTACTTCAATTAATAGTATTGAAGATAAAACAAAAACCGGTTCCAAAAGTATGAAAAACCTGCCATTTAAAACCAACATTTTACGGATTTCATAGCGCTAAATTGTATAAATGTATGTATATGAGTAACCACTCAACGATACATTAATGACTTATTAATGATTCGCCTGACCTAATTTCGGCCACAGCGGTTAATCCCAACGGAGACCAATCAAGAATGCAGGACATAATAGTGCACAATAATATGCGCAAAGACAGGTGCAATCTCTGTATACCCTCATAATCCGATGGAATGGCAATCCGACACAACCAGGGTAAGTTCAGGAACAGGAGCAACGGCGTTTTCCGGGTCACGAGAGTATCACACCATTGACTTGCAAAGCTCCGGGCTACTATTGAGAAATTCCCAATAAGAAAACCCATCAACTGTTTGACCCTGGAATCCAGAACTCTCGGCTCAGCAGTCGGGCTTTGTGAGCAGTCGACCCACGAGGCAGTCGAGTTATCATTAAGAATTGAGACCCTACCATGAGCTCTTAACGCGATCCATTTGGCGATTTAAACTGAATTGTTAAAGATATGGAGCTGTATAGGTATATGATTCCATCCCTTTTTCTCGTTCGCACGTTTGACACTTTAACATGTCATGATAATGTTCCATTGAGGGGTTAAACAGTCAGCCAAACACGAATTTTCTTTTAAAGGCTCTAACAAATCGAGTAACAGCATGTTCCCCGACAGTATTCCATCACTTGCCCCCTCACCTACAAGGTGCGCTACATATATCATGTCTCCGTCTTCGATCGGCTCCGGATCACAACTTGTCACAAACTAGTGACAGACTGCGACTCTATAAGTTAGGAGCGCGCAGAATGGCGCACGCTCGTATGTCATGTACTTCCGCAAATTCTTTTGACACGCCTGACAATATGGTTGGCTGGAGATATCTTTCAATACATGTTTCCTGGATCTGTCGTTGGTATTGTTAGAAAGTTAACAGGTATATATACAAGATATTAGCCCTGCTTGGTAAAATTCTCTATTTAAAAAAAAAAAAACGTGCTTGGTCGCTCGCGAGTTTGCGATTTCCAGTTAAATATATTTTCTGCAAAAATAAAAGACACAATCACGAGCATAAATGAACACACGGGACACAATTACCCGCGAGGCAATTTAAAAACTGCTTCCCAAACCGAATGAACAGAGGAAAATGTCATGTAACGCAGAAGAATGCGCGCGAAACGTAGCAAATGAAGCGACTGTGTCGGAACCCAATCATATGATGGGGGACAGGCCCCTCTCCCCCCGGGCCTCATCCCCCCGCGTTATACGCGATCCCCCGTCCCATTAGTGAGCACGTTAAACATTTAATTTTTATACAAATTGCTCGCAAATTAAAATGGCGCTGAAATCTCGGAGAAACAATTCGACGGCGGCGCGAAATTTTTTTCAATTAGTGTGGATGCGGATCCAATGATTTGGTTAATTTCCTCAATAATTGGTCGCGTTGCGTTTGTTATTCATTTATTCGCAATCCGGTGATTTGATGCAGATTGCTTGCTTTCTGATATTTTGAATTGTTGATTTTCGTGCCATTCTGTAGGTCTAATGAAAGAGTCTTGTAAAATACCTATTTTAAATGAAATTTTATTGTACAGCTGTGGTTGGCTGTTATTTGTCAATAACCCATGCAGTGTGCCCTGTTTCCCCAGAGCTAGAGGAGTAGCTGTTTATTTTGTAGCAATTAAAATGTCGTTTGTGTTATTATGGTTTTATGAATATTGTAACAGTACTCCAACTCCTGATATTTCAAAAGTGCTTCTAAAATAATGGTTTAATTGAAATAAATGCTTTGAGTTTGACTAATTGTCATCGTTTGTCAAAAAAACGATAACAATGGTTAGTAATGGTAATTGCTTGAGTACTAAAATGCCTGTACAAGAGGTAGACATACCATGAATAGATTCTTAGTATTTCTAGGTCATAGAGAGTCCCGGAGACTGGAGTCGCAGAATGACTACCGGTCATTGTAGATGCGGTCTTGCGGACGACGAGATAATGGTAACCATCCAGCCGTCCGGTACGTAGCATGGCCGGGTTGACTAACTAAACTAAAGCAAAATTGACAGGCCAGTTAATCCCGGTGCCTGTTAGGGCTGCGGATTGTGTTCAAAGGAGTTACCGTAGCCCTCGCAATATAGGCCAACTAAAGGTACACGGTGGGTTTTAGTCAGTAAAAGTCTGACACTCCTTCCCGCTCTACTCAGAGCGGCAAAAGTTATTTGATAATTTCCCACATATCAAAAGGTTTTGAAGAGTTTTAATCACACGTAAAATTACCTAGCAAATTCGACATATATACATATGGACGTGCAAAGAGCTACAAGGAAGATGAGTTTATGGCGATTAAATCACACACAAACCAACCACAATCGAACACCGCAACTCCCTGCGATACTCTAAACCACATAACTAATAAAATACTGTTATCAGTTCCAACGCACTTCCCATACAAATGTACCGCGGAGTGTTCTCATGATTCAATAGACGGTAGCGGCTATAGAAGTTACACGGTCGTCGGTAATGTAGCCGTTATCGGTTATCTGTAACGGTTATTGTAGTTCACTCTAGTTATAATGTAGATATCGTTTTAATGTTCCCAATGTTTACGGAGCTTTTGAGGGGAACTGAGTTTTCGTAATATTATGATTGTATTTCCCGAAGGGGTTAGCAGAGGTGTGTAATATAGTTGCGAATGGAACTGATGTATGAAACCGTATAGTACCTAATAGGTACGTATGTACAGGTCGTTTACATTTTGAGAAGTGTGCACTGAAATTGCACAATCTAATTCCGCCAAGTCCGTTCCATCTTCGGACCATATTTATACGCACAAAGCGTTTTGGGAACACATTCATTGTGCATACAGCCAGGTAGAGGAATTCTCTGCGGGAGTCTGTTTTCCTGATAGCTACAAATTAGGGGTCTTTGAGGCAAAAGTGAATAGGTTACTTCTAGGCAAACGTGCTCCATCGTCGACCACATCATCTAAGCGATGTGATCATCAGGTGTGATGGCGATCAAACACAAGCCGTACGTGGTATATTGTGGGCCTGTTTCTATTAAACAAAATAAAATCTGGATTCCGGATTACTCTTGAGAAATCTAAAACTATTTCTACAAATTTTTGCTTGACCTAGTGATTGAATGTAGTACTCTATGCTCAACAGTTGAGGTTGCATCTGACTATAAAAGCAGCAGATTAGTTCCACCTTTGACAATGACAATGACAGAAGACTGTATTTAGTACAATTTTACAAATTATGTACATAATTCAGTAATAAACTAGAGTGCGCTGCACACTGCTACTAAATCTTAATAATTCTATGTAAAAGAGAACGTTAGCATATTGTTGGCCGTTCTGTTCTCTCGGCAGTAAATAATTCAGCTCTCTGGAACGCTAACTGACTCACTGGAGAAAGCTCAGGCTGCTACAAATGAACTCATATTTTTTGTTATACTTCGAAGTCATAAAAACTGTACAAAGAATAAAGCCGGGTATTCACTGGGGGACTTATGGTTATTTATTTATACTTTTATGTATTAAGATGGAGGCTTAAGACGTTGTTTAAGGCTTTTTAAGTATTGAGGTTGAGGTCATAACCTTTGAGAGATTTTTAGCGATATAACACTGAGATTACTTTTTTTCTACACAAAAAATTGCAATGAAATCGTGTTTGGATTTTACAATATAAAAGTAAAATCAATCAACGGCAATTTGTTTCAATTAACACGCCATCAACCGACCTAACCCTTTCAATGGCGATATAATTGATCGCGCTGTTTATACCGACGTATCGCGACCAACTCAATTACAATCGCACAATAAAACGATATAAATGAAAAGCGAGGGTCTAACAGACCCGATGACAATGCGTAGATAAAAACATAATATATCGCCGCACTTTTAATAGCAGTGGAGGGTTGGATGCCGGTGCTGAGATACTGGAAAATTGGATTTTTGATAAAAACGTGATTGGGGTCCGAGAGGCCCGAGTACTGGCGTGCTGATTTAGGTCTAGGCTTACCTTGTGACGATCAAAATATGTTTTTGTTCGGTTTGGGATTTAGTTCAGGAAAAAATTGATTTCTTGTAGGTAGATTACCTGCTAACTTTTGTATCTTTTTGGTCTTAAATAAGCACATATTCCTACGAAACAGAATAATTCCTCTTTTGTAGAAAAAAATCTATATCTAATTATTTAAAAAAAAAAAAAGATTTCTATAATTTTATTTATATTTATAAATAAAAACATTTTTTAAAATCTTTCTGTAGAATGCTAATTTATCACTAAATGTGTCATTGGCTATATATTTCCTACAGTCACGCAGGTGAAACTGCGTCCGGAGCTAGTCATAAATAAGGAGACATGACGAGGCTATATAACGTCTTTTTATTAATACAAAGTGAACCTATGACATGGTGAGCGCTGCGGTGGGCCGCTGGATATGAGAAGAATATGTGATCTGTTGATGTGGTGAGGAAGCCAATGTCCAGTTGCGGACGCGTTTCTGTAATGATTAGAAGCCTTCGGGTCTGATCTGCAGGATTTTTTGAAGGAATCACTGGAGCCCTGGAACGCAAAGGGTATCTGAAGGAACACTGATAGATTTTAAGTTAGTAAAAGTTTGACATTACTTCTAGTTCCACTCAAAATAAGAGAAGTTCATCATCATCACCATTTGGGCAGCAAGACGCCTACTGTTAGGCCTCCCCCAATTTTCACCATGACGAACGGTCATGTGCGTCTCGCATCTATCGGAGTCATCGGCTTACCTTGTGGGAGGCCTCCCAACGCTGCATCTGCCAGTACGTGACGGCTACTCCAGAACTATTCGGTTCTAACGACCGTCTGTTCTACAAGCAAGGTGCCCTGCCAACTGCCATTTAAGTTTGGCCGATTCTTTGGGCTATGCCGATAATCTTATTGAAAACTTATTTGATAAATTTCAACCTTAAATAAAGTCTTCGAGTTTTAAAACTGGATGCTGACCAAATGACCACATTTTCTACATTATATTGATATTATTATTCAATACTTGGACGTTAATTAACCTCACGAGTGAGATAAATTATATTTTCTATATTTCCAAGTTTAATTACTACCATAATTCCTAATGTAACATCCCACACATAAACAACGCATAATAACCATTTGTTTTCCTCGAAAGTCTAATTATTATTAAACGAGTGTTATGAAAGTAGAAGGAGGCAGTTACAAATGCTCGCGGATCGGTTTAGTTAACAAATTAAAGAAAACTTTGTGTATTAATTAATATTCAGCGCGCGGCGAGCTCCGCCGCGCATCGACAATGAAGCCTCTTTGTTATTATGGAGACATTAAAAATGGCTTATTAAATTAATAGGCTTCTTAACTTTGGTAACCAATTTTTTTTCTGTTTATAAGGTGTCACCTGTTGACCCAATTTCCCCGGTTACACAAGACGAGGCTATTTTAGTATTCCGTACATATTATGAATGAAAAAATAAAACGCTTATAGGATCACTCGTCCGTTGGTTTAAGCTGGTATAGCAACATTGTGCCACTAAGCTAGTAAGCTGGATACTTTAGCTTCAATTATACTAGAACAGTCCTAATTTTCTATTTAAAAGTTTAGATTGGAAATCATGAAATACATATTATTCAGTTATCTAGAAATTAATTCATTAGACCTCAAGCGAACGCCGACGTTCGCTCTCTCATTGTCTTTTTATTGTGTCTCTAATTACGGTATTCGTAAGGTTAAGTACAATAGTAAGTTTATTAAGTAAAAATATTTATTAAAAACTGCATTACATATTTATTTATTTTATTTGTTAGCCAGTTCTGTCCCACTCCTGGGCAAAGGCCTCCCTCCACTCCTTCCATTTTTCGCGCGCCCGGGCTTCTTCTTGCCAGTTCTGGTGGAATCTATCAAGTTCGTCGCGCATTACATATACATAAGTTTAAATAATAATTATAATTACAGTGTGCAGTTACATTTAAGACACAGTTTCTATCTGTATTCCTCATATCAGTAACAACTGTTGTGTAATTAAGTAAAAAAAATAAAAACTAAAACTCCTGCGTTTGTGAAGTGAGAGGCCCATTGTGTTCGAGGGCCGCGATTACTGTATCGAGCAATGTTACTGAACGCCTATTGAAATGTTCATCATCATCATCATTTTTCTCTCTACTAGAGGCTTGAGTCCCAACAGTGGGAACATTACAAAGGCTGGTGATGATGATGATGTGATCATCATTTTAACCGAAATACGTCCACTGTTGGACATAGGCCTCCCGCAAGCGTTGCCACAACGACCGGTCCCGTGCGTCACGCAACCATCCCTGACCAACTGAAGACTTAGGTCATCGGTCCACCTTGTAGGAGGCCTTCCAAAACTGCGTCTTCCGGTACGCAGTCGCCACTCCAGAACCTTTTGTCCCCATCTTAAGTTTGGCGATTGTTCGAGCTATATCGGTAACCTTGGTTCTGCTGCGGATATCTTCATTTAATTTCATTTAAATGTTAGCAATCCATAATTGTTAGTTCCATTGTTATTCCGGCATTTCCCCGCTCTTTAATATACAAAGGCCAAAGATAACAGGACACAAATGTCCACCATTCCATTTACTAAGAATTATGAAAAGCTATGTCTAACACAGTCAGTTTCACAATCCATTCCAGTCAACGGGTCGCGGGCGCGGGTCGCGTCGGGCAAAGTGTCGCCCGACATAATGAATGTCGCGGCTAACGTGACATGTGTCACTGGCGAGTGGACTGTTGTAGGACAGAACCATGCGGAACTTCTAACTAATTATATGTATTATTGACTAGCTGCTACCAGTAGCTCCGCCCGCATGAAAGTAGAAAATGATGCCAAGGAGACAATTTTTGGGATAAAAAGTAACCTACTCTTACTCTTGTTTTTCGGTTTTGAACTCGGTGGAAAGGCGTGCAAAGAGGCTAATTGGTGATCCAGATTTAATTAAGTCCTATCTACCTATAAACCCTTTGCACAGACTACACTAAGCCAGCTTTTTGGTATTTTACAGGATATATTTTGGAGAGTGTGCGACTTGTTTACGCCACTTCATTTCTATTATCGGACCTCCCGACGTTCGGCAAGTATCTACCCTTACGTTGTTGAAACCTCCACGGTCCGTAGTAGACGTTTCGCCTCGTCGTTTATACCGCGTACATTGAAGGACTGGAACAAACCATTTCCGATTATTATTTGGGTGTCTTCAAGGCTAGATTCAAATGGCTCTGGGATTTGGATGAAATTTGTCACACGGATAGACCATGACCCAGAATAGTAGCTAGGACCTTTTTTAATTAATTTATTGATCCTGAGAATACGTTTACTTGAAGTAATTATTATCGGCAGAAAGAAGTAAAAGATTTAGCTAATTGATTTATCAGATGAGAGGGTTGTGTGATGGATCTTCTGCAATTGTTTGTTGTTGCTACAGTGACATAGTTTCACGAAGCAATGCACTTATTGTTACAGTATCGTGCTTAGCGGGAGATCTGTGAGAGCTTTCTACCATAAAAGGACAACAACTCGCACCGAGATTGCACGATTCGGAACTAATTTCTGTCAACGGCTTCGTCCGCGTAGAAGTAGGTTTTCCATACAAACTTTGGACCTTCGTGTTATACTTTTTGGTGGTGAATTTTGGAAAATCTTTGCTTATTCTTTGTATCTACACTTAATATAATAAAGAGGTAAAGTTTTTTTTTTTGTTTTTTGTTTGTAGGAGGTAATCTCTGAAAATACTGGTCCGATTGCTAAAATTTTTTTCACCGTCAGAAAGCCGCATTATTCCTGAGTGACATAGTCTATATTTTATGAACACAAACAAGGCCGCGGGCAAAAGCTAGTACATTATAAAAGGATCTGTCTGTGCAAAATTTCAGCGTTCTAGGTTCTAGGGTTTTTATTAAGTGGAAAAATCATCAATGACATCTTCCGCTCTTAGGCGGTGCTAGAGGGTGTGTCAGACTCTTACTGATTAAAAACCCACTCCTGTTTAGGCTTTTCATACCAGGGCCGAGTTTTCCTTAAAGAAACCAACCTTGGCCCCAGTAGGCTTCGACCCCGCTTGGCCCATGGGGTTTGCTGACATCTACTATCTTACTGAATGGTCGGACGGCGAGCTAAGGTTTGGACTGGGCTTTGATAAGTTAGTAAGTGAGTCAGGACTTTACCTTTTTTATAATTATACAGATAATTATTCTGATCTAAATTCTCACCTTATTGATTACAATCTTTTAATGATAGAAAGTTTAAAATATGTAGGTACCATGACGATGATTCAAACGTAACAGCACGATGGTCCAGAAGTAATGGCACAGAATTACGAGTTGTAGAAGTCGTAAGATTAAACTCAGCCAG
Organism: Mythimna ferrago; assembly: GCA_910589285.2. Taxonomy (NCBI): domain Eukaryota; kingdom Metazoa; phylum Arthropoda; class Insecta; order Lepidoptera; family Noctuidae; genus Mythimna; species Mythimna ferrago. The sequence goes on from OU342698.1 coordinate 20,365,422, forward strand.
GCGCATTACTTTCTGTAATTTATTTCATCACCACTGCTCGCAAAACGATGAAGGAAACCGTCGTTAAGAAACAAAAATAGAGTAAATGTGACATCCGATATAGTGGATAACGGCCCGTTAAATCTCCTAAACAGAAGGTCTGTGTCTCAGCAGTGGAAACAATATAAGGCTGATTATGCTGTGCTGTGCTATGCTAATATCACGATTGGCATGATAGTTGAGTCATTGGCTGCTGCACTGCGTGTTGCGGTTCGATTAATAAAAAACAAACCACCATTTGTTGAGAAATACACTTAGTGACATTGAAAGGGACGTCTCCCTTCCAATGTTACATGGGAAGAATAAGAAGACCCCTCTTTATTACTCCTACGCATTATTTAAACCTATATTTACCATTACACAATGCACTTACAGAAAATAGCGATGCCAACACGATGTCCAAGCAAACATTACAGAGAGACACAGAAACGTTAAAGCAATTTGATCTGTTTGCTCCGAAAGCCGGCCAATGGTGCGTCCGGCCCGGTCCGGTGTCTCGTGGCGCTATTTATCGCGCCGGACACCGCCGGATGCTGCCGCACGCCGCCGTATCCGCCCGGATGGCAGCGAGATAAGCCGGCCACTGAATTATTATAGGTAAGTAGTTTCTTTGCGGTACCAAATTAGGTATGGGAGTAATGGCTGTCTGTTTTTGTGAGGCTTGTGACCGTGTTTCTTGTTCTTGTAATTTACCTGCTAAGCTATAATTTGTCTCACTTATATCAACCAAAAGCGGCGGCTTTCTTATGTATGCATAAAAGGTTTTTGGTTGGCATAAGTGAGACAAATTATACCTTGAGTTACGTATATGGCAGGCGCGCGTATTAATGGTTGTGATTTCAGATTTATATATAGCATAGTGTACTCGCTCAATTTTAATGGCGTATGCTAAGGACTTGACATTTATTTTAATATAGCTCACATGAAAGTTGTGATTTGTATATGACAGCATCTGCCAGCGGCTGCGCTCGCATCAATGTAGAAATTTATCCCAAATAACTGGTTCCCGGGATAAATGTATCTTACATACTATTCCAAAATATGGTCTGCCCAAAATATTTATTTATTAAATGCTTTATGCACACAAAACTACAAAGGCAGAAATAATGCCTTAGGCATTTTCTGCCAGTTAACCTTTGGGTGATGCAGAGAAAAATAGTGGTAGGTGCAATAAAAGAGAGAGATAATACTAATAGATATAAGAACCTACTAATAAACCACATAAGTATGTATATAATACAATTTTTCAAATTACCAAATTATTCAATATATACTCAAATTAATAAACTACATACCTAACTAATATAGTCAAACAATTGGCCCAAATCGACAACTGGAAAACATTAACGTTGCGATGATACAACTACCAACTTCTTACGAATTAGCTCTCGAACTTTAGTTTTTTTAATGCTATTAATCGACTTGTTGCCATTCAAATATGGTCTTGCCAAATTTTAAAAACGTAGTCAATATTGCAGATGGGGATCTGCAATATTGACTTATTTTTTCAAAACCAATTTTCGGAAACGAGACCGTAATAAAATTATGTTTATAAGCAAAACTAATCTTCTGCCCTGCACTATACTATTGAATGACTTTATTTATTTAGGATGTTTACTATTATTTTTTTAATATTATTATTATTGATAGGCTTGCGTTTGACCACTATCTCACCAGATGGTAAGCGATGATGTGGCCGACGATGGAGCACGCTTGCCTAGAAGTAACCTATTCACTCTTGACTTAAAGACCCCTAGGTTGTAGCTATCACGAAACACACACTCCGACAGGGAATTCCACTCCTTATTTTAATTAATTATTTTACTCTTTGAACCACGCATGATTTTAACAATAATATCGAGTCAATATTGCCGCCTACTAAACATGATACCCTAGTCATCCAATACAAGCAAGTCATTAGAAGCGTCAACGAAGCATCACTAATAGAGACATTAACCTTTCAAATTAGGTTAACTGTTACTGGTTTCTGTGTCCCTGGTACTGTTATAGATTTTAGCCAAATATATCGGTTAAAGGGAGAGAAGGTTGTGTTAATTATATTTGTTTAAATATTTAGTTTGTTTTGACCGATATAATTATAAGTTAGCTAATTTTATACCAAGTTTTCAATCAACTGAAAATTTACTAATCGAATCATGCTGTGGGTGACTATAACTAACCTTTGCTATAAGTCAAATGTAATAAAATACAGCTACGAAAAATGCACTACCATCTATGTGTAAAGGTTTTGCTGAAAAGAAATAATGGCTGACTCATTTGTCTAGTGTTCGCAAAAGTTTCAGCTGAGCGTGAGATCCCGGTATCAGGATTTTTAGTAACAGTCTAGAGTTAAGATTTGGTACACTATTGATGGTAGTGGGTCCACCTTTATTTATTATATATAATATATATTGGACTAGCTTCTGCCAGCGGCTTCGCTCGCGTAACATAAAATATAGCCTATGTCACTCGGGATTAAAGCAGCTTTATCTAGGTGAAAAAAAATTAGCTATCGGACCAGTGTTTTCAGAGATTACCTCCTACAAACAAAAAAAAAAAAACAAAATATTAGTGTAGATATAACTGGGGACTTGTGTACCTACTTATCCTGCCGACTGTGATGATGTATTATTTTTTCATCGTTTCACATCACGAAAAAAGCAATGTTTTGAAAGCCATAGTATTCAGCACTATTTATTGATTATAAAACTTTACTGTACATCAAGATAATTTATTGTCTGGTACTGGAAATTTTAAACTAAAGATATACATTAAGCGGCCTTATCGCACTATGATAGTGGTTAGCCTACAGGCTGACAAAAGGTGACCAATCTGAACCACTCGCTAAAATAAATTAGACTAGGTACATTATGTACCTATTCTTTCATTTTCTATCCATCAAAAGAACCCTGTGAGTATATATTTTTTTCAAATAAAGAAAATAATATATTTAATTTTTTAATAATATATTTTTTTGATAATTAAATCATTAATTACAACCCACGCAGAGGTAAGATTTCAGACGCAAGTGAACGCTTAACAGAGAACTTCATAAATAAAACAAATGACAACCGGCAAACAGAGAATTACAGCCGTTCAAAACTATATAAATAAAGAATTAGATCTAATCGATCGAATTTCGGATCAATAAACTCAATGTAAAATAAAGTACACAGTCCATTTTACCTCATACTTTTTAAAAAAATGACGTGTAAAATACTCCGTATAACACTAAAGTCAATATTTTAGTTGGTGGGCGATGGATTCAAATAAACTCAAATCTAAAATCATTATCTAGCTCATAGGCTATTATTTTAATGACTTTTTATAAAATGATAATAATAAACAAGTGCTTGACTGCGATCTCACCTGGTGGTAAGCAGTAATGCAGTAGTTGGTGGTGAAGCGCACTAGTTTATTAAGAGCCTATTCACTCTAGCCTCGGAGACACCTAAATTATAATCAGACAAGACGACTGCAGCAGGAAAATTGTTCCAGTTCTACGACGTACGTGGTATAAACAAACGACGAGGCGAAAAGTGGCGGAACCAATTACTTTATGTGCTTTCTGATACACGGGATGTTAGTGATGCCCTGGTTCAACTTAGCAAAGTATAAGGGGTAATTTTTAAAACACTGGCAACCTCTCAAGTCTATGTTACTAACATCATAAATACCAATTTTGGTTCTATGACTTTTAAAAATATTGAATTTCAGTTCATCAGATTTTCAAACAAAAATAATAGTAGTTTATGTGACTAGGGGATAAAGCAGTGTCTTTAAGTCGCGGGCGGCATGTTAAATTCCGAACGAAACGAAGGTTGCTAATTTTAATCCCGAACGATAGTGAGGGATTTATAAAATTAACTCCCGAGCATTGCGAGGGAGTTAATAAAGAAACCTGAGTGAAGTGAGGAATTTAAGCCGCCCAAGACAAAGACAGCTTTATCCCCGTGTTGCATACTTTACTTTTTACACCATCTGTGAGATAATTAAAAGACAATTTGGTCGACCAAATCATATAATAGAGAAATATAAGTATTATATTTACAAGTTCATCAAACAAACAAAATTCACTACTCCAAGATTCTATAGTTTCAATTTTCTATAATGCTCCCGTGTCGTCAGTACGCACGTTTTATTCTATTTTCTTTTTTTTGTTAGTGGCCAGTTTGAATCATAGTGATTACATACTCTTTGGTTTGAATTTCGAGTCGGCTTGTTCGATGCGCCTACATTTTAATTCACAATGTTGACGATTCTTGATGCTCCAAATTCAAATCTCATTATTCCCTAGGGATCGGCCATACTGCATTATCTCCCTAGGCATATAATGACTTGCTTTATGTGAGGTTTGTATGACGTGTAAAACGACATTATCGAGCAGGTGGTGTAAAAAAATATTTAAATTGAACGTTCTAAATATTACGAAGTCTATGCGAAGCAAGCGATAGTACAATAGCGGGGTGCTTGATGTCCTTTCGTCGCGTCATACAGACGTAGGTAGTAATACAGCCCTGCAAGTTTGTTAGAATTACTTACATAGAATTAAAAAAATCACATTGCGATTTGCCCGATTTGGACTTTAACCACTGGGCCCGCCATCATGACACTATGACATTATGACGTAATACTACAATGCTCCTTTATAGTTGCACTAAGTGCGTCCACCGACGTGACTCGAGTTACATGTGCTATGTAACATGAGACTTTATTGTCTGCGCACGTCGAGATGTATAGTGTTACGTGTACGACAAAGATTGGTCAAACATTTTGTAGAACAACATACGAGTACTTATAGCTTAGAAAAAATAAACATTAAGAGAAACGTTGACTTACGTCAGTAGTCTCGACGGATTAAGTCCCCGAAACTGTGTCAATTTGTTCGGTTTTGATACGTTATCAGATTTATTTGCTCTGTTTCTGTAATCCAAAATATTCCATTTTATTTATTTTGTTTTCGATTATTTATGGATTGCTATCGACTAATTGTGCTAGCAACAATAAAACAATTTTGTGATTATTTGTAGAAGTTTATTGTTAGATATCTCAGTATATGCTGAGAATGGGAGTTTTTTGGCCTCGCAAAGGTCTTTTATTTTTACCTTTAAATATTGTTTTCTTTTCTTTTTTATTTTCAGCTAGGTATTTATAGATTAAATAGTTACTTATTATTTTATTGTTGTTTGTGCGTGTCCTGTGTGAGTCTCAAATAAATGTTTTCTCTCTTTCTTTTAAGTGAAGCTGTCGATGTAATATCATGGCGGGTAAGAGTGACCATGGAGTTTTTGGCACATTTTTCTCCATGAGATTTACGCTTTGAATTAGAGTCTCATTTCTGACTGACTGATTTCTTGAAAATTCGAAGGATTGAGTAATAAATCGTGGTCGCTCAATGTTTCCTTGCGTGATTGAATCAGAAATGAAGATATTCGCAGCAGAACTATGGTTGCCGACATAGCACGAAGAATTTCCCAACTTAAGTGGCAGCAACAATACAATGTTTTTACATAGGTTGATACAACAATATATTTGTATTATAGATCGATATCGTGCTGTATTCAATCAACAAAAAAAAAGTCAAGTGCGATTCGGACTCTCACACGAAGGGTTTTGTACTACAATGTAAAAATCGAGCAAAAAAAGCTGTTAAAATAACGGTTCTCGTATAGGAACCCCCTTTAATTTTTATTTTTGTTATTTTTTGTTACAGTGGCAATAAAAATTCACATACATTATTGACATTCTGTATCAATTTTCGACCTCTCACAGTTTATGAGATGCAGCCCGCTGACAGGCAGACGGACACACCTTGGCACCCTTCGAATACAGGGCCCAAAGAAGGTTCTGATGTAAATACTTGAGATGCAGTCTGGCTATTATTTATAAGTCTGGATATAAAACAATGTATCCTAGCCGTGTTGTGGCGTATTGTGGCTATTTAAAGAAATAAGCATCCTGACGGTCCCTTGTCAATACATTTAAGAAAACATCATGTATGTTCGGAAAAATATTCATCTTTTTACTAAGATATTAATACTAGGAATAGGAACAAATTAGATCAACCTCGGTTCAGATTGGCTAAAGTACATAGCTTTTTTTATAGTACTGTGTAAAATTTTAAAATTAAATACCTATTGAGATTCTATAAGTAAATGAGTCCAAATTTAAAACACGCATTAAACGCACACTACGTAGAAAAGCCTATTATAAGCTGGAAAATTATCTCCTTGATAAAAATGCTTGGCTAAATGCTGGTCCTGCTCCACAACTACAGCTACACTTTTACCTTCAAATTTTTTTTTTTTTTAATATATATATTTATAAATATTGGAAGAGATACTATTCCCTTTTTGTATTTTTGTTTTCGAAATGTCTTTTTTATTTATTTGTTTATTGCAATTGAGCTTATGATAATTTATTACACTTTTTTATTTGGAAACAAAATAGCATTGTATGATGTAGAAGCACTTTTTTTTCAAGTTTTGTGAATGTGAAGTAGGTATCATGGAGCATTTTAATTAGGTTACAACTTGTTTAAATGATAAATGATAAATGATATTTATTTTGCAAATAGGTTTAAAAAACACTTTTACACGTCAATTTTTTTTTCGTCAATTTATGCTAGATGAGGCCGGTGTTTCCTATCTGACTACCCTGAGAAGAAACACCGAAACAAACTCAGGGGTCAAAGTCTCTTTTAAAGTCCATACAGTAAATATGTAATGGTCAAATCACATGAGAACCATGCAGATTTGTCTGAGATGGTCTTTTGAAGAAAGAACCATACAGATTTGAGTGGACCTGTCCAATCAGTGTAAGCATTTGTCAGTATTCGAAAAGCTCAACTTAGGACTACTAAGGAGCTCCACGACTTGACGAACAATACCAAAGAAAGGACATTTGGGTAGGCCGCAGAAAATACTCAAATTGTCAGACATACGTTAAAATTACTGAATAGAAAAGAAAAAGCAATCAACATAGTCCTCACATTTACAATAATCTAAGGAAATTAATAGTTTACAAAATATTTAGCAAAGTAAATATTTGTGTCAAAGAAAAAAAAAAAATACTTTAAGTACTTAAAATGTATACACGTCAATTTGTAAAATAAAATAAAAATAATCTCCAATGTCAAATTGTAAAAAATTAAATAAAATAAAAAGAAAAGGCACATTTGAAAATAAAAATAATAATAAAAAAAAATACAAAAAGAAGATAAAAATAAAAATATCAACAGTTGTAGCAAGTACTGGAGCAGGTCAATCCCAAGCCTTCTCGTCCTGAATATAGTCCTTTACAGTGTAAAAAGCCTTTTGACAAAGTTTACGTTTTACAAATGATTTGAACTTATTAAGGCTTAGTTGTTGAATATGACTAGGAAGTTTATTATAGAAGTGTATACATTGGCATCTAAATGAGCCCCCTATTTTTTTGAGCCTGGTTGCAGGAACTACAAATTTATGTTTGTTTCTTGTATTAAAATTATGAATATCACTGTATTTTTTAAACATGTCTATATTTTTATGGGCATACAAAATATTCTCGTAAATATACTGTGAAGGCACAGTCATTACATTAATTTCTTTAAATTTATCTCTGAGGGAGTATCTGGGACTTAATTTATAAATTGAACGAATAGCCCTTTTCTGTAAAACGAAAATTGTCTGTATATCGGCGGCATTTCCCCATAATAGAATACCGTACGACATGACACATGGTTTGACATTACGAGCATGGCAATTGAAAGTTTGTCATGCTTACTTAAATGTCTTGCTGATGGCGGCACGTGTTATTGGGTCATTCAGTTACCTTCAAAATGGTTGAGGTGAGTGGGGCTGATGTACCGTGTGTCATGCCCGTGAACGGGTGCCATCGGTTGAGACTGGTCATCTTTTAATGGCTTAATTCAGTTTCTATTTATAATTAGCTTTTTTTTAAAAAAATGTATATATTATTATAAATTTATCTACATTGAGGTCACATATTAGAAGCGACAAGAAATATGTAACCAAGATCTATGTAACTCATAATACATAAAATTTATTTAAATAGAGTGTCCATGGAGTTTCTTGCACGTTCTTCTTCATATAGTTGTACGCTTTGGAACGTGCAATTTAGCTTCACTTTTCTTGGACTGAACATTTGACTATTCAAAAGTGCCTGCAAATGGTCTATTTGAAATAAATGTTTTTGATTTAATTTGATTTGATTTGATTTTTTTTGGAACGGTGATGAGATGCACACTGCCCCTAAAAGGTTGATTTATTCCATTTTAATACCACTCATCTAATAATACTGGTATTTGTTTGAACGCAATTTTATTACCTATTCTGATCGGAAACCACTCTTTAAATAATTTAATTTAATTTACGAACCCATACCAGTGACTTGAATTTAGTACAGTCAGCTCAAGTTAAACCAAATAAAATTTCGGTTTCCTAATATTTTTATATGATCGTAATATACAAAAACTTTTACTAACTAATCACTTTTTTTAGATATGTCTCAAGAAGCTATAATCAACCCTCAACATCTTGGGGGAGAAAAGAAACCTTTACTTGCATAAAAAAATGGTGGCTTGTTGTTATTTAGACATTTGTTAAATAAATACTTTTTTTGGATTTAACTGAATTTAATTTCAATTAAAGATCCTATACAAAGCTAATTTGGGCTGACTGTACTTTAGATCATTGAATTTCTTTTAGTATTAGTTGAAGCATATCCAGTCGGAATAGATAATTAACACAGGCTCAAACAAATACCAGTTGTTAGATGAGTGGTATCAAAGCGGAATAAATCAAATGTTTTTAATATTTTATTATATTGATCTTTTACTTAGAAGCTGTGAACCAGAATTACCGACTTCTGAATATATTATTATGAATTTTCCAAATCACTGAGCAGATCTGTTACATTTTTTATTGTTTTAATACATGGAAGCAGATTAAATTTTCAAAAAGTTTTTCTATCGAAACTCTCACGGTAGGTATATAAACAAAACATCGAAAAAATATAGTGGTTTTATTTTCCCAACTGCTGTTCAAACATGTAGGATGTTTCTGCAAATTATTTTTAATATTTGTATTGAACCCCTGTACTGTATATTCAATTTATTTTTCAAATTAAGTAACGTTAACTCATCACAAGCCTCCTTTAACATCAACAATTTGTTTTACGATAGTATCGAGAATAACCCTCAATCATTTCGTGAAGCTGAGAGGTGGCAATTGTTTATCTGATGCTAAAGATGTCTGTTTCATTTTATTGTGTAACGAATTTCGTAATTTTTGTAGCATTTAAAAAATATTGAAAGGATAATTTCTGCCAGTGATTTCACCCGCGTGACTGCACTGCACTACAAAGACTATCACTATAGTGTATGTAGTGTATTTTTTCAGTGATGAAATAGCATTCTGCTGATAGAAGAATTGTTATAATCGGTCTAATAGTTTTTAAGTATATTAAACCCAAAGGGTAAACGTTGGCTTGCGGCCGAGCCCGATCCATCGACAGCACGTTGCTTTTCACGCGCGCCTCAAGATGTCTTTAAATCGTAGGGGCCCACTACCAGGGTAGAAGTCCATTGGGGCCATGGGTTAAGTGAAAATGGACCCAAGGGCCCTGGAACGCTAGGCAAAGGAGGAACATACGAGTGGGTTTTAGTCAGTACAGTCTGACTCCACCTAAGAGCGGGAGAAGTCATTGGATGATTTCCGCTCTTAAAAAAGTTCAAAGGGTAAAAAGGGGACCTTAGTACCAAGACTGCCCGTCTGTCTGTTACCAGGCTGCATCTCATGAATCGTGATAGCTTGACAGTTGAAATTTTTACATATGATGTATTTCTATAACCGCTTTAACAACGAAAACTGAATAAAATACATGTTATAAAAAAAGTTGTATATCTGTACAACTTTTATATGGTAATGGTACGGAACCCTTTGTGCATGAGTCCGACTCGCATATGGCCGGTTTTGTTATAATATTTTAGAGGCACTGTACTCATATTGTTGTTTAAATCCGGTTAGATAAACAAAATAGGTAATACACATACTTCATTTGAAAACTTTATCCACCTGAAAAGCTAAACAATACGTATCCACAAGCTGCATCTATTTATATAAAACAAAGTAAATTAAAAGTCAACTAGTCCGGCCACCACACACTGATTGACACGTTAACCCTCAACTGTACACAACTTCGTGGTCAAAAGGACCAGAAGTAACCCTTCACGTGAGGCAGATGAGATCTAACCCTCCTCCTGCTGTCAAACCGACTGTTTTTCGCCGACAATGGGTTGGCGCGCATTGTGTGACTTTAGGTCCGCGGGGTCGCGCGAGGGTCACGCGGCTGTTTGCTGCCCCTGACGTGGGTCGTCGCTGTGTCCACACTGGCCCACTGTGTGGACCCTTTGTTGCTTAGTTTGGCGGTCGGAACATTTTTTCATTTTAATTTTACCATGAATAAAATTTTATACGTTTGAGTTTTTATGTAAAAAACGACCTCTCGTAATAGTGTTATGAATACGGTATGGAATTATAAATGAGTTTTAAACGCTTTCTGTGATTGAGATTGAAATTTACCAATTATTAATATCTCCGGAAACGTTTTAACTTTCTTTTTAAACGTATGTTCACGCTATGCTATATAACACTATGTGATAGAAAGCGACGATGGAGCGTACTTGCCTAGAAGTAACCTTTACTTTTTACGCATAACGAATGTTTTCCCAAAAGTATTGTTAAGATTGTCATAAAAAGGCAATATTTCGATATTATCCAACTGGTAAAATAGATTGCATATTTATCTACCAAAATTATATTATAAAGCGTAGTACATATACAAGGTGTAATGGACAGTCCTCCGCAAACTTTAAGGGCTTGCTCAGTAGACGAAACTGAACAACCTTCCACAAATTTTTTTTTCAGGAAACGAAAAAAAAAATCCGTCTCGCCATAGAAAATTATAAACTTGATTGGACGGTTTGTACGGAGAGGCCGAATTTTTTTTTCGTTTCCTGAAATTTTTTTTTCTGGAAGGTAGTCCAGTTTCGTCTACTGAGCAAACCCTTAAAGTTTGCGGAGGGCTGTCCCTTACACCTTGTATATCGATGTATTAAAATGATTAATACTCATGTCGGTTACGTTCGATTCTGTGCAATTTTAATGAAATATAGTTTCAGGTCAAACTAAGGCCCTTTCATCAACCCCACCAACTACCCACCATAAATTATTTAGAAGCACGAACTCCCCCGGGCATCACTCGGAGGACACCTGCTCTCCGGGGTCACCTCTCTTCCCAAACCGTCCGCCCTCTGACTGACAGCATCCTAAGATACTTAAACAGTTAAAGCTTGTTATGTCAAACAACTGCGAACTTTAAATACTTCCTCTGGGATTAAAGATAACTTCGTCGTAAATCTTCGCAGTCTGTCTGTTAATAAAGTTACAGTATCGTAGTTAGATTAATTACTCTACCGGACAATAGGCGCTCCCAACTCCGGCTTTCTGTCTTCTGCATCAAGTATACCCGATTTCAAATTACCTAATTAGCGAATAAAGCCTTGATACATCAAACAAAAGGTATTATCAAAGTTTCTAACTTATTTACAATACTAATTTCTGTTAGTGGCTTCACCCAAGGAAACAAAGGTACACAAAGAAATATATTAATATATGTATATATATATTAATTAATCATTATCCCGCAGGAAAATATCATATTTGCTATTCCTGGATATGAGCTACCATGTGTTAAATGCAAATCCGTACAAACGATTTAGTGTGAAGGAGTAACAAACATAGACACACACAAACTGACATCTTTATAAAATTAGTGTGATTTGATTTGTAATTTCAAATGACTGTCGTTAATTCAATGTCTTAGGACCAACGCGTAGTATAATATGACCAGGTGTGTGAATGACCAAAGCTTAAGAAATCAGCAGAAGAGGTCAGTAGTGAATGCGAATTAGTAATTCAAATAAAATAACAGAAACATTATACTTCTGACCCTGTAAACAATTGCTTTCTTCTTCCTCACTTTCCTGCGCCATGTTCCTAGATTGCCAATTCAGACCAATGGGCTTGCTAGAGCAACGGACAGTTACTAAAACATATTTCTATTCGTTTCCAATCAAATTAACAGCCGCCGTTTGCATAACCAAACATGACCACAACATCCACACATTGAAAATAATCAGACAACCAATCAAGATGGCCTACAATACCAGAACAGCATACGGCCTATACTGCTCGTGTACCGCTGTAGGTACCGCTGTACTGGTATACCGGTGTACCGGTGTACCGCCGATAATACCGGTGACAACGGTCTGACAGCGGCCGGAACAACTACGTCTCGTGTCGCTGCCGAAAGTATACACACACTGATGTGGGACACTGTTATAATGATATTAGCGGAGTAGTTTGTTTTATGTGTGTGATGGTGTGTGTGAATTATAGATTCCGTATTTTGAGCTAGTGGTGCGTAGTAATCGTTACTCGCTAACGTAAATAAAGATCACTACAAAGTTTTTTTTAGTAATAAGATGTCAATAATAAACTTTTAAGTAGTAATATGTAAATATTTCTAGCCTTCAAAAAGCTAGTCAAAGAACACTACCTTTCTACAATGTCGTAAAGTTACATAATTATGGATAAATATTTTATAATTTATGTATTGTATCTATTTACGTGTTACTGTTATTGATAATATATATATATATATATATATATATATATATATTTGGAGCACACAGTTGAGGTGTGCCCTGCTTGGGCGGAGCATCGCCGTGCCCTCGGGGGGCAATCGGCGGCGGAGACCTCTCGCGCCAGGCATTGGTTCAGGCCACTGTCCGCAGTGAGGAGGAGTGGCAGGCGGTCGCCAGCTTCTGCGAAGCAGTAATGCTAGCAAAGGAGGAGGCGGACCGCATCAGGCAACGGCGCTCTCGCCGCCGCCGGGATTCCGATCCCGATTTCCGGCCACCGTAGGCGCGGGCTTTTTTCAAAAGAGTAGCTCAGCCCCGGTATGAAGGCTCGAAGGAACGAGGTGGGTTTTTAGGCAGTAAGAGTCTGACACTATCTTCCGCTCCGCCCAAGAACGGGAGTGGTCAATAGATGATTTTCCCATCATAAAAAAGTCTAATTTAGGTAATATAGTCTATTTAATTATTATTATTATGTTCTAATCTATACACACTACGGTCAACATTCCTCATTCAACTGTCCTGTCGCAGGTCTGCTGGAAGAAATTTCGTTAGAAATAAGCAGGTCCTTTGTAGTCTTCTATCCTTATTTGTTCTTTTCGATTTTAAGTGTTTGTGTATATATATAAATAAATAAATGTAAATTCATTTGGCGTCCTTTTTCTCTGAAAGTCATCTTGCGATAAATAGGTTAGCCTGTGACCTGGTTAAAGGTGTAGCTTGTATTTTAATAACCAGATTAAAAACAGGCTTCACATTCTATAAATATCCACTAAATTTATTTATTTATTTATTTCAAGTACCAAAGACTCATTTCAGTTACAAAATCATACGTATACACAGGTATTATAAAATTACATAAAATTGAAAGGTCAATAACAAAATTAAATTAATTTAAATTGTATTAGATTATTTTATCATTTAGATTGCATTATCATTATTTTGCATTGATCCGATGAAATGTGGGTTATGAATGAAGATGTCATGTATACTATTTACATTGCACTTGGGCATAACTGAGTAATCTTCAAGAGTCTTAGTCCAGCTTAGACTATCCTACAATTGACTTAGTGGTATAATATGACAAAATATATTGTAAAGCGGTAGTGCTAAAGCGGAAGTGCTGCAGCTGTACTCATAAGTGATATTTCACGCTGCGTTCATATGCCATAAGATACGTGGTCTAGTACTCAGTGAATCTGATCTTTTTGGCTATAATTTTAAGCTAACACCCATATATATAGCAACACTGTTATTGAGTCTTAGAAGCTTTCCCAGACAAACAGAACAGTTTCTGTGCCCGTAGTCAAATTGCAAGAAAAGCTAGTCTAGTGACTTAGTAAATTGAACACGGTAGCAACATAGCAACAGAGTGGCGCTACCATGCTCCGTCACACTCGTTACGATGTCATAACCGAGCACAGCCTCCATGGAGCAATAAACTCCAAAGTAATGTCCATAAAGAGAACGTTACTCTTCATAGCCACCATGGTTAGTGCCACAGAACACAGAGACGGAGCAATGCGGCGACTAATGGAGAAGACAGTGTTAACACTTTGCTCAGGCAAATAACAGGTTATGTTAGGTCTGAGTATTATTATTAGTATATTTCCGCATTTAGTCTTATGTGGACTGGAACCCGGCAAAGGTACAACTTTGCCGGGTTTATGCCAACCAGCTCACCTCTCTCCAAAAACCGATTAGGCCTCTCAGGTTTTTCAGGGCGTCAGTGCTGGGAGTTTAGGGATCCTTAGGTTCGTGTGCGTATTTCAGTGACACCTGTGATGTCTAGGAGCACATGCAAAATTGTGTCCTCTCCCTCCATGCATGCTCTGCACACTGTGACTGTCTGTGGTGGCTATTGTGGCCGGGGGCGATCTATATCCAGCAGTAGACGTCTTTTGGCTAATATTTACGAACGGAATCGACTCATGGACAAATATATCCTTGCGGCCAGTAGTGACGTTACGATAAAGTGCAGTTGTGTAACCGTCGACCGCCCAGGGCGCTAGATTTGAAAGGGCGTTAGCATAGTTGGTCTTATAATGTTCCCACTGTTGGGAATCTCCTTTCTAGGAAAGGGAATGGGCCATAATCCACCACGCGGGCCCAATACGAGTTAGTGAATGTCACATGTCTTCGAATTTTGTTAAGGGCGTTGGGTGTGAACTCATTCATTGCGAGAATACAACAGTCGAGATTCAAGATGGCCCTGCACTTGTCCGATGACTGCTCTCATGGCCTCCGCAACACGTCACGATCGGGATGATGATGACCTTTTCTTAATATTGACTTCTCTAGGCGTTCCGTGCTCTGTGCTTCAAACACATGAATAATAACGAGTTTACAATTATGAAGGTGTCATTAAACTCATGTGAAAGGTTTTTTACAACGTTTTTCGGAAGGTTAAGCGCCGCACGCTTGACTTGTGACATTTGCTGTATTCCCTGAAGCGTTATTGAGGGCGGTGTGTGTCACTTATCGCTGTTTAATTTTACGAAATCGTTGTAACTTTTTGGCGCAGAACTTAAGTAGGAGTTACAAAATTGAAGGCCATCTTGTGCGAGTTATTAAATTTTCATAATGCGGTAGTTTATTTTGCTTTAAAAATATTCCTATCTTTACAATAAAAGACATCGACAAAAATCTCATTAATGTATAAATAAAATTATTAGTCTCTTTATTCTATTCATTCAGTAACGCGCATCAAACAGACCTTCACAAACTTCTTATTTATAACTTTCAAATTTTTGTTTCCAAGTATATTCCGCTATATTAATAATTTATGGACCGTTTAATATCCTCCACCTCTTTTTATATTCCGTTTGAATAATAATGAAGTTCTGCCGATTTTAAGTCGCCTAGCTTCCATTGAATATTTAATTATATCACTAATGAACGACAGAAAGCGACTAAGCACTGTTTTACAACTTTGCTTCTCACATCTTTAGAGAGATATTTGAGAATTGAGAAGTCTGTATCGTCCTTCTCCCCACCTGACTGCGACTCACGCGGTGAACGGCGAATGTGGCGTTACAGGTCAGCAGATTGGGATGAGATGCGGCATTTCTTTGCGTCTTATCCTTGGCAGCAGGTCTGCTTCTCTTCCGAGAATCCGTCGAGTTGTGCAGACGCTATATCCGATGTGATACGTCAAGCTATGGAGTATTTCATCCCTTATCGTGACGTACCCACCGGTGGCTCAGCTCGCCCATGGTTCAACGCCGATTGCGTTGAAGCTGAACAGCGTAAGCATTCGGCGTATCTTGCCTGGGTTGAGGCTCGTGACTGCAAAGCTCCGGATCTGAGCTCAAAGAAGAGAATCTTCAACCTTGCTGCTAAGTCCTACAAGAAGGCATTAAGGAAGGCTCGCTTCGACCGCATCACCCATATTGGCACAAAACTCTCTGCTCAGCCGTCCGGCAGCAGAGCATTCTGGTCCCTCGCCAAGTCGGTCGAAGCGAACTTCTGTCGGCCCTCACTGCCTCCGCTGGCTAAACCTGATGGAACACTGGCTCATACGGCGAGAGAGAAAGCAGGTCTCTTTGCATCTCTCTTCGCCCATAATTCTCGTCTTGATACTGGCAGTGCTACTCCACCGACTCTACCTCACTGCGACACTTCGATGCCCGAGGTTCGCATAAGGAACAAAGAAGTTCTGAGAGCACTGTGTCGTCTAGACGTGAACAAAGCTAGTGGACCAGATGGTATACCTGCCATTGTTCTCAAGGCTTGTGCGCCTGAGTTGTCTCCTGTATTGACACGCTTGTATCGCCTCTCATTTAGGACTGGTATAGTGCCCAAGTCCTGGAAGCTTGCCAACGTGCAACCCGTGCCCAAAAAGGGCAGTCGTGCCGATCCCGCCAACTATCGGCCGATTTCAATAACCTCCATACTATGCAAGATTATGGAGCGTGTGTTGAACTCGCGCCTCATGGCATACCTGGAAGGTAACGATCTCCTCAGTGACCGACAGTACGGATTTCGTCGCAATCGGTCTACTGGGGACCTACTAGTGTATGCCACCCACTTGTGGGGCGAGACCCTCGAGAGGAATGGGGAAGCGATTGCCGTTTCCTTAGACGTCTCGAAGGCCTTCGACAGGGTATGGCACGCTAGCCTTTTGAGTAAGCTTCCAGCGTACGGCATTTCCCCTGGTCTGATTAACTGGGTAAAAGACTTCCTGAGTGAACGGTCTCTCCGAGTTGTTGTCGATGGATGCTCATCAGAACCCATGACGACTAATGCCGGGGTTCCTCAGGGGTCTGTTCTCTCTGCAAGTCTATTCCTACTGCATATCAACGATCTGCTGATGCCCGGTATCTATGGGTATGCAGATGATAGCACAGTTGTAGAGAGATACCTGCCTAGTGCTCGGGCTAGTAAGGAGCTAATCCGATCCGAAAGAGAGGCTATGGTAGAGCGTACAAATATCTCACTTCAGGCAGTCTCCAAGTGGGGTAAAGCCAATGTGGTGGGATTTAACGCCTCCAAAACGCAAGCGTGTCTGTTCACCGCTAAAAGGAGCCCGTTCACCTTGGCTCCTACTTTTCAGAATTTATCCCTGGAGTACACCGACCGCCTTCAGCTCTTGGGGGTTGAAATTCCCTCGGACCTTAACTTTGGGCGGTTCATTGAGTCCAAAGCCAAGGTAGCTGCTAGGAAACTAGGCGTTCTTGCAAAGGTCCGGCGGTACTTCACACCGGGACAGCTTCTAATGCTATACAAAGCACAAGTCCGTTCGTGTATGGAGTACTGCAGCCACATATGGGCTGGTGCTGCAAAATGCCACCTGGCAGCTTTGGACTCTGTGGAAAGGCGTGCGAAGAGACTAATTGGCGATCCAGATCTGGTTGAGTCCAATCTACAGAGTCTTGAGCATAGGCGAAGGGTAGCCAGCCTTTCGGTGTTTTACAGGATGCACTATGGAGAGTGTGCGCAGGAATTACATGACTTAATTCCACCATCTCACTTCTACCATCGGACAAGCCGACGAACGGCGAGTATCCACCCTAATGTTGTTGAAACCTCTACGATCCGGACCAAGCGTTTCGCTTCGTCGTTTATACCACGTACATCGAGGGACTGGAACAATTTGCCTGCTGCGGTCTTCCCGTCTGATTATAATTTAGGTGTCTTTAAGGCAAGAGTGAATAGGCTCTTAATAAACTAGTGCGCCTCACCATCAACGATTGCATCACTGCTTACCATCAGGTGGGATCGCAGTCAAGCACTAGTTTATACAAATTAGAAAAAAAAAAAATTAGAAAAAACTAGGAGCGAAACTTGAGAATTGGATCCATGCTTAACTTCTTACAATGAGAACAATAAGCCAGACACTTCAATATGGCTTGATTATTCTGAAAACAAACATAATTTAGTTCTAAATAATCATTTAGTCCGACATTGTTGTAAATGTTTCTTAAAATCATCCGGCTATGGGTTCTACGGCGTAGCTCGTAGCACCGTAGCGCGTCTCGTAGCACCGTAGCGGAGCTGCGTAACGGTTATAAGGGTTGTGCCATTATTATGATAATGGGCGCTATTATGGCAGATATCATTATCTTACAAGAGTGACGGAGATCTTCGAGTAGGGTTAATTTATTAATTTACTCCGGACCACTTAGATAATTATTTTCAATTTTGCTGCTAGAACGTTTCAAGAGGCGTTTAACAGCCATTCCACTGGATGAGACAAATTGACTTAAAACTTAATGGGCGAAATATTTTAACGTCCGAAATCTGTCTTTGCTAAGTTAAAAGTATTTGAGTGTTTTAATAGCGTTTTTATTTAACTTAAAGGCTTTCAATAATTACATCAGCAAAGTGCTTTTAATTTTACTTAAACATCTTTCTGAAGTGGCTTCACGTTTTGACTTTACTTACCGGTGCTGTATTTCAGTAATAAGACAATTTTTTTCCTGCGGCTTTACTCCCGTTATCTCTCCTGTAATATTCGTATAGCGTTGTTATCAGTCAGTGAAATAATGTTTGTATTTGAGTCACTACTTCTATTAGTAATATCATCTTTTACCTATGATTGTCTTTGGGTTTTCTCACGTGGTTGTAGAAAATATAGCCTGTCTCTCAGTGATAGTGAAAGATTTTGTAAAACTGATTTTTACTATTATTAATACTACATTATTATGTTACAACTCAAATTCTTAATTTTATATTGTCAGTCTCTCCCTCCAGTACTGTATGATGGCGTCGCCATAGAATATTCCAAAAAAGTTAAAAACTTGGGTGTCCTTTTAGATTGTAACCTGACCTGGAATGTCCACATTGCGGAAGTAAGCAGGAGGGTGTTTTGCTCGTTTCAATCACTAAAACGTCTCCAGAAGTTCCTGCCTTTCTCTACTAAACTTACTCTTGCTCAGTCTCTCCTTCTACCTATTCTGGATTACGCTGATGTCTGCTTCCTGGATGCGACTGAGGAACTTCTTAATAAGCTGGAGCGTCTGCAGAATCTGTGTATCCGCTTCATTTTTGGCCTTCGAAAGTACGACCATGTGTCAGAATTTCGAAGGCGATTGAAGTGGTTACCTGTTCGGCAGCGTCGGGATTGTCACATTCTATCTTTTCTCTTCTCTATTCTTCATAATCCCAACTCCCCCTTGTATCTCCGGGAACGCTTTGAGTATCTTGTTCCGAGAGGAAAGTCTTGTCGCTCATCATCCTCTCTTCTCCTTCGATTTCCTCCCCATTCCTCTAGTCGGTACAGTGGTTCTTTTACTGTTCGAGCTGTTCGTCTTTGGAATTCTCTTCCACACTCTATAAGGGCTAGCCCTTCGTTGGACGTCTTCAGGGGAAGGATCAGGGAACATTTCCTGTCAATATGACTCATGTATATATATATATATATATATATATATATATATGTATAGGTTTTATTTGTTGTATTTATGTAGTATGTTTTCTTTTATCTATGTAAATTATTTTGGTTTTTGTTGTGCATTTCTTAAGTTCTCCTCTTTTATAAAATTTTATTTATATTAAATTAAGGTTTGCTGTAAGAAAACCCAATTTTGGGTTAAGCTCGCCTGTGTACATCGGCTTTCTTACTCTGAATAATATGTAAATTTATGTACAATAAAGAATATAAGAATATAAGAATACATACCGAGACAAAGAATCGCCAAACTTTAGTGGCAGTGGGCAGGGCACATTGCTCGTAGAACAGATAGCCGTTGGGGCCGAAAGATTCTGGAATGGCGACCACGTACCAGAAAACGTAGCGTCGGCATGCCTACTACAAGGTGGACCGATGACCTGGTAAGGGTTGCGGGAATCCGATGGATGCGAGACGCACAGGAACGTTCATTGTGACGACACTTGGGTGAGGCCTACAATGGGGACTAAAATGATGATACTAAAATGATGATGATGATGATGATGATGATGATAATGATGATAAATCATACCATAGTACACGGTGATACAGAGAGTGACATGTGCAAAGACGAGCTAAACTCAGCAATGAGTTAACAACATTGATTTTAGTTCATGCGAAACCTGAATACATAGTTTGTTCAGAATCAGTAACTGAATGGATTGCAATAGTTTTTACACCATGTTATTTTTTCCCAAAAATATTTAAAAAAGGTCATAGTTTGGACATAACCGACACAAAGTACAACACAAGTCACGGCAAGTCATAGCATGCATTAGGCGCAGGCACACAGATAGATGCGGAACCAAAACAACCCTTAGTCGCCCGGATAACCCGATGACCATGTATTTGTACGTGCAACTAGGTTGCATAACAAGATACATACACGATACAGTTATGAAATTATGTACATATAATAAATTCTTTACACAAAAATACTAGACACTTTCGGGTTTACTAAACAAAAATTAATGTTGTATAGTTAATATATTTTATTAACAATTACACCTCCTCAAAATGTACGACGTAAACTCTACCGATTGAATAAAACAACCGACAAGAAACTTTCCGCAAGTAAACACTTAAAAACTAATCCATAAAATATGAACAATCACAAAAGCATGATTGACGCACGGCCTCAAACTACTCGCAAGTTAAGTGCTTATGAAATATACTGAACAGGAGCCTTCGACGGTGACAAATTGCGCGAACTTTGCGAAACTTCGGTCCCTTGGTCCCTAGGGCCCAATGTTTGTGAGCCTAGAGACCAATACATCGCATGCTTGGGACAGATGTTTGTAAGGCTTTGTAGGCAGGCTGTTTGTTTTGTCTGGCTTGTTTGACCTCACAGCGAGCCTGTCAATACGGTCTGGTCATAAGTGCCGGAGTTTGGGATCGCGTGTTTTTCTTGACAAAAGTTGTTGCTTAATTGTTTGGAGCAGTAGGTAATAGGTTTAGTGATTTTTGTTTTTGTCGTATAGAATATTATATTGATATCGTCGTCCACTATACGAAAACTATTATTATTATTGTTGTCAATCGCTACTAGACTCAGTGATTAAACATAATTTTAATGAATTTACTAACAAGGTTGGAATTTTAAAGTGCTTTCTGTCAATTTATGCACGTTACAGTTTTGTTGAGGTCACCCATATACCGACTAACTATGAGAAGGTCAGCGGAACTTGTACGAACCTTTGAAGAGCGCGGTGGCCTCGTTACCACAAGACTCTCCACTCTATTATATTCATGACTACGTAAAACTCTCTATTATTATATTCCATTCATTTTTCTAAAAGCATAATAAGTATGCTAACTTAAGGCGGGATTGTACCTTCTCATAAGAATAGAAATTACAGTTTTAAAATGAACAATGAAGATATTTTTAAAGAAAATATTTTCTTTACAATATTTAGATAATATTGTGTACACTGCAAAATATTTAAAGTGAGCTTTAAAATGTAAAATATAATAAAAAACTACGATAGTTTATTTTGTAAACAGTAGACGTGAAAGCCAGACTTTCTCACTACTTATTTTTTCAGACTAGAATACTCGTACAAATACCAAAATTGTAAATGTAAACTTATTCAATTGGTTTAGCATTTATTTTTATAAAACAAAAAAGTACTCGAGCGTTGATTTCTAAAGTAAACACTTTATAAATCAAAGCTAGCCTTTTATGACCAATCAAGATGAGCAAAAAAGAAAAAAACAATCTGATAATGATGTAATAACGCACACCAAGTAATTTTATGGATTACAACAATTTCTATGATAACGCGTTGTTATTTCGTTGTTATGAACTAGGCTATTATCTAATTTAAGCCAGGGTAAAGACACACAGTCACTGTAAAAATTTAAAGAAAAGAAATTATGCTTGCTTTGCATAATGATACAATGCTTGCTATGCTTTAATCTATCATGTAATGTTGTTGACTCATTAAAAGTCCAAAACAATTAAGTTTTGCATAAAAATTCGATCAATTATTCTAATTATTTTTACTGACGTACTTTCAATAGTAATATGGGAAAAAACATTAAAAGATCAAAGTTAGAGGTAAGGTAGACGGGCATTTTTATTGAGAACCTTTTTTTTAAACGTGTTTGGAGAGCAATAGTGTTTTCCAAAATTAACATGCATTTTTTCCATGGTCAGAACATGTCTCTGGTCTCAATTGAGACAAATCAACTTTTTTTTTATGGTGTGAAAAAATCATGCATTGACATCCCCCGCCCTTGGGCGGAGCGGGAGATAGTGTCAGACTCTTACTGACTAAAAGACCCACCCCGTTCCTTCTAGCCTTCATACCGGGGCTCGAGCGCCCTTTCGGATAACCCTGGCCCCAGTAGGCTTCGACCCGGCTGGGTCCCTGCTGTTGCTGACAACTCCTTGAGGCGCGCGGGAACAGTGCGCGCCGTCGACGACTTGGGCTTGGTCCGGACAGTTACCGGACGGCCGGACAGCGAGCTACCCATTGCTCACTGTCCGCAAGCCCGCGTCTACGTTGGCCGGAAATCGGGATCAGAATCCCGGCGACGGCGGCGGCGATAACGCCGTTGCCTTATGCGTTCGGCCTCCTCCTTTGCGAGCATTACTGCTTCGCAGAAGTCGGCGACCGCCTGCCACTCCTCCTCGCTCCGGACCATGGCCTCAACCAAGGCCCGGCGCGAGAGGTCTCCGCCGCCGATCGCCCCCACGAGGGCACGGCGATGCTCCGCCCAAGCAGGGCACACCTCGACCGTGTGCTCCACCGTGTCCTCCGGGCGTTCCGCACAGTGGCGACACCCGGGCGTCACTTCCGCATGAATCGAGTGCAGGAATCTCCCGAACGAACCATGTCCGGTGAGTACCTGTGTCATGCGGAAGGTAAGGACGCCGTGAGGTCTTTCCAGCCACGCCTCAAAGAGGGGACTTACCGCCATGATTGAGACAAATCAACTGATTTGGCTAATATAACAATAATTTTTTGATTTTGCTGTAGACAGCGCCTTTAGCTTGTTTTTAATAACTAGAACTGTTGAATGTTTTGTTAAATATTAAAAAAAAAAAAATGTTTTAAGTAAAATTCTGAGTTCGTTAAAAGTATTCGAAATCAATTGTCGAGACTTGCCTAAAAAAGATTGCGAAGATGCCGAAGCAGAATCGGACAAATATAACTTTGAAAGTGGATGTAAGTCAATTAATAAACACAAAATATAACTTTTATATCAAGTTACGAGAGGAATCTAAATAAAATTGTGATAAAACGTAAATAAAACTCTGAAAATTATTCAGCGAACAAACCTTTAAATAAATACCAATCAATTATTGTGGATCTAAAAATACACATCTAGGAGAGTATCCAGCCAATCAGAGCGCTGCGAAGATTAAATAATTCCGCGCGACTGAGTCGTAACTTAGCGTGAACGAAAATATTAATTAACAGTTTCAACGAGTTGTTGCGATTATTGTTAACGGTAACTACGATTAATTAAATCGTGTTAGCACACGATTAATTAATCATTTTGTCTACATGTAATTTGATATGTGAAACAACACTTGTAAGGTAGGCACGCATCACCTATATATACCTATATAAGGAGAAACTGACTGACTGACATTAACACACAGCCACAATTATTGGGATTAGAAGCGTAAAATTTTGTACTTGGTTTTCTTTTATGTTGTAGGCCAAAATTCACCCCTTAAGAGGATGAAATGGGGGCAGCAGCTAGTTTTTTTTATTTGATATAAACCAGTGCTTGACTGTGGTCCCACCTGATGGTAAGCAGTAGTTTACTTATATTTATTAACCCCACACAAAATGTACACTCAGCGTAAGATTCAGTTGAAAACCAGCGTCGGGCACGTCAGCGGTCACGTTGTAGCTGTCTACCATATTGCCGAACTAGACTTCTTCAGCACAGTCGTGAGGCAATGTAATTGTTTTGGATTGAAGATTCTACAAGTGTTCCTACATTGTATGGTTCTGTGCGTGCAAAATAAATGTATTTTCTATCTTCTACCTTGTCTCTCAATAGAGTGACATAAAACTGGAGGCAATCATAATATATATCTACTACAAGTATGTACCGTAGGCTGAATTTTTATGCACTGACTGCGTTCAAAACACGACGTCGTCGACATTTTTCGATCACATTTTTATTATCTTAATCCAAATCAAAGATTGAATGATATCACTTGTAAAAATAGTACAAAAAATCTTGTTATGTTTTCAAATAATAAAAATTTTCAGTTTGGAATTAACCAATTGCTTACTTAAAAACGATAACTGATATTGTGGTTGCCAATAGTAAACGCTTGTCAATAACCTATTCAGTAGTGTCTTGAAAATTATGATAATACGTGTTGCTAATCCAACAAAACTCTGCACTGTACTATATCCAATACACATAATCAGTATAAAGGTAGAACTACACTGCTCACACGTGTGCCACACACGCCGATCTAGGCGCATAGGTCTCTAAACATGTTATACAGAAACTAGAGTTGTTGAGCAAAACTTGATACACGCCACGCGATGCCTCGCGACATTGTTCTAGGTACAAATCAGGAGTGTTACATGTGTGCATCGGCCTAATATAGTTAGTTCTAGCTTAATACGTCAATGATCGGAATTGTCCTATTTTTTTCTTTTTTTAAAAAAAAATAATTTAAATACACATCACAAGACACTCAGACCCAGAACAATAATCTGTAGGCCATATAAATATAATGTTTGTGCCGTTTGTTTGTACTTGTGCCTAGTTTCCGCCAGTAGGTTGGAATCCTATGACATACTGAAACATAATTGGTGGGATGCGGGTCCAAACTTAACACCTCTGCCTAATATTTAGGGTTACACTTCACAAACTGAAACCCGCAACATTGATTACCCAATGGGTAAGGCCCGACCTGATTAGTTTCCTGCACGGGATTCATGCGGAGGTGACGCCTGGGTGTCGCCACTGTGCGGAACGCCCGGAGGACACGGTGGAGCACACAGTCGAGGTGTGCCCTGCTTGGGCGGAGCATCGCCGTGCCCTCGTGGGGGCGATCGGCGGCGGAGACCTCTCGCGCCGGGCCTTGGTTGAGGCCATGGTCCGGAGCGAGGAGGAGTGGCAGGCGGTCGCCGACTTCTGCGAAGCAGTAATGCTCGCAAAGGAGGAGGCCGAACGCATCAGGCAACGGCGTTATCGCCGCCGCCGTCGCCGGGATTCTGATCCCGATTTCCGGCCAACGTAGACGCGGGCTTGCGGACAGTGAGCAATGGGTAGCTCGCTGTCCGGCCGTCCGGTAACTGTCCGGACCAAGCCCAAGTCGTCGACGGCGCGCACTGTTCCCGCGCGCCTCAAGGAGTTGTCAGCAACAGCAGGGACCCAGTCGGGTCGAAGCCTACTGGGGCCAGGGTTATCCGAAAGGGCGCTCGAGCCCCGGTATGAAGGCTAGAAGGAACGGGGTGGGTCTTTTAGTCAGTAAGAGTCTGACACTATCTCCCGCTCCGCCCAAGGGCGGGGGATGTCAATGCATGATTTTTTCCCACCATAAAAAAAAAAAAAAAAAAGGCCCGACCTGATTAAGAATTAAACCCGACCAATGAAGACCAACATATAGCTCAGCAGCATTTCCGTCGTGTAAGAAATATGTAAAGGGTACATTATTCAATAAGGAAACCTTACACAATAAGCACCAAATACTTTCTCCGCCAGTAACCATAGCAGCCAACAACAGAATCAAAGGAATCCAACTTCAAATGATCAAGTACAGTCAGCCTCACGAAAACCAATCACAAGCTCTCAAAGTGGAAATTATTCGCTTTGCCAATCCACAGATTAGTTTTAAGAGCTCCTAAACACGAGTTAGTCGATTCGGAAAGGTAATTAGTTTAATTCGAACGATTTGTTAGGCGAGGGCCCACCGCGAGCGGGAACGAGGGCCCACCGCAAGCGGGGCGAGGTCGCGCCGCAACTGATGAGTGTGTTCTGAAGGATCGGTTTGATTGAGACCTTTTAGGCAGTGATTAGTAAGTAATGAATATGGTGGAAGTAACATTTTCTGCTAGTTTGCGTTAGAAAATGGGTGTAAAAATAAACACTATACCTATATACAATGTGCTGGACTATAGCTGGTTCCAATCTACTAATATTGTAAACCATATTATGCAAACAGCAATTAAATAAAGGTCGTGCACCATCGAAATTCGTTGTCACAATGATACACTTACTCTAAAACAAAAAAAAACTTTTTACAAAAAAAAAAAATAACAGACTTACTAAAAAAAACACTACAACCATCAAAATAACTTTAATTTCGGAAGTCGGTGTTTCTATAATAGTTTTGCCTCTTCGTTATTTAACACCGACTTCCGAAATTAAGAATTATTTTGAGATATATTTTGAAAAAAAAAGAGACAGATTTGAGTAGACCTGTTCAGTCAGTGCAAGCATTAGTCAGTATTCGTGTAACTTAACTCAGGACTACTAAGAAACTCAACGACTTGACGAATAATATCAAAGAAAGGGCAGGCCGTAGAAAATACTCAAACATCCAGTCTTACGTTAAAATTACTGAAAAGAAAAAAAAAATCAAAGCATGCAGGCCTTACATTCGACAACCCCGTGATAAATACATATTAATTTTCTTTTCTTATATTCTTTATTGTACACAACATTAATTTTGACAAAAATAGGACAGCTAATGTACACAGGCGAGCTTAACCTACAATTTGGTTTCCTTACAGCAAATGTTATCATAATGTTAGTTTTTAAAGATGAAAATTATGCGTGAATTTCAGCTTGCTCATGGGCTTGCTGCCACCCTCTGTACACGCGTACGTAGGTAGCTCTTGACGTAGGTATGACGGACAAAGGACGCAGATGCGACCCTCACAGGATTAGTTAGGTGACGCGCAAGAACGTGACAACGGTGCCAGGAGCCGCCTGGAGGGGGCGGCTTTACGAGACTGGACCTCAATGGCAGTTTATAAACTGATGTGATGAAATATTGTGGTTCAGTGGAGTTTTATAACAAGGTGTGTTATGGTGCCTGTGTTGACATGACAAAGTTTTAGGAAATATTCTGTAAATGTGTAAGATCACAATTTTAAAATAGCATAGCATAATCAGCCTTATAATGTTCCAACTGCCAGGACGCAGACCTCTTCTCTAAGAGAAGGAATGGGACGTAATCTACTATGTGGTACATGTAGGTCGCAGGTTCAAACCCAGCCAGACGCATTACTTTGTGTAATTTATTTTATCACCACTGCTCTCAAAGCGGTGAAGGAAAGGTACGTTATATTATCTAAGGTTTCGAATAATTGTTTTGCAAAAAATGATTAGAGATGAAATCAGAAACGTTTATTTCAAATAGACCAATTACAGACACATTTGAATTGTCAAAATGTCGGTCAGTGAAAAAAAAAATTGAAATAAATTGAACGTTCTCACGACTCACGATGAATCTAAGATTAACAATAGTACTATCAAGGTTGCCTATGTAAGTATAGGTTATAAAATTGCTGCTGAACTGAAAGTTATGTGAGTCGAGCTACATTCGGCTGCTTAAAATCCTGGTCACTATTATAAAGTTTGATAGTTCCTTAAATTAAAAAAAAAGTTCTCGAGTAATTCGTAAAAACCTGGCGGTAGATAGAATCATCACGGCGCCAATATTTCCCATTTGTTGATTTGGATCAATTGTTTGAGTTTCTATATTCGTATATTTAGTCTATTCATTTCAGTATAAATATTGTCTAATTGCATTGTATCTGTAGTTTATTAGTATGTACTAAAAATCGAATGATTAAAAATGTATATATTTTCAATCATTCTATTTTTTTTTTTGTTTTATTGCACCTACTCTTTGTAACAATCTTATGTTGACCGGTAGAAAATTCAATAAATCGATGTGGCATGCTGTAAACCCAATACTCCATGGTGTTAGTTTCTGTCTGACTAATTTCCCACAAACACACTATTTAATTCGTATACGGTAGCAAAAGTTGGAGAGCGAGTCTAACACATCTCTCGAGCTCGTCGCATATGCACTTGTGGCTGCACATTATTGAGCATAAAAATGGAATTTTCCAGCTTGCTTCTTTAAAATCTCTTCATATCCGTGAGTAGTCAAAGAACTATTTTCTATCTCCACTCTCTGTCGGCAGATCGTAGGAGCCCAGCGGAGCCGATGAATACACGCAGAATTTCTGAAATGGAAACTCGCGTTCCCAGAACACAAAAGCAACTGAAGGACACAGGTACTGTGATTTTATTTAGTTATTAAAGTCTGACACAACCTTCCACTCCACCCTAGATCGGAAGAAATCAATATATTTTTTCTACCTCAAAAAGAAAATCTCCACTATCTAAAAACGTCTCTGTCAAGATATACGTATATACTATATGTATATATCATCTCTTACCATCAGGGGAGACAGTGGTCAAACGCGAACCTATCAAAAAAAAAATATCTCAGAAAAAAAATATCTCCGAATATCACTTGCTTTTTAAAAGTTCAAAAATGATGTCTTATAACGTTTAACATAAAGAAAAATTAAATTGTGTCTGTTGATCGCCTGCCCATTGGACAATCAGACAGTCTTGGCATCGATATTTAACTAAACTAAGCACATTGAACTAAATCGATACAAAAGTTTACAGTTTGCTTGGCGCCGGAGCTTACAACTATTATTACATTCACGCCACTCTTAGCATTGTAGATCAGCAGAGGGGTCGGTAGTCCGTTGGTTCCAGATCTTAGAATATAAATTACGCTCATAAGAAAACACATTGTTTTTATTCCTAGATTAGATTAATGTAACTTATTTTTACCCGACTATGGCAAAGCCAAAGGAGGGTTTTGATTTTGACAGGCTATGTATGTATGTATGTGAGTATGTTCATCTGTTCCCTAATTATCGGAACTCGACATATGAGGTATCGTTAGAACCGTCTTAATTGTCCACTGAACATAGGCTACGTGCCATGTCACAAAACTCGATATGGCGCCCTCTGGCGTCAATCGAATCTGTAGTCACACGTTATTAAAGTGTTTCGGTTGGTACATTTGGTACCTATAAAATGGGAGTACGGCTTTTTTTTTTGTTCTGTTCTTGTTTTTCCAGTAACCTTGTTTATTTCAGCATCCTGAAAATCTGGTTTCATACTTTTTCAGCCTCTTTTTTTTACGAAGTCGAGTTTTAGTTTTATACTTTTTTTCTTGAAAAGTGAACTTTATTTGCTACATACTAGGGTGGGGTGAAAAGTTCTCGGCCTGACCCAGAGACAGTACTCCGATCAGCAAAATTTTGTTGTTCCTGCCTGGATGAGCTCTTAATTTGTTCATATGAGAAGTATCAACTTTTTCTCTCAAGTAGTTTGTGTGCAGGAATGGTTACAGTAAAGGTCTTGCGTGGTATTTGTGAAAATGGGTAAACTTGAATATCCTCATTAACCTCAACAGAATCTTATCCAAAGTTGACACAAGGTTAGACTCTGCTCCTTCTATGTCAACCGTTAAAAAGTGACCATCTGAATTTAAATATGGTCGCACATCCCTCGAGTATGACTCATGTGAAAGAAGGCCGAAAATTGCTCCAACTCCAGAAACTATCGACAAAGTGCATCTTACTGCATTGGTTGACAGACAAATGAAGGTAAGTGAGAAAGCTGAGAGTATTAGGATCTCGGAGAAGTGGGTACGAAACATTTGGAAAAAAGAAATAGGGTTGGGTTGGAGTGTAGGCTTTGCACAATTTGGGTGCCGCATTTGCTGAATGTCGACCAAAAAACAAATGCGAAAAAAAATTTCGCAACAATCTTTAGACCGTTTCAAAAGGGATCCGACTGATTTTGTGCAGCGATTTCTAAAAATGGATGAGACATGAGACCACCACTACACGTCAAAATTGCATAGCAATCCAAGCAGTGGGTGGAAGCCGGTGGTGCAGCGCCAAATAAAGCGAAGACGATTGCACTTGCTTGAAAGCTCATTGTCAGTGTGTTATGGAATTCGAAAGGGATGCTTCCTTGTTAATTGCATCAGTTTAATTGATTTTCTTGTAAAAGAGAAAACAATTACAGGTAAATATTATTTCAACTTTCTTGACCAGCTGGATGCCAAAATTCACCAGAAAAGACCTGTCTTGAAGAAGAAGAAAATCATTTTTCATTCACATCATTCAATTTTATCAGGACAGCGACCTGTGTGCAAGGGTGCGTTGGCGATGGGAAAAGTTCGGGATTTGGGGTTCGATTTTGTCGGCCATCCCCCATATTCTCTTGATTGGGCATCATCTGTCTGTTCCAAAACATAAAGAATTTCCTTTCTGGGAAGCGCTTCACATCGAATGAAAAGGTTAAGAGGCCCAGACATGACTATTTTTATAACCTTTCAGACTCACACTCCCAGAAAGGAATAGTGACGCTAGAGAAACGTTGGACCAAATGTATTGAAGTTAAAAGAGACTAAGTAGAAAAATAAAATAACAGTTTGACTGAAATTTGTAGTCTATAATAATAAGAATATTATCTAAGTTTTCACCACCATACAGCAGCCACGAAAAACCTGTGTTAGGGTTTTTCGTAGCTGCAAACTTAATTTTAAATTATATTGGTATCCAAATAATGTCCTAAAAGATCTATCTTCACGTTATTATAATTATCTTTTAAACTGTTTAAACGAAAAAAGAGACAGTGATAAATTGTGATTATGTTTTGCTATTTTATAATCGAGCTCGCTATTCGCTACAAGTGTAACCTTGTCTCAACTAATTTACTCGCAAGCTTCTAAACAAAGTAATCCTTAAAAGCTTTCTTCCGAACATTAGTTAAGTGATTTTTTACTAAACGAGCCGAAACACTTTGATTCTGTTAAAATTTATCACCGCTTACCTATGTAATCAACGTTTTAATTAATTTGAAGTTCTTTTAATTACTAACCAAATAACCATTCTTTTTTAAACTGACATGGACAAAAAAACTTAAGTTAATGTCTCTTACTAAATATAATCACCAATTTAATTATTTGTAAAAGTGAAAAATATTTATCAAGCACTGAGGAACAATCCAAGTAATTAGTTTTTATTTTGAAAATTCAATTCTACTTTATAAAAAGTTCAATTTATTCAGTTGATTAAAAGTATGACTGTACCTCCTAAATCCAGACGTTTTGAGCTGCGGAATGTAACAATATCACACGCGTGTAGGTTGATGTTAATTTTGGCGGGAAGCCAGTGACGTCATCGCATCGATCATGGCCGCGCGCGGTAATGACAAGTCTTTTATAACAAAGATCCTATTATCAGCCAGCCTTTTGTAACCGAAGCCGCAGTGAAATATTGTTTGGGGAGAGTTTTTATAAAAATTAAAAAATGATCGAGCTTCATTTTTTATCTGTTGTCGTGATCCGACCCCGGGCCCGCCATAGAGCAGGTTTGCTTTTTAATTGCAAAGGTTTTTGTTATGCGACTTTGGTGTCATCGTTATCGATATTATTAGAGGAAAATTTTCCGCCAGAAATTCCTTTTGGTAATTCAACGAAAATCCTGAGAACCCATAAAAAGCGTTATTTATTTTATCGTAAAACAGTTTGTTAAGATTATAAAACGATTCTTCCAGGATCTCCTCATCATCATATAGTCATCATTTCTTTAATATCAATATAAAACAATCTTCCAGGATATTTCCAGGTTCATTTGCAGGCCTACCTGTGTTTGAGTATATAATACATACCTGTAACAATAAAATCGGACATTAGGACAAAAGTATATTCACAGTTCCACATAACAAACTAATAAGAATAATTTTTGGGACGAAAATATTTTTACGAAAAAGAAGACATCGACCGAAATATTTATACGTAATACAAGTCGTGTTGTGTCAGCAAATTACAAGTTCAGTCATTCGTAACGCGCAATGTATCGGAAACAATGCGAAGACGTTGTCATAACTACGACGTATTCTTACAAGCGTCGCCGTCGTCAACAGAAATATTGGAGCACTAGGCTCTGCACGCGGGTTTTGTCTACTTACTTTTTCGAACTACATAGGTAATAATTATATCCTCAAGTAGGTAGACTTTAGCACAAACATTTGCGGTACGGATGACATACAGGGCACATTAATGTTACATGCAGTTATAAATTTTACCAATGATTTCAGAAGTGAGAACTTAAAATTGAGTGTTCTTTAGTCTGTTTAGCCTTAAAACCTGCCAATCTATGGCGTTAGGCACGAACTTAACTCCAAATCTGGAATCCGTTCTAAAACGAGCATAATTATCATTAGCTTCGTAATCGTCGTCGGTCATACATCTGGTTAGACTGGAAGCCAAGGACTCTCCCTTCTAACCTGCTTCTGGCTAGATTAGATAGCCAGATGCAGCTTACTACCTGTATTTCACATAATAGTTTTTGCCCCTGGCAAGAATGTTGTCAGATTTGCGCACTCGCACATTTTGTATGTCGAACGTGAAACATTGACCTGCTATAAACTGGAGGTTTCCGGAATGATTTTCATTGTAATGAAACAATTTACAACAATTACCACCGGTTAGGGAAAATCATTTAGCGATCAGTTGTAACTAGCTGACATACTACACTTATAAAAGTAGTTAAAAATAGGACATTGTCTCACACTACAATTGTTATGTGGGAGCGCTCACAAACGCCATGTAAACTCATAATTATACACAAGACCTGGAACTATTTGTTGACCATACAAATATTTGTAAGGGCACCTAAGGGTGCAAACATAAAGAAAAAGGTTACCGGTGCAGGCGAGTCTGTGCGGGTTAGTACCGATCGGTGCAGGTAAAATTCTCCCGTGCGTTCTTATGCGCTCATTCATAAAGAAGCAGGTTTATACTTGTCGGTACCGACTGCCAGGACCGAGTCATACCGTGGCCAGTGAAGTGTTTTACACAATATAGATTTACCTGTTTCTATATGTGGTTTGACCGGTACCTATCTGTACCGACCCGTGCCGATACATCGGGACTGAAAAACCTGTATCTTTATATTTGCACCCTAACCTGTGACATGCAGTGACCTATAGCTCGAAATAAAATCCAATACTTTTTTCGTACACACAGATGAGAACGATAAAACTCTATTCGATAAAAACGTTTAGTATGAAAATAGATATTAATGAATATAATAATAAAACGGTTATGTTTAGGCTTTATTGTATAGATATTTTGCACTATTAAACACCATAATGTGAAATAATTTATTCCTTCCTCCCTTTCCTATTCTAAAACGGTTTTCTCAAGTGTTCATAAATATTGGGGCTTGTATCGAATGTGTATCTTCTTGAACCAGTGGCTGGTTGTGTGGTTTTAGTAATCTTTTACCTACTTGAAAAACTAGCTGTTTCCCACGGTTTTACCCACATCTTTTGTTACCCTACAGCTTTTCTCGACAAATGAACTATCTACCACTAAAATATTTTTTCAGTTGAAATCTGAAGTTCCTGAGATTAGTGCGTTTAAACAATTGTTCAGCTTTATAATATTTGTACAGAAGTGGACGGGAGTGTTTAGTGAGTCAGCTATATGAGTGATTTTAAAATTTGTCTGAAGTTGGGCCTTGTTGTTGTCCAGAGTCCTCACCAACCTTCCTTTTCCGAACTGTATCGGGGTCAGTTTCCAGTTCATCAGGATGCAGAGAAGCAGCCAGTATTTTACAAATGCAGTGGTCACTAGGTCACAGGTCACCTAGGCAGTCTAGGTGACCTCTCCAGCAGACTTAGTGGGTAATTCGATACTCGGTAATTACTTCTGATTTTACAATAATTAAGTAAGATTTTGTTTTGTTTATAATGTACATTTTTTTTCATACTTTTACACTAATACAATAAAGAGGTAAAGTTTTTTTTTTTGTTTTTATGTTTTTTGGTTTTTAGGAGGTTAATCTCTGAAAGTACTGGACCGATTTCTAAATTTTTTTTCACCAGTAGAAAACTGCTTTATTCCTGAGTGACATAGGCTATATTTTATGTACCTACACAGCCAAAGCCGCTGGCAAAAGCTAGTATGATATAAAGGCAAAAGTTTATGAGTGTGTATGTTTGTTACTTTTCACACTCGAACGGCTGAATGGATTTGAATAAAATCTAGCACGGACCATGTCCTGGAACAGTACTTACATAGAATATTTTATATGACGAGATCATATTGCCTTGGGACAATTTTCTACTTTCTAGCGGACGAAGCCGCAGGCAGCAGCTAGTGGTATTAGGATTGTAACTAAGGAATTATACGGTGAAGTAGAATCAGACATACCCCAATATGAATTAACACTACCTACTATTACTAATTTCCTGGCGCAAGGATCGTATTTACTGACTCCTAACCCTGGCTACCCCCAGGGCATGGCGTGATCATAATTAAAGCGCGATAGTCCCGGGGCGGGCTGGCTAATCGCCACGTATCGTTGGCACGGACATCGAACCGCCGACCATTTGGCTCGCCTCAGTAACTACTCAACCACTATATGCAAGCCTAGTTTTTGTTTATTGAGAAACAAAAAGTCGCAGCCCCTATTAATATTGCGAAACAACTAAGCTCATTGCATTGGCATGTAGATACACTGCTGTTACGTAACTTAAAATCAGAAATCAGAAATGTTTATTTCAAATAGACCAAATAGATGCACTTTTGAATTGTCAAAATGTCGGTTCAAAAACAGTGAAGCTAGCTAAATTGATGCTTGTTGTTTTAGAGTAGCGTCCGCGCACCAGAAGACTCAGCGTTGGAAGTCCTCCCACAAGGTGGACCGATGACCTGGTGAGAGTCACGGGAATGCGGTCGTTGTGGCGACGCTTGGGAGAGGCCTATGTCCAACAGTGGACGTCTTTTGGCTGAAATGATAATGATGATGAGTCACCAAAAGGATTAGAAGAGGTGTATTTTTGAAGTTTCACATATGTAACAATGGCAAGCTTATTACCGGACGCTAATCCAGACTTTGGGCTGTTACGTCACTGATAAGCTCGCGCCTGACCGCCGTCACACCTGATGCTGATAGCATGCTATTAATTTAGACGTAGAAAAACTCGTAGATTGTAGCTATTAGGAATCACAGACTCCGATAAGGGATTACACTCCTTAGTTGTACAGCTATGTGTCATGTCCACCGTGTACCTGTACTTCTAGTAGTTCGATGATGCAAGGTTGATGCATGGGTTCGAGAGAGTTAAATTATGCAGTTCCGATGTAGAAACCGACAGGCTCAAAACAACATTGACGGTTGACTTTTAATTTTGGGGTTTTGACTCTACAAATAAATCTATAGAGTATAAAAAACCTAACATCGGGGAGTCATACCAAGATTCCTCATTCAGCTGAGCTTTTATTCATAATAAATTTAAAAGTGAGCGTTTACAACATTGGATTTCAACCTCCTATATATGCAGTATAAAATCATTTTTCAAACTATATAACATTATGCCACTCGCCAAACCAGTTCACTATACATACTCGTGTAGTACAGCCCTAAAGTGGTAATGACTAGCTTCTTGTTTACGATCCCTATTGATTGACAGTACAGAGTTATGGACACATGTCATGTGCTTCGTTTTATGTGCTGCTGGTATTTACTTCTTTAGAAGTGAAAGTTAAACTTTGAGGTTGTAGTTTCTTTCGTTCAGGACCAGTATCGTAAGTAGATACTTTTTGTTTTATATGCGCCTAATGCTTGAGGATTGCTTTTGTTTATTTACCAATTGTATAGCCAGCTATATCTAGTTTTCCACGAAAAAGACAAAAGGTAGTAGATTTTTTTTTTCTTATGCTACTCAAATGCAATTTACGACCAAGATGTAGGTCAAATGATTTTTTTATGAATTTATCCCTTATTTTGGTTTTCCTCTTTACAAGAAAGAATCCATAACTAAATCAAACGCGTATCAATTTATGATGTTTGCGTCGGTCGGCATTTCGTGGCATTACCCGCTACCCGGCTCAAAGGGCGGTCCTTCGCAGCGGCGTGCCGGATTATCCGCGCCCAGCGCTTAGCGAGCTCCGCGGTAAGTGGTTTTAAATGTTATCCCTTTCGAACGTTTAAGAATTTTCCACGAAAATAGCGGTAAAAGTGAACACTCTGCTTTTGTTTTACTTTTTACCGCGAGCGGAGGTTTTTATGTTGATACTCGAAGGTAAACAGAGCTACTTTCAATATTGCCAATACCAGGAAAAAATATTTGCCTGGCTTTCGCTAGCGAAGTAACTTAAAAATTAACGCCTCTTAATAAAATAATTTAATTAACACCTTTTTTAAGCCTTCTCATCTTAATTCTTAAATGTATACGTTTAATTTTGGGAAAAAATCATCCAATGACAACCCCCGCTCTTGGGCGGAGCGGGAGATAGTGTCAGACTCTTACTGACTAAAAGACCCACCCCGTTCCTTCTAGCCTTCATACCGGGGCTCGAGCTGTCTTTCGAAACTAACCCTGGCCCCGGTAGGCTTCGACCCAGCTGGGTCCCTGCTGTTGCTGACAATTCCTTGACGCTCGCGGGAACAGTGCGCGCCGTCGACGACTTGGGCTTGGTCCGGACAGTTACCGGACGGCTGGACAGTGAGCCACCCATTGCTCACTGTCCGCAAGCCCGCGCCTACGGTGGCCGGAAATCGGGATCAGAATCCCGGCGGCGACGTCGGCGAGAACGCCGTTGCCTGATGCGGTCGGCCTCCTCCTTGGCGAGCATTACTGCTTCGTAGATTTATAAATAATATCGCAGGTTAATAAAGCCTTTCAAAGTTTTATTCTTTTATAAATAAAACTTTGAAAGGCGACTTATTAGCCTGAGAAAGTGTTTAGATATAAGTGTTAATGTGTCTTAGGGTAAGTACATTTTTGTTAAGTTTTATGTTTAATAAAGATATTTGAAAATGAAAATGACTGCTTCGCAGAAGTTGGCGACCGCCTGCCACTCCTCCTCGCTCTGGACCATGGCCTCAACCAAGGCCCGGCGCGAGAGGTCTCCGCCGCCGTGCCCCCGTGGGGGGCCACGGGGGCACGGCAATGCACCGCCCAGGCAGGGCACACCTCGACCGTGTGCTCCACCCTGTCCTCCAGGCGTTCCGTACAGTAGCGACACCCGGGCGATACCTACGAGTACTAAAAAAATTGTAAAGGAAATTGGGCACCAATAGTTTCACTTTTTGACGCGTATGGCTATTGGAGTTAATGTATAATTCATAATATTATTTATAATGATGTTTTACCTAAATTCATTGAAATCATTTGTGGGGTTTCTATTTTCATTTTAATTAGTATCTAATACAATAAATACGTCATTTGTTGCTTAATAGTGAAGTAACTCTATTTTCAATTATAATCGATCGATTAACCCTTAACATAAATCGTGGAACAACAAAATAATTTACAATCGCAACTAAAAAGTATTAAGAGTTGTCATTATCTTTATTCTTCAATTATGTTACTATTTCTTGCGTTAAAAAGCAATTTCTAGGCAAAAATAAAACAATTAAGATATAATCTATAGTCATGACTCCGCGTCCGTAATCTATTGTTTGGTCACAACACTATTCGATAAAATGTCAAACAAAATGGTGTTTTGTTTACCTTGTTAACTAACGTGCCGGTTAAGCCGAGAATAATGGTTTTAGCTTTTCTCTGCTAACAAATATAAATTCGTGTCGAGTTGAGTTTTAGGATTCCTCCAAATCTATCTCCTACATCGAGCAATTCGACTCTTTTTGTGCGTGTGCTGCGAAGTGTATTGTTGAAACATTTTTTTACGTTCACGGTGATTTGTTCTAGACGTAAAACATGTCGCGCTGTGTGAACTGTTCTCTTTTATTAGCACACCCGCTCCCTAGATGCCAAATCAGAGAAGCAACGGATTCCATGGTAACATACCTAACCTAACCTACATAACCTCAACAGGAACACAAGTTATTTTTTTTTTCAAAAGCCCTACAATATTTAAGTTTGAATTGAACCTTGTTTTAAAGTATGATACTAACCCTTTTTTGTGTCTAATTTTCACTACTAAACTGAGTCAAAAGTTGCGCAACCAAGTGCCATAGTAAGTTGCTAATTCTCCTTTGTTTTTTTTTTTTAAAGAGCAAGCATAGAGTTTTGCCAATTCTTTTCCATAGGAAACAACCAATTGGAACCGTCACAAGCTTCTGATGTTTTATAAGTGCCGATGTAAACCTATGTGAAGAGCCTAAGCATAAGTGTTACACACACTTCATCGTTTGTTACTTCGTCACGCTCAAACAGTTGAACGGATTTGTATAAAAATTAGCACTTACGTAGCCCACGTCCCGCAATAGTAGCACATAGGATACATATGTTACAAAACATTTTATATGCTTTCTCTTTACATTATAGAAAATAAGTGACATAATGTGTCAGCCCTAGCGCGTGTGTTGGCAAGAGGCGGGCGATCCCCAGTGAAGCGGAGTGGCATCGTTAGCGATGTATTGTACTTGTACGCTCATACAGTGCTCCAAACGAGACGGACAGTGATAAATACTGGTACTTATAGTGTTTGTGTTCAACGCCTAGTGGAACCTGTACCTACGTGAGGGCGGGGAACTCTCTCAACACCTCGGCAAGAATAGCTACATGTACGCAATGTATCTTACACAAAATTGGTGTTTGATAATTCACCGCTTGACAAATAAACATCAAAATAATATTAAGTTATTATACTATGTAGACGTGACGGATATTTAAAATTTGGGACTTTTGTTCTCCGACTCATTTTTTCTCGGGTACCAATAAATTTAATTCATCTCTGGGTATCATAATCGTGTTACGGGGCAATTATTTTGTAATCTACTAACTAACTAGCATTTTTCACCGGCTTGGCTCATGTGGAACTCAAAAATTATCGCAAACGAACTTATTCAATTGACGTGTAAAAGTGTTTTTTAAACCTATTTACAAAATAAATATCATTTATCATTATCATTTATCATTCCCGGGATGAAACTGTACCCTATATCTTAATTAAGGACATGGTCCAACCATGTGCCTTTTATTAAAATCCGTTAAGTTATTTAAACGAGAAAAGGTGACAACGAGACGGAGTTACTTTTGTCACAACACAACATCCAGTATGTATAATAAGATACAAAATCAAAAGAAGAACCACCAGAAAACCCTATTTTAAAAGTTGGATAACACGAGCGACAATTGGTTTCTACT
This sequence comes from Mythimna ferrago, assembly GCA_910589285.2. Lineage (NCBI taxonomy): Eukaryota > Metazoa > Arthropoda > Insecta > Lepidoptera > Noctuidae > Mythimna > Mythimna ferrago. The sequence continues at coordinate 20,404,730 of OU342698.1, forward strand.
CATGTCGATAGGTCATGAGGTGAGGCCATGGTCCGGAGCGAGGAGGAGTGGCAGGCGGTCGCCGACTTCTGCGAAGCAGTAATGCTCGCAAAGGAGGAGGCCGAACGCATCAGGCAACGGCGTTATCGCCGCCGCCGCCGCCGCCGGGATTCTGATCCCGATTTCCGGCCACCGTAGGCGCGGGCTTGCGGACAGTGAGCAATGGGTAGCTCACTGTCCGGCCGTCCGGTAACTGTCCGGACCAAGCCCAAGTCGTCGACGGCGCGCACTGTTCCCGCGCGCCTCAAGGAGTTGTCAGCAACAGCAGGGACCCAGCCGGGTCGAAGCCTACTGGGGCCAGGGTTATCCGAAAGGGCGCTCGAGCCCCGGTATGAAGGCTAGAAGGAACGGGGTGGGTCTTTTAGTCAGTAAGAGTCTGACACTATCTCCCGCTCCGCCCAAGAGCGGGGGATGTCAATGCATGATTTTTTCCCACCAAAAAAAAAAAAATGTCGATAGGTATGTTTTCCATTAATTTAGCCAGAAAAGAGCTTTTAGTTTCTTTAACGTTACGGGGTGAAATAAGCCCCATATAATGATAGTTTTTAAATGAGGTTTTAAACGCCCCATACCGCTGGAATTTAATCCAAAAATAAGTGTCGTTGTCAACGTGTTAAATACTCAGAATACTCTGCTATTGGCACGAAATTTATTTTTGTAATCAATTATATGAAATGTTCAACCCTACTCCGTACAGGGGTGTTTCAGAGTGGCCATCGCCGCAAACACTGTGAAGCAATCGAGCGAAGCTTTTTATTACTGTATCAACATGTTATTGCTGGCCCTCGTCGGTGGAAGGGTACCGATGTTAACTGTCACAGAAATCAAGTGCTACTCAATATAACATAGAGGTGGGTACTTCTCTACCCACCCCCATGTTAGATAGAGGAAGAATAATTGCGGGTTCATACCCAGCCAGGCGCATTACTTTGTGTAATTTATTTCATCACCGCTGCTCTCAAAATGGCGAAGGAAAACATCGTGAGGAAACCGGCTTGCCCTAGAATCAAAAAATTCGAAGACATGTGACATCCACCAACCCACACTGGGCCCGCTTGATGGATAACGGCCCATTCCTTCTCCTAGAGAGGAGGCCTGAATCCCAACAGTGGGAACATTATAAGGCCGACTATGCTATGCCAGAATGTATATGTTATAGAGAAAACAATGGTGGCCCAGTAAATGATAAATGATAAATGATCTTTATTTTGCAAGTAGGTTTTATAAAAACACTTTTACACGTCAATTTTTTTTTTTCGTCAATTAATGCTAGATGAGGCCGGTGTTTCCTAGCTGACTACCCTGAGAAGAAACACCGAAACAAACTCAGGGGTCAAAGTCTCTTTTAAAGTCCATACAGCAAAACATGTAATGGTCAAATCATATGAGAACCATGCAGATTGAGCCTGAGATGGTCTTTTGAAGAAAGAACCACACAGTTCTAAGTGGACCTGTCCAGTCAGTGCAAGCATTTGTCAATATGCGTGTAGCTCAACTCAGGACTACTAAGGAGCTCAACGACTTGACGAACAATGCCAAAGAAAGGACATTTGGGTAGGCCACATCAAATACTCAAAACTGCCAGACATCATGTGAAAATAAAAGAAAAGGAAAGAGTAATCCACATAGTTCTCACATTCACAATAATAAAATTTACAAAAGTGTAAATATTACAAATTGTAAAAAAAAAATAAGTATATAAAAAAAAAATCAGTCAAATAGTAAAAATAAACATGTCATAATTGTTAAAAAATAATAATAATATATATATATACAATATCATAATTGTAAAACAACAACAATCGTCAATAAAAAAAAAGGCAGTTAAAACAAAAAAACATCCAAATGATAATAATTATAGTGAGTAGGTACTGGAGCAGGTCAATCCCAAGCCGTTTTATCCTCAAGATACTCTTTTACAGTATAAAAAGCCTTTTGGCAAAGTTTTCGCTTTACAAATATTTTGAATTTATTAATGCTAAGTTCCTGAATAGGACTGGGAAGCTTATTATAAAAATGTATACTTTGGCATCTAAATGAGCGTCCTATTTTTTTGAGCCTGGTGGCAGGAACCACTAACTTGTGTTTGTTCCTAGTATTAACGTTGTGAATGTCACTGTATTTTTTAAACATGTTTTTATTTTTATGAACATACAAAATATTTTCATAGATATACTGAGATGGCACAGTCAAAATATTAATATTTTTAAATTTATCTCTGAGGGAGTATCTGGGACTTAATTTATAAATTGAACGAATGGCCCTTTTCTGCAAAACAAAAATCGTTTGGATATCGGCGGCATTTCCCCATAATAGAATACCGTACGACATGACACTATGAAAATAACTGAAGTAAACTAAACGGGCTGTCTCTAAGTCAGTTAGATTTCGAATTTGTCTAACAGCGTATGCGGCAGAGCTAAGTTTTTTCGACAACTTATCTATGTGTGGGCCCCACTGAAGCTTAGCATCAAGAGTTATACCCAAGAACACTGTAGTGTCTTCAGGACTCAATTCTTTACCTTTTATTAGCACACTAGTTTCTACCTGCCTTACGTGAGGCATCGTAAATTTAACAAATTTGGTTTTCTTTTCATTAAGGAGCAGGTTATTGACATTAAACCAGTGTACTATTTTTGAAAGGGCGTTATTTATGTCATCAGTAACCGGCTGCTGACGTTTAAGCTTAAACAAAAGCGAAGTGTCGTCTGCAAACAACACTATATCATGGTTATCCTTTATGAGGTATGGCAAGTCATTTATATAAATGAGAAATAAAAATGGACCAAGAATCGAGCCCTGGGGCACACCCATTGATACTACAGACCCGGGTGATCTTTTTCCATTTACATCAACTCTCTGAATCCTATCACTCAAATAAGAAGTAAGAAGATCCAGAGAGGAATTCCGGATTCCGTAATGGTGTAGTTTCCTGATTAATGTTTCATGGAGAACGCAATCGAAAGCCTTGGACAAATCACAAAAAATGCCCAGGACATCGCATTTGTGCTAACGTCTCCAAATTATGAGATAAACCTACCTTGACTATAGAGCACAGCAATACTCAGTTGACTACGAGCATCGATGTAAACGGTCTCACTTCCTTCCTCTGGAGATGAGGCGTCATATTGGAGACATAACTCTGCTGATGGGTATCGCAAATGGCCATATTGACTGTCCTGAACTCGTTGCAAATTTAGCATTACGCACAAACCTAATGGGATTACGTCAGCGACCAATATTAAGTGTACCTTTCGCATCGACTAATTATGTGAAAAATGTCTTTTCAATAAGGAGTGCACTTGATTTTAATAGACTTTCTAGGGAACTTGATATCGACTTGTTCTGCACCAGTGTGGCGTCCTTGCGGCGGCAAATAGCACAGACATTTTTTGATAATTGAGTGGCTTCTCACATTTGTTGCTTCGAGAAAAAAAAAAAAAAATGTAATTATTTGTGACATGTACTTTCCGTCACGATATATTATTATATAATTATTTATTTTTTTTGTCTACATGTGGAGGCTTGTAATTTGCGATTTGAAAATATCAAACTTTTTGTATCAATTATTTTGTTAGTCTGTAAGCCTTCTTTAAAATGGAATAAATAAATAAATAATAAATGATAAAAACTAGCTGCTCAATCCCAGCCAGGTGCAATACTATGTGCACCGAATTTATTCTATTACCATTTCTCTAAAACGGTGAAGAAAACGTGTGCAAACTGGCATACCAAAGAGCCACCTGTGAAATCCATCAACCCGCCCTGGGCTCAAGTGTTGGATTATAATATATATACCATTCTTTCTTCTGTAGACGAGGCCTGAGTCCCAGTTGTGGAACCACTGTATTACCTACCTACTATGTTTTTATACTGCAACCTTTATGAAATAAATGAAAATATTACGGTAAAAAAGTTAATATTTCATTTTTCAAGTTGTGAAATGTGTCGAAATAAATTATTCTTATTAAAAAAAAGTGTGCCCAATTGATGGAAATAAGCTCAACCCTAACCCTATTAGATAAGACTAAATCATAACTGGACAAAAATGTGGGCGGCACAAAACTCCACCGCTTATATCTTTTGGGAATACCGGCAAAATTTTATTGTAAAAATCTATCGATATTCGGAAAGGCCAGCCCTAACGCTAGGGTTGTCAAGTAGCGGACGAGTCCCGAGTGGCTGTCATTACGCCGACATGCGATTCAATCGAGGGCTGCCACGAGTCCCTTGCGGTCTGTTGTTCTACTTATATTTTGACAGCCCTGTTCATATTGATATTTTGAGAGAGGACTTGTGAAAAGTCGATAGGTTATTGTCGACTTTTATAGTCGTCCTACTATATTGTGACATTTACAATGGAACCCTTTAATGAGGCTTATTTTTATCACCATTGGTACGTGTAGATCTTTCACTGTCCGTCAGTCAAAAGCCCTTGAGTCTGAAAATCATATCTTGCCATGGGGTATCGTATTACCTAGTCACTGGCTGGCACAGCAGAGGCCAGATAGCAAGTGAGCTCTCTGTGAAATATTGGTATTCACTATCCAGCTGTATATGGTTAGACTGGAATCTGACCTAGCATAATCGGGAGTGGCGTTATCGTCAGTGCAATTCAATGAATTCAAGAGTTGGGAAAAAGGCAGTTTCGTCAAAGCAATCACGAATAAAGGCAGTCACAGCCGCACCGTTCAGTCGACAAGAGATTATTTCATAAAACCAACAGACGCCGAGTATTTTCGGGAACCGTTCAACTGGAAAGCGATTATTTCGCCGAAGCGACCATCGGTGAAAGATAATTTCGGTAAGGCATACATCCGGAGATGAATAATTTGGAATTCCATTTTGAAATCTCTTTGGAGAGATACTGAATGGTAATACTACGGATTGTGAAGTCTCGAACTCAAATACATTGGGATAAGGGCTACGGGATGATGACTAAGATTGAAATACATCATTATTTTACTGCCACATTAGTATAGACAGAAAAAAATATATCTTGACGTTTTATTAGTAGTACCTACCTTAATGGCATTCAAGCATTTTGACAGTAAAGCAATTGAGATAAACTTGCTTCTGCAAGCATTAGCGCCCGTATCAAAGTAGTTTTCTCCACATAAACTTTGGACCCCCTCAGGGGGTGAATTTTTGAAAACCCTCTCTTAGCGCTCGCCTAGGCCATGCTTTGTGCAACATTTCATAACTTCACCTGTGCCTTGATACGTCAGTCAGTTTTTTCTTTTGTAATAGACATAATAATTTTCAGCATTTATTTTGTGTCATTAGTTTCCATGATTTTATTCATTCTTTTTCAAACACTTTATTCATTGCCATTCTATACGTATGTACCTACTTACAGTGAATACCCTCAATCCACATCGCACAAACAAAAGAACCGCAGTACATCGCCGCGTCCATAATGTATGAGGCATTAGGTTCACTTAGCGGACACATGTTCAGCGGCACACGGTGGGCGACAACAAGTGGACAGTGCGCGAGGAGAGCGGCGCTCGCCGAGCGGGACGGGCGGCTACGTGGATATGCTTTTGTGATACTGGAACTGGGAACTTACTAGTTGTAGGAATATAGGTAGCGTTAGACTAACAGTGCCAAAATTAGCTATATTCACAGGGTCATATTTCAGGATTTACTGAAGCTATATCTATGAAATTTGGCAAACTGCTTTAGTACTAGTATATAATTATGAAGGTACAATTTTATCTCTGTAATTGCAATAGGCACTGAGCTACAGGGGGGTCAAAAGTGTGTCGAAACGGTTCGTGTAAATAGTGCATGGCATTCGCGCGGCCTGTTGCTGGAACTTGGCCTGCGCACTGCCGTGCGCTTAGATATTAGATTGCTTAACAGCATCATACAAAGTTATACATCATTTCTGATTTAAAACTACAAAATATTTATTTATAATAAATATTTTCCGGGACAAGGGCAGGAAGAAGAAGAAGAAGATAATAAATCTTATTTAATTAAACTAATATTATAAAGAGAAAAGATTTGAACTTTTGTTTGTTTATTCGTTTGTTAAGATTTAACCCAAAAACTACTGGACCGATTTTCAATATCCTTTCTCCGGTAAAAAGTTACTTTATTGTGAGTAACATAGGCCTATATTTTTAATTATGTAAAACGATAAATATTGTTGATTTAGTGTCACTGCAACACGAGGTCCTGGATAACCTTCACAGGTTTGAGCTTCTTGAATTTTAGAGTAACTGCGCGGAGTCTGGTTACTTATCCCTTGGTTGATGGCTGTAAGATCGCCTCCTATTACACTTGTTCTTTAAAAAGTAATCTAGGTAACCCAGTAGATAAAAAAAAAACTTTATATTTTGTGTCGTTTCGTTCCAATTCACAGCATTTAAGTGCGTCTCAAGTGTAGTGATTTTTACGATGTATCGTAAAACCATTTTGTTCAGTCTACTATCCATTTTGCTTCCTCCTACTATCGTAAATATGTAAGTCTACAAGTTTTGATGTTTGTTATTCAATCACGGTTTAACAGATACGGACAACACAATGCACATGGCTAAGATCGTGACAAGAATTAGGTCGTATGATATATGTACTTTTGTCAGTTGTACGTTCCCCTGGGAAAACGTTCGACTTTTATGTAAGTGAAACCGCTGGCTAAACCTGTTATCTTGATAAAACTCTCCGCGACACTGGAGCCAGGACTACGACTTAGGTATACATTTAGCGACACACAACAGTAATTCCGCCTACACACCCATTTAGGGTTTTAGGCAACTCCCAAAAGGTACTTTTCCTCTGTTCTCTGGACCAGCCCAGTAACACTGGCTACTCGCTACACTTAAATATTTAATAGTCATTTAGTCGGGCAGCTGTGTGGCCGGTGTGGAGCGCCGGCGGCCATTACCGGCCATTAGGTGGCGCCACCGGCCACGATACACACTATCTCATAATGTTCACGGAAAGATGTCGAACTTAAGTGTAGCCCGCTGTATCGAGTTATTGATTTTATTGTTCGCTAAAGTTGAGTGATTTATTAACTGCTATTAGTTGAGAACTTCCCCTTAAGTGACAATTGACGGCTGAGATGGCGGTTTTTAGAACGGAAAAGTGCTGCGTAATCCAGCGAGTATTTTAACTGGTTCTAATATTTACAGGGTTTATAGCTCGTGGTTCAAAGAAATAAAATAAAGTCTATTAGTCCTTACAGTTAATAATATTTAATATTGCATCAGCATTAGATATTATATTATTACTTTTATTTTTAGTTTCACCTGTCCCGGTGTTGTTTTTTTTTTCCGATGGGAAAAATCATCTTATGACAACCCCCGCTCTTGGGCGGAGCGGGAGATAGTGTCAGACTCTGAAAAATCACGTTTGTTGTTTGGAAGCCCCTCTTAAATATTTATTTTATTTTGATTTAGTATTTGTTGTTATAGTGGCAACATAAATACATCATCTGTGAATTTCAACAGTCTAGCTAACCCGGTTCATTGGATACATCCCAGTGATAGATAGACAGACAGACAGAAGGACAGTGGATTATTAGTACTAGGGTCTCATTTTACCCTTTGGCTACGAAACTCTAATAAAATAAATACAATAGTAATAGGTACTATTTGTACAAGTTTGAGAACGGGTTGTTATTTACTTTTAATTCTTGATAATAAACAATTCCATTTCAATTTTATATACAAAGAAATGATCACATTAATGCAATGTGATTTTTTCATACTAATTTTACATACGTATTACGTATACACTATAAAGGTAGCCTATACTACTCGTATACTGCAGTTTTGCCTGTAAATGACCCTTGTAATGAACAACTAATTTATGGCGGCTATTACCCACCCGGCGCGAGATAATGACCGCGCCGTGTTTTTATTAGCTCACATGAAGATACTGCTCAAAGTTTCCCGAACGAGAGAATAGCGCTAATCACGACTTGTGATCTCGCCACATTTGATCAGGGCCTCAAGTCTGCTATTACAATAGTGACAGAATGGTCTATCATTGATTTCATAATTATTGATTTTGACAAGTTTTGGTAATCTACTAATATAATGGCGTCATTATGACTTTCCGATGGTCAACCACTGACACTCCATTGAAAAAAATGACATAGAATGGTAATCTCGTACATAATGACAAATGAATATCTGACGTAGGCGGTAATCTGCAAAAATTTTGACAGTTCCTTTGATCAGTGACCTACCATTACCTACGACGTCATTGCGCAATTAGTGCTTTTAATAAGCTCGATATTGTCATTCTACCACAATTCTATTACAAGACCATTGACCGATAAATGATTGATCATTATGAATTAGCAGATTACAAACTTTTAGCAAAATGACAGTCGGATCGTGTTGGAATAACGAATTTATAAAAATAGCAGACTTAGGCCCCAGGTAAGATACCAGATTCAATGTGGCTAACTTTAACTTTATATGAAACTTTAAGAAAGAAAAATAAAACGCTACTATCGTCAACATCGAGCATGATTGAAAATATTGTTCTTCATCTAACTAACGCAATCTAACGCGATATTTGACGCAAAGGCAACGCGAAAAAAGACAGATAACGCCTGAAAACTCTGTTATATAAATATATATATATTCGTTAATTCCGTGATTTACTCGCATATTTTACAAAACTTGTTCCCTTTTTTAAACCCTTATAAGTTTTCGAAAAAATTGTCTTCATTTAGAATCTTGATAGAACTAGCAAGGCTCCAATTGTTATATTTTTTGGCTTTTTTAATTTTTGAGTAAATTGTGAAGTGTCAAAGTTAATGCAAAATAGCAGATTTACAGAAGACTTTACTGGATTAGTTTTACACGCATTTGTAAATTGATTTCAATAGAAGCCTAGATAATAATATCTACAAGAACTGTGTTTCTAAAGTATCTAATGAATAATGTGTAATAACATCATAATCAAGTAATAAGAGTGGTTGTATAAAAAACAGTGAAAATGTGTGTCGAGTTGCATCTCTTTAAGACTTGCTTACAAATTATAAACAATCCACAGGGAAAATATGCGTCACGTCCGCCCTAAACAGCCAAACGCTCCGCATAATGCCGTAGCCACAAGCATAGTGCAACAAGTCTACAGCGCTAGTTTTCAGCGTAGGCGGAATGATATTGTGTTGAGCAATTCTATACTATTTTGTAATTATTGTAATTGCATTTTATTTTTGTAGTTGCGGGTTCTGCAAAGGGAAAGCACTTTCGACGCCGTCCCAGAAAGCGGACTAGTTCACGACGTAAATAAATAAGACTGTCTGAAAAGATTTGAGGGAGGCCTTTGGGAGCTGTGGTATAGAGACAAAAATTTGTTTGTCAGAGTTCTATAGACTAAATCAGGCAGGTGTCTGCCCAGGAGATCGTGGTTAACCGCACGGGTGGATCAGCTTCACGATTCAGAAACACTAGTCGAGGTTGGGTAGTAGATGAGTGACTATTCCTCACATACTGAGACTCCTACTATTGTTACCATTTTGGTGTACAATAAAGTTTATTCTATTCTATTCTATTCTATTCTTCTCGATGGCTTAAGAAGACGTCTTACATGGCAAGTAACATTTGTAGACCATTGGCAGCCGTTACGGGTTGTGTGTGTCGACCTGACTCGAATCTGGTCCGACAAATATTTAGTCACTGGGACAGCTCTGTCATTGGCCTCGTACAAGTCGTGGAAGCTGCAGGTAGTACATGATGGGCAGGAAAGGAGATAATTATCCTGTGAAAGGAATCCAGACTGGCACTGTATTTGCGATGGGTCAAAGATACCTTGTACTTATCTTACTAGACTTACCTGTCCATTTGGACAGATGTCATCTCTGCAACGACCAACCTACAAGATAATCTGACATCGTATAAACCAAATAGGCAGTCTCAGGCATTTCACGTGCAAGCATGTTCGTAACATGTATATGTATTATACGATAATAGCCAAAACATCCAGACGTTAGCAACGCTCTTGCCGTCTAGAGGCAGCAGAATATCATAGCGAGTGTCAGTTGTCTCGAGCAGACAGTTTTTTACGAGTATTTATTTGTTCTGTTGTTACGGAACAATTGCTGTCCTGTCTACTAGTAATATTGATCCCTAATACTCTGTAGTCACGAGAATATTTTCTGAATTTTTTGAAGCAATAGAATAGTATTTTTGTAGTGCTAAAGCAGTGGCTAGATAAAATAATTGATGATGCATGCTAAGCTGCTACAACGCGGTGAGAGAACGGGTTGCTAAGCGCATTTTTTACAAGATCTTTCACAAAAATCTCTGACCTTTCCAATCATGTTTTAACCTGTCGACAATAAAAGTAACGACTCAATAGTTCCCACCTTTGACTTTGACCTTATCATCAAAAAAATACACACTAATACAAATCAGAAACAGGCGAGCCCAGCAGGAAGCTGATGTTATCACAATAACAGTCGCACCTCCGAATGTTATATACAATCAAATGGAGGAACCCTGTCGAACTAACTTATTGACTACAAAAAACTCGGGTCCAACAAAAGTAATAAATTCAATATATTTGTACAGACTGGAGCCTTCCGTATTACAATAACAATGGCGGCTACAATAACGCACATTTACAGAATGAGGCACATTTGCAAAAGTTCTGCTACTCAACTATTCTATCCAATTTCTATGAAATGGAATAAAAAATATGTAGAGAGGTAGATACTGAGCGAATTATAGGTTTTTGTGTTTCGGGGAAATTGAGCAGAATAGGATGTTGTGTGCCTTTGAATAAATAAATATATTCGCATTTACTTTTCAATAGCAAATCTATTCTTAGTTTCAATATTTTTTACGCACAAACAGGTACATATACACTATACTCTTTACACATAATTATATTAAATACCTACAATACATAAATTAAAAATATATATTCATATTACCGGTCACAATGAGCCTTTCGAGGTTGCCACCGTCTTTCCTTGCAATGTCAACCTTGCGAAGACACTCGGACGGAAATTAAGTGTAACAAAACTTTTATTGTTTTGGTATTATACTTTTACCGATATGGTATGCGTACTGCGTGTACGCGCCACGTTGTTCATGCATCATGATTACTCTGTGACCGTGAACGCTGCGAGCGTGCTTGTATATTCGCTCCGTGTAGTCTGTGCGGGATTGTTAACAGTCGGGCTTTGACGGCATTTTGTGAAATAATAACAAAAGTTTTCACGAATCAAATTAAATACTTTTTATACGTTGCTTTTTGTTATTTTTATTTTTGTAAAATTTTGTTTAGTTCACTTTTTTTGTGACATGTGCAAATAAAATCACCAAGAAAATTAACAATGCATTGAAAAAACTAGATAACGCTCTCGTTTTTATGCACATCTCTAGGCCTAATATTTTTTTTTTTCAATGGGAATCCAATCTGCGACCCGCAGCGCTGCAGCCAATCGCTCAACTGCCAGCCACGCCATTAAACAAAACTTCATATTGTTGGTTCAGCAAGAATAATCTAAGTCTTGAGTCTAAAATACAAATTAATGTTCCAAATTGTGCGTTTATTACTGTTCTGAAAGCAAAAATTCTTTTTCCATTTAAAAAATCTGCACGTATACTGACAGACTTACAAAAACTAAAATAGAAAATCAAGATCCTGGGAATTTGTGGAAAACTAGCTTGTGAAGCCCTTCTGTAACCTTACAAAGTTGTCAAAAGATAACAAAAGTAGCTTTATTTCAATAATACATACAAACGGGATAACGATTAAACCTAATGAAGTGAACGAGATGAGATTGAGTCGCGACCTATATGCTATCTGAAAATGTAGCGACTGCTTTTTTTAAGGTAATATATAAAATGTAATAAAAGGAATAGACAGAAATAATCCAAAGAATTACTAAACTTAAGTGATAGTGGGCAGGGCTCATTGCTCGCAGAACAGATGGTCGATGGTTCTGGATTAGAGACCGCGTACTGGAAGACGCTGCTTTGGAAGGGCTCTAAAGTGCTCATGCCTTTGTGAGAGACATGAGAATCCTATGGATGCGAGACGCACAGAACCGGTCGTTGAGACGACACTTGGGGGAGGCCTGTGTCCAACAGTGGACGTATATCGGCTGAAATGATGATGATGATGAAAGATCCTGTGCAAAACCAAAAGATGTGTTTGTAAGATGGTACGGTTTGTATAATTCAAGTTGCCACAAATCACTGCCTTGTTTAAATAAATAACAAGAATTTCCATTTTCCATCAGGCGTTAGTAGTCGTTTTAATTGTTGAGCCTCGCATACTGCACCAGTTAATTTGTAATTTGTTTTATTACTTTATTCAACAATAGTTTTCTTTATTTTACTAGATTAAGTTTAGTGAAACGACATAATATATCACTGACGATAACTTGGTGTTTTGCTATATCACTAGATACTTTCAGTAAGAAGACCTAATAATCAAGAATATTCGATATCTGCCGGGATTTCGTGATATCTCTAGTAGTCTAAGATCCGATTAAGAACGACCTTCACCGGTCTGTTTAATGGATGAAACGTATTTTATTATAAATTTAGTGTATTAAATAATATAACGCGGGTGGGTTGCCTAAGAAATTCCTGGCCAGACTATTATTAATTAAAAATTGAAAATTTATTTTATTTTTAGAAAAATGCACAACCGTTATCCATACCAGATTTTTTTGCAGACAACACTATAACATCGTATTCGTAATGAAACAGCGTTTATTTTGATATAAAATTTGTTGTATATAAAAAAAAACACGCCTGTTTATACATACTTGTTTATACCTGGCAACCCATAGCTATGCCAGGAAACAAATAGGCAACCCAACATTTTTATGTTCTAAAGGCTTCACTCTTTCGGTTAGTATTAAATTTATTCGTTAAACACACCGGTGCATTTTACAAAAAAATAAAAAATTGTTTGGCCAGGAATTTCTCAGGCAACCCACCCGCGTTATATTATTTAATATACTAAATTTATCATAAAATAGGTTTCATCCATTAAACAAACCGGTGAAGGTCGTTCTTAACCGTATCCTGTACTATAGGGATTTCGTGAAATCCCTAATATCCTCATTTTCCTGCGACATAATAATACACGTTTTGATTTGATTAAAATAGTAATTAAAGACAAGACGTTTGTCGCTTCTTGTAGCGTCGCGCTGACGCCTGCTACGACTGCTACGCTTTCGTGGGCTTTGTAGCACTTGCTACGACGCCTACGAAAGCGTACGAAAACGTGATTTTATTTAATAATTTTATCCAACCATTTAACAAATCCATTCATTTTTCTATACCTTAACAAACTAAAAACGAGCTTACATGGAAACGCACTAACACCACGAGAATAATAACTTCACATATCATGGAATAAAACACGGCTTCTACCGCAAAACGGGAAATCTAATTCTCCCGCGGCGAAGTGAGCTGGTGTGTATACCAGGCGCACAGAAAGACTTTGAAGTTATTTTTGGCATTACAATGGCTCACAGCGTCACGAGGACCTTCCAGTCAACAACCCTCGGATAGAGTGGCGCAGGCCTCCTCCTACACTTATATTAATAACTGGTTTTTGGTGAATCTACCGTTTACCGGCTCATACACAGTCACAATCTTATACTACAACTACTAGTCGCAATCTATTACTTTGTGAGGAAAGGACACACATTCGAATTTGTTAAGATAAGTAAGCTAGCTGATTTTAAATGGGGAATTATAAAACGAGCGACTAAAAAAAAACTTAGCGACTGATGATGAGATACTGTTTTAATAACTTGAGCGGTATGAATTTGAGTAAGCGACACATTAACTAAACTAACAACAAATATTGATTAACAATAAAATCCAGAACGAGCTTACTAAAAGTAGGTTATTGAAATCCTAGTTAAACGATTAAATTAGTATGTGAGCGACTAAAATAATAAGTGGGCGACTAGAATTATCTAGTCGCAGGTAGATTCATCATTTGAACTGGGTGAAATAGGTTAGGTAAGGTTAGAACTGTGACCTACCGCGCGTGAGCCGAGTGAGCGAAGCGAGCGGTGCCGCGGCAGCGGCCGGCGAACGCTACGACCAAGTTGCTCGCAGATTTTATTTCACCATTTTTTTCGTTGACACACAAACAAATATTAGGTCGCTCAAATATTATGAAGCTTCTCATTTTGTATTTTAAGTAACTCAAATTAAAGTTTCTAAGTCGCTGTTCTATTGATTTCTCGTCACTCGCAGTCAGTCGCTCACTTATTATTTCTATAACCCAAAATAATTATTTTTGTCACTTAAAATTTTAATTTACAGTCACTCGTTTAAATACTACCCATTTTAAATTCTGTAGTTAATTTATTACAATCATTAAAACTAAATTAAAATACAAAATTTGGCTACGATGGAGCCACATAGTCAATATTGTGATAAAGATCCTTAATAAAAATTTTAAAAAAATATCTCTAGAAGAGCCTCTAGTATCCACGCAATAATCATTTTAATTATATATTTTGTATAGCTTGCGTATAAGATTTTAAATTAAAATAATTTTAGAGCATTTTTTAAATTTATTTTTGGAAGCTTAATTATAAACCTAAAATAATTCAAACACATTATTTTCTGTTATTTAATAAATTGTGGTCTTTTGTAAAATATATTATATTTTCGCTCGCTTCAATTACTCGTGAGTGAGATTAATTATTTAATAGTTCAGCAGCAGTCTGCTAATAGAACAAGGTACTTAATTAGATCTAACGAAACCTGTTCGATCAATAGTTGCTTTTAAACGAAATTATTTTTCTATCTTTAAAATATTATTAATTTTATGTTCTAACAAATTCCAATTTTCTGACAAGAAAAAACATTATGTATTTATATCGATATCTCCGTTAAGTTATCATTGTACCCTACATACTACATATACCCTACTACAGATTGCCCAGTCAGAACTGTGACGTCAAACAAATCAAATGCCTACATGTGAACGACCCATCAAATACAAACGCGACGCTGCCACACAAAATATCCACATAGCATACATGCGTTTGAAATGAAAAATGTTAACGAAATGTAATTTGCATCATAGTTCCAAATTCAATATTCAACACCACGGCCGCAACAAAAATAATTGAGCTTTCTCTTTGTACCAAACCCGGTTAAATACATTATTATGATTTTCACTATTCAGATATTCCCATCTATTTTGCAGCTCTCTGTGCCCGTAAACCTGCAGTGAAACTGAGTGAAACCTATCTATGAACTGATATATAGTGAAGAACCAATTTTTTATAATTTTTATTTTTAATTTTGACTTCGCACGTTTTGTGTATTTAGCCAGTAGAAGGTATTGTTTTCAGTCACTTTAAATTACTTTGAGTTCTATTAGAACGCGAATGTTACCATTCTAATGCTTTTGCACTATTTGGGTTTTTTTTTCGATGGGAAAAATCATCTTATGACAACCCCCGCTCTTGGGCGGAGCGGGAGATAGTGTCAGACTCTTACTGACTAAAAAACCCATCCCGTTCCTACAAGCCTTCATACGCGCAGCGGCGGCGGCGGCGAGAGCGCCGTTGCCTGATGCGGTCCAGCCTTCTCGGTAAACTTTGCTGTGGTAGTCAATACTACAATTATTCTCAGCTCCATCATGCTGAAATTGCGCCTGTTTCAATGATTCTACACATTGCCCAATCATGCAGTCCCTTGAAATATAAAATACGACAATTTTACATCACAATATTCATTTTGAATCAATTTACGAATAATTAAAACAGACACTGAATTTCGCTTGAAGAAATCCTGCCAAAAACTTCGGCGAAGCACTTACCAGGCCAACAAAAAGTGACACTTCAGAACAAAAAGTATTTATACCTGTTCCGATATTCTTTTTTCATGTACTTGTTCTCTTATGATTATCCGTACCTGTTCCAATACTCGCAGCACATGTGATCATGTTACCGTGTGCCTGCAGACTGCAGCGCCGCAACAGGTGCGACGCGATACCACTTACTGGCGTTTAACGGGTTGGGCTCGAATCAAAAGCTGGATATAATAGTGAGGTACATATGTAGGTATGTATGTCTGTGTTTATGAAGGTAAAGGAGTTCCTTTTGAGAGATCGGCAAAGATTTTTTTTTTTTTATCTGTTATAAACTAGTACTAGACTGCGATCCCGCCTGATGGTAAGCAGTGATGCAATCGTTGATGGTGAGGCGCACTGGTTTATTAAGAGCCTATTCACTCTAGCCTTGAAGACACCCAAATTATAATCAGACGGAAAGACCGCAGCAGGCAAACTTTTCCAGTCCTTCGAAGTTCGCGGTATAAATGACGAGGCGAAACGCTTAGTCCGGACCGTAGATGTTTCAACAACGTAAGGGTGGATACTCGCCGTGCGTCAGCTTGTCCGATGGTAGAAATGAGATGGCGGAATCAAGTCATGCAATTCCTGCGCACACTCTCCAAAATGCAAACTGTAAAACACCGAAAGGCTGGCTACCCTACGCCTGTGATCAAGGCTTTGAAGATTGGACTTAAAATAATCTGGATCACCAATCAGCCTTTTCGCACGCCTTTCCACTGAGTCCAAAGCTGCCAGGTGGCACTTTGCAGCACCAGCCCATATGTGGCTGCAGTACTCCACACACGATCGGACCTGTGCTTTGTATAACATTAAAAGCTGTCTCGGTGTTAAGTACCGCCGGACTTTTGCGAGAACGCCTAGTTTCCTAGCAGCTACTTTGGCTTTGGACTCAATGAACCGCCCAAAATTGAGGTCGGAGGAAATTTCGACACCCAAGAGCTGAAGGCGGTCGGTACAATCCAATGATACATTCTGAAAAGTAGGAGCCGATGTGAACGGGCTCCTTTTGGCGGTGAACAGACACGCCTGTGTTTTGGCGGCGTTGAATCCCACCAGATTGGTTTCGCTCCACTTGGAGACTGCCTGAAGCGAGATATTCGTACGCTCTACCATAGCCTCTCGTTCGGACCGGATTTGCTCTTTACTAGCCCGAGCACCTGGCAGGTATCTCTCTACAACTGTGCTATCATCTGCATACCCATAGATACCGGGCATCAGCAGATCATTAATATGCAGCAGGAAAAGAGTTGCAGAGAGCACTGACCCCTGAGGAACTCCGGCATTAGTCGCCATGGGCTCTGATGAGCATCCATCGACAACAACTCGAAGAGACCGTTCTCTCAGGAAGTCTTTTACCCAGTTAATCAGTTAAGATGGTACTGAGGTACGCCTTTGAGTTGTGGATTAAATAGCACGAGTGCCAGTAACGGTGCAGTGGCTTCTAACGTATTTTAGGTGCTCGTGTAGTCGTGATTACAAATATGTTGTGAAAGCGTACTTGTAGCAGATCTGTTGGTAGCGGTAATCCATAATTTTAACAGGGGCAATCTGTGATATCAGTTATTTCCATAAAGCACTGAGACGCCACTACTAGAGGTGGCTTCCTCAAAACTTTATATACATACTTAATGTCACGATTCTTCTTCTTCTTAGTCGATACACTCATGCTGGAGTAATCGTGATCATCATTGTGAATCACGCTCTTTGGAGTCTTCAGCACGACGTGATACACGGCCAAAGAAGGTCAAAATGCGCGACTGCACTTTCCTTATAGTTTTAATATGGAATCATTTGTACGAAACTTTGTCCACGATACTCCTAGCATCCGTCTCCAGCACCACATCTCCAACGCTTTAACTTTTTACTTACCTTACTAGCAAACATACTTACACGTGTCAAAGCACTTTTAATTCATGGAGCTATAAAGTTAATATATGTTTATACTATTCAAAGCTCTTTTCCTGGTTCAAAAACTGGCATCATTTACATATTTTTAACAGATGATTAAATTAAATGCCTATTCACGTGAGAGAGTCAAATTATTTCTGAAATAAAATTAAGGAAAACTCTATAAAACACAGACAGATAGCGCGCTCAGTAAAACATACAAATGCTTCAGAAACGTGTACTTTCAGCTCACTACGTTACTAAATAGTGGCGCTTTGAGCGAGCGAACATAATCTACAAACGCGACGAAAAAACGAGAAAAACACCAACATTTTTAATACAAAGTTATTTTAAAATAGCAACATTGTGGTCTCCGCGCAGTTTCGTGATTACAGTATTTTGGTATTCTGCCCGCCTTTGTAACTGACAGCTTTTATATTAGCTCTCAGGAATATGCATGTGTGTGCATATATATATATGTGTGTACTATACATATGTAAGATGTTGCTCCGAAGTCGATTTTTGTGCTATATTTGGTCGGGAACTGGGCCATTGTGTGTCGGGGAATGGACCATTCAATCATGTCTCTGATATCGGGGGGCGATTTATCTACGGGGAGGCTGCAAAAACACCGGGTCGGCTTACAGGACGGGTTTTAAGTAGGAAGTTGAGTAGGAGTGTACCCTTGCACGTCTATCAACGACCATCAAATTCCCATTAACACATCATATTCGGTACCTATGAAGTGACCGTTTTATAAAATTGGTTACTTTGAACTTTGATAACTTTAAATTGCTGAAATATTCGCTTATATTTAAGGAAAGTTGTTCCTCTCTATTTACTTCTTAGTAGTGAATACGCAGCGTCCAATAATATTTAAAAAAAAACATTTGGTTCATTTGTTGAAAATATGTTTTTTTTTTATGTTTAAAACATTGTTTTGGTGATCTAAAACCATCTTCGCTTTATTGCCTCAGGATGTACCCTGAATTGGTCATCGTTGGAGCTGTTGAAAGATCGTTTGAATAGTTTCAAAGTCTATTACTGGCAGAATTGAAGATAGGTAGAAACATATTTCTTGTTGTTTTATATCCATTACCAGTGTAATAATGCTGTATATAAATCTTTATTTATATTTCCAGTAATAAGTAAGGAGACTGCTGGTAACGTCTGTATGCAACAAATTAATCAATAATAATTAATTAAAAGAATGATAGCGATTAACAACAGTATAATAGTATTTCATACACTATTTCATACACCACATCAACTCTTCACACTCACTCCAACACACCCACTCACACAGCACACCACTACTAGGCGTGAATGGTACTAGCGTTTTATTCTGTTTGTTTCTGAGGCATAAATGTTTAGATAGTAAATTGTAAATCCTTAATTGGCTGTAACATTAGTTTATCTTTAAGTAAAATTTTTGTAAAAGAGCTGTGGATTTTGTGAATAAATAAATAAATAAATATTCTCTATTTATAACCATTGTTGTAGATAATCTTTATAAGTCGTATTATTTTGGAATATGAGTTCTACTGTGGAAACTAAACAGGAAAATACCGTGAAATTATACCATATTATCTTCTTCTTCAGGTGGTTCCAAGATAAAATTTCCTAAATAAATGCTATACAACCAGTAATAAGTTATACTTCTATAATCTATACTATATAATATTGGAAAGAGGTAAAGTTTATTTTCAGATTGTGGGAGATAATCTCTTGAATTACTGATCCGATTGGTAAAATTTTTTCAACGATAGATAGCTGCTTTATTTCTGAGTGACCTACGCTATATTTTATCTACGCGTACGACGCCGCGGGCAAAAGATTGTTTTATTATAAAGCACTTTATTTTTTAAAAGGAAGCGGTAAGTATACCTACTTCATTAACATTGCGTAAATAAAAAGTTGTTACATTGGCACTCAGGTTATAAAAACACCACTTTCTTATACTTATTTATATGGTGATATAAAAGAAATCACAAAAAAAAAAATAAGATTATGGTGTAAACTAGTCTGCGATCCCAGCTGATGGTAAGCAGTGATACAATCGTTGATGGTGAAGCGCACTAGTTTATTAAGGGCCTATTCACTCTAGTCTTGAAAATACTTAAATCATATATAATCGGACGGGAAGACCGCAGCAGGCCAAGTGTTCCGGTCCATCGATGTACGCGGTATAAACGACGAGGTGGAACGCTTAATACGAACCGTAGAGGTGTTAACAATGTAGGGGTGGACACTCGCCATACGTCGGGTTGTCCGAAGGAAGAAAGGTGAAAGCGTAATCAAATCATGCAAGTAATTCCTGCGAACATTCTCTTAAATTCGTCCTGTAGAATATCGAAAGGCTGGTTACCCTACGTTTGTGCTCCAGGCTACGTAATTTTATACGTCAAGACCATAACACATACTTTATTGGGTTGTTTTACATAAACAGTGTCTAATAAAAAAGGCTACACTTCAGCCTCAAATTCAAGTAGGGTCACAGTGAGTCTAATTGATTGTCACGGTATTTATAAAACCTCGACGAAAGGGCGGAAATCAAATATCAAAGGTCACACCATTTATCTTTTCAACCTTCTGAAAGTTATTTTCAAACGTAGTTACGACGATTTTTAGGATCGATCTTGTATGGGATGTTTATTTGAATAAGTTTGCCTTTAGTTTACTGGTGGCAATTGCTATTGCAGCGCGTGAGGTTCGTTTCTGGGGTAGGAAAAAAGCCATTGGGTTTTTTGTTAGAGTTTTTTTTTTGTAGCAACCTGTCAAGTCTGGATTTGTGCCCGATTTTTGATACTAGAACCACCAGCTTCCACCAACCACCAACACCATGGAACTTAAAAATAACTAACTAGTGTGAGTTTACGACAGCTCACACTGGTACTTTACCTTGAGGGAAATACAGATCTGATGTAAAACATATATTATGCTTAAATCTTGAGTAAGACTCAGGCAGAAAAAAACCGTAAAAAGAAATCATTTACGTAAAATCAGATATTTCATCCTTAGCTTCGACTCGTAAAAATATCTAGGTCTAAACCTTTTACTTCTCTAGTCTGACACAGATTTCACATTCAGTGAAATCAGAATGTAATATTGAAATAGATAGGCGCGGCCTATCGTAATACGATCTTTGATTTCCATCCCGACTGGCTGGGGCTGAAGCCGGGCTGGGGCGCTCTCCTAGATACTTACGACAGAACCGCTCAATACTCTCGTCAACATTCTGCTTTACAATGAATACTTTAAGAATTGTGGAAGCCATTGATACTGGCATTTAGTGTTTCTTTAATGATATAATCGTATCAAATGTTGTGGTTCGTTATCTAGTGTGCGCATATTTTGCTTTCTTGCGGACATTATTTTCAAAAGGAACAGTTTGACTTTACCAAACTGAATAAACGACTAGTACAAGACTAGATTCAAGTATTTCTCCTAAACTTCAGATCAACCAAAATATCTTTTACAAAAAAGTGTTAAAGGTTTAAGTTCTTGCTTAGGTATTCAAACACGTAATAATAACTCTTATACTGCTTTCTTCGTCGATAAGCATTCTACTAATAATAATCTATATACCTATCGGTCGTTGCAACTCCCAAATTTTAATATACAAAAAATATGTATTTTTTTCCTTCCCTTATAATTCTCTCTCTGTCTTCCCTTCAATTGCATCTCTTTATCTCTCTTAGTAAACCAATCGCGAGCTACTAGTTTATATAAAATGCTTGCGACAGCCGACAGTCGCTGCATCTGGACGACAAACAGTCTTTGCAGTGAAGAGGGCGTCAATATGTAGCTTTAATGGTAGACTGAGACTGGGTACGGGCAGGTCAACGACTAGTCGTGTCGGAATCGTCTCCGTGCAGTGTAAAAAGCAATACAAGTATTTGAATTTAAAATCGCAGATAATAATATACTACAAATTATATGAATTTACAAATTTGAGGTACACAAAGTTATAGATATACAAAGGTAAGTAAGTTTGAATCAAAGTAAATAGATTATTAACAGGTAAAGCATAAGGATTTATGTATTAAACTGCAGTAAGTAATGATGACACAGGTACAGCGTGTTTCCTGGTTGACAATGTGATGACGTTTTGATTTGCATCTCAACTGCATAACATGTGCATATTATACAGGTCAGGTAACAACTAAGACATTATACCAGCATGTCAAAGATAGTCGGTTTGTACAGCAGCCGTGGCACGATAAACATGACGGTTTAGTCTCGTGTAACTAAAGAGAGAATCCTTGGTGTACAATACACCACCATTTTGTTAGTTCTGTTGTTATCTTTTTTGCCTTTTATTATAAGAGAACGTACCTATTTCATTTAAAAATACACAAATCTAGAACTAAGGCAGCTACTGAAAATTTGTAAATTAATTAACCGGATAACAGTTTACCTTTCCCGGATAACGAGTCCAGCATCATATGCTCGGCACTCACCCTTATTTGTGATTAAGGACTCACAGTTTTATTTTACAAAAATACTACAAGTATAAGAATTCATTACTCTTTTTTAAAATATTTACAAATACAATTTAGTCTTTGTAAAGAAACAATGATTCAAGCGACTATTTCCATCTAGCAACTCCAGATTTGCCAAGAAGCTATACTTCGATGCTACCTAGTTTGTAAAATAGTATTGTAAGACTCGACGGAGATCGCGGCTTTGTTTCTCTAAGTTTATCCTAACTCGGACTTCACGTCGTTAGCAAGTCGTCCCGATCTCGTCTCGTAACCAATAAATGGGTTGCTTTGCTTGTCTTATTCAATCTATTTACCATCGGAAGTTATTACACAGTATATTCTTCGATTTAACGATATTTAATATATGTCCGGTTTAGTGATTAACGTGTATTTATTTAGACATCCCCTTTGCGTCCCTTCAGTCTCTACTCACACGTAGTGACATTTTGTTTGTCACACTACCGTAGTGTCGAACTACCGTAGTGTTGAGCTTCTGTGGCGATATCGTCTATCACACCTGCATTATGTCAAGCTTCAGGGTGTCGCACAGGCGTGCATTCGAAGTATGGTGAGTCGCAGTACAGTTTTTTCGCACAAGCGTTAATCGTACATTCATTTGTCGAGCTCACGTAGTACAATGTTTAATTCTTAACCCTACATGGCAATAATTCTACACGAGCTTGCTTATAAAATGAATGGTCTAGAATTAACATTAATTGACCTTTACGAGCAGTATCTTACAATTTGCTGTCGATCGCGCAAAGTTCTACGAGATAAATTTATTCACAAAGCTGTCTATTACATTATGTACTAAAATTAAATATAACATAGATTTAATCTAACAACAATTACGACTACATAATTTTGTATTTACGTAACAAGAATAAACTTTTAAGAAATTACATCTAAACAGTTTTTCTGATCTACGTTCGTTTTGTATGTGGGAACAGGTTTCAATCCCCAGACCTCAGATTACCCCAAACACATCGCATGTTTAATCGTAAAGAGACACAACTCAAAAACGATGTGTTTGAAGATTAAATCATGAAACCTAAAGTTTAATGGTTCATTTTCAAATAATTTTGAGTTTGTTTTTCTTATCATTAAGCGTGTGACATATCCCAGACTTTAGAAATACGCTGTTTTTTATTGTGTTTCACATGGAAGCTGGGAAGACTAATTTAATAAAAATATATTGTACTGAAATCCCACCAACAAAAAAAGACGGGTTGCACTCCGGGAGTGCCGGCAGAAGTGAAAACTTGATTATTAACGTTGAGCATGTTTGATATTTTGGAATGGTTAGGGAATAATTTTGCACCAATTGCTTTATCAGTATAAAAGTACTATCATTTATGTGGTAGAATACAATATTCATTTATTGCGCTATCGTACACAAACATGACAATTTATATTACATTAAAAATTTAACACTTTAAAACTATCACAATTATTTTACATTAAAAAGTTTATCTCTCCGAAAAACTACTGAGGTGTCAAGGGACACCCGGATGGAACGAAGTTCCGTTCTGGCTTGCTTTCTATAAGAGAGAGAAAGAGAGAAAGACAGAGAAACATGCGCACGCCGCACGGCTTACAATAGCTTACTATAGAAAAAGTGTCGTTACAACTTTTCGTGAGAATTTTTTCCGTCTAGCCAATACAATATAACTAAAAAATACTATCCTATTTTATGTACATTTTGACAGCACTATTTCAACATCTTCGAAACCATGAAAACGACACTCATGACGAAAATGTTGATAATTTCTGACATCCGCCATCTTAGATTTACATTTTGACAGCACTATCGGCTTCAACAACCTCGAAAACCATGAAAAAGACACCCATATCGAAAAAGTTGATAATTTATTGCAGCCACCATCTTAGATTTAAATTTTGACAGTACTATCGGTTTCAACACCCTCGAAAACCACGAAAACGACACCCATGAGGAAAAAGTTGATAATTTCTTGCAGCCGCCATCTTGGATTTACATTTTGACAATACTATCGGTTTCAACAGCCTTGAAAACCATGAAAACGACACCCATGACGAAAAATTTAATAATTTTTTGCAGCCGCCATCTTGGATTTATATTTTGACAGTACTATCGGTTTCAACACCCTCGAAAACCATGAAAACGACACCCATGACGGAAAATTTGATAATTTCTTGCAGCCGCCATCTTTGATTTATATTTTTACAGTACCAACGGTTTCAACACCCTCGAAAACCATGAAAACGACACCCATGACGGAAAAGTTGATAATTTCTTGCAGCCGCCATCTTGGATTTATATTTTGACAGTACCATCGGTTTCAACACCCTCGAAAACCATGAAAACGACACCCATGACGGAAAAGTTAATAATTTCTTGCAGCCGCCATCTTGGATTTATATTTTGACAGTACTATCGGTTTCAACACCCTCGAAAACCACGAAAACGACACCCATGACGAAAAAGTTAACAATTTCTTGCAGCCGCCATCTTGGATTTACATTTTGACAGTACTATCGGTTTCAACACCCTCGAAAACCACGAAAACGACACCCATGACGAAAAAGTTGATAATTTCTTGCAGCCGCCATCTTGGATTTACATTTTGACAGTACCATCGATTTCCACGCCCTCGAAAACCATGAAAACGACACCCATGACGAAAAATTTGATAATTTCTTGCAGCCGCCATCTTGGATTTATATTTTGACAGTACTGTCGGTTTCAACACCCTCGAAAACCACGAAAACGTCACCCATGACGAAAAAGTTGATAATTTCTTGCAGCCGCCATCTTGGATTTACATTTTGACAGTACCATCGATTTCCACGCCCTCGAAAACCATGAAAACGACACCCATGACGAAAAATTTGATAATTTCTTGCAGCCGCCATCTTGGATTTATATTTTGACAGTACTATCGGTTTCAACACCCTCGAAAACCATGAAAACGACACCCATGACGGAAAATTTGATAATTTCTTGCAGCCGCCATCTTGGATTTATATTTTGACAGTACTATCGGTTTCAACACCCTCGAAAACCATGAAAACGACACCCACGACGGAAAATTTGATAATTTCTTGCAGCCACCATCTTTGATTTATATTTTGACAGTACCATCGGTTTCAACACCCTCGAAAACCATGAAAACGACACCCATGACGGAAAATTTGATAATTTCTTGCAGCCGCCATCTTGGATTTACATTTTGACAGTATTATCGGTTTCAACACCCTCGAAAACCACGAAAACGACACCCATGACGAAAAATTTGATAATTTCTTGCAGCCGCCATCTTGGATTTATATTTTGACAGTACCATCGGTTTCAACGCCCTCGAAAACCATGAAAACGACACCCATGACGAAAAAGTTGATAATTTCTAGCAGCCGCCATCTTGGATTTATATTTTGACAGTACCATCGGTTTCAACACCCTCGAAAACCATGAAAACGACACCCATGACGAAAAAGTTGATAATTTCTTGCAGCCGCCATCTTGGATTTACATTTTGACAGTACCATCGGTTTCAACACCCTCGAAAACCATGAAAAAGACACCCATGACGAAAAAGTTGATAATTTCTTGCAGCCGCCATCTTGGATTTATATTTTGACAGTACCATCGGTTTCAACACCCTCGAAAACCATGAAAACGACACCCATGATGAAAAAGTTGATAATTTCTTGCAGCCGCCATCTTGGATTTACATTTTGACAGTACCATCGATTTCCACGCCCTCGAAAACCATGAAAACGACACCCATGACGGAAAATTTGATAATTTCTTGCAGCCGCCATCTTGGATTTACATTTTGACAGTACTATCGGTTTCAACACCCTCGAAAACCATGAAAACGACACCCATGACGAAAAAGTTGATAATTTCTTGCAGCCGCCATCTTGGATTTATATTTTGACAGTAAAAGTGTCGGTACAATTTTTCGTGAGAATTTTTTCCGTCTAGCCCCCTTTCACAACGCGCGATAAGGGATAGCTGTCTACTCTCCATCCGTCTTACGCTTTTTCGATCAGGGTCACGTGTCCTGACGCGAGTTTAAGATTTTATACCCAACGCCGCTAAAGAAGTTTTCACTTCAAAAATATTGCTGGTGCTTCATTTTCCAATCCTGCAATCGTATCACACACTGTAACAGAGAGCCAGTGAAAATTTTATGACCAAGCGCCCAGGAATGGAGCGGTGTTTAGACCATTAATATCGCAAAGCGGCCCAAGTTTACACGCCGCGGGCTTCGTTCGTAAGCGTAATATGAGTATTTTGGGTTCCTTATTTGCTGATAACGTGTACTAGGCGCGCATAAGCGATCAAGTCGACATCAGAGCCTGGATATTACTAAGTAGTCGATAGGGAAAGGTTTCCTTTATCTACTGTCATAGCATAAAGTTCTAAATTATCAAATAAAAAGTAAATTCGATATGTTTCTTAATTCAATGTCAATGAATAATAATATCTGTTCACAATATAGTTTAGCTCCATTTCTACATCATCTGTGGCAGCGGTGTGCATCTGCCTTTACCTCACAGTTAAATGCAGGGCTTGAAAACGTTACCAATTCACATGAAAAATAACGTTAAGTAACGGTATTTCCATAGAGATACTTGCATATCGGTATGATTTGGTAGCGTTACTTAGTAGCGTAACATTATAAGAACGTTAAAAATTGCGTTAAAAATTAACGGTATTTTTAATGTTATTGTGAAAATAGCGGTAACAAGTAAACGGTATATTTTGGTTATTTTATACGACGTTGCCGTTTTCTCCAAGGCCGGTCGCCGGCGCGGCACGGTGGGTG
Source organism: Mythimna ferrago (assembly GCA_910589285.2). Lineage (NCBI taxonomy): Eukaryota > Metazoa > Arthropoda > Insecta > Lepidoptera > Noctuidae > Mythimna > Mythimna ferrago. The sequence goes on from OU342698.1 coordinate 20,431,794, forward strand.
GTGGCGGCGGCGCGCGCCCCTCTGACGCGCTGTTGCCATTTCGTTTGTCGTCTTCTCAACTCTCATGGCAGTCAGACGCGCTTACAGAACCCGCTCGCGAATTATTACTTCAATTTAGATTATCTATTACAGCTGATTTAGTTTTTATGTTTTGAGTAACGATTAAGAAAAGTTCAACATGGGGCGTAAGAAAAGAAGGATTGTTTGTCAACTCGCTTAAGCGATTCGCGCGAGTCCGAGCGAGCTGGCACCTTCTGATTTCACCTACTTTTTCTGTAGTCACCTCGCTCAAACGTATAAAGTTGTCAAACAAAAACAGGTTTAAAACAATCACTATAAATAACTAGCTATTGCCCGTGGCTTTGTTCACGTAGGCTATACCGGTTACGTTAAAGGTGAGGAATGAGGCGAGTAGAATGCGGCCAATGGTGCACGGTACCCAAGTTACTTTAAAAACATTTTACGTTACTTTTGACTTTCTCATGTTACCTGCACCTGTATGGTCTTCACCGGACATAATAAGATCGGGAGGGTCATCACCATCATCATCATTTCAGCCGATACACGTCCACTATTGGACATAGGCCTCCCCCTCGCTATAATGACCACTCCCCAAGTGTCGCCATTTAGACGCTATAATGATCGATGCCCACTGTTTGACATTAAGTCTCCCCTAGCTATAATGACCTATGCCCACTGTTGGCCATAAGCCTCCCTCAAGTGTCACCACCTGAGCGTTAAAATAATTGATGCCCACTGTTGGACATAGGCCTCCCCTCGCGATAATGACCTATGCCCACTGTTGGGTATAAGCCTCCCCAAGTGTCACCACCTAGGCGCTATAATGATTGATGCCCACTGTTGGACATAGGCCTCCTCTCGCTATAATGACCTATGGCCACTGTTGGGCATAAGCCTCCCCAAGAATCGCCATTTAGGCACTATAATGATTGATGCCCACTGTTGGACATATGCCTCCCCTCACTATAATGACCTATGCCCACTGTTGCACATAAGCATCCCCCAAGTGTCGCCATTCAGGTGCTACACTGTAATCGTAGATATTGTAAATTTAATTATTTTTCTTACAGTCTGTTAAATCTATTTCACTAGAATGACAATTTCTGATAGTGATTACAAAATGTTAACTGTTGCGATTGGACGAGAGCGACGGTAACAAAACTAACTCATAACGATAAAATTACGATAGCGTAGTGGTTTAACGTTACACATGTTTAACGTTAAAATGTGCCAGATTTGACGTTAAATATGGTAACGTTATTTATTAGATAACGATATCTGCATCGAAAGGCGGTAACGATACCATATTTTTAACGGTATTTCAAGCCCTGGTTAAATGTTTGATTTGGCGCCATAATATTTACAATCAACACTATATACTCGTAATATAATAAAGAAATAAAGATGATGAGATTTTGATGAGATTAAAAAAGCCTATTGCTTTTATTTTACATTAAGAAAGCCTAGTACTTTTAGAGATTACCAACTACAAACAAAAAAAAACAAACTTTACCTCTGTATTATATTAGTGTAGATTTAATAAAATATTCGTGTAGTAGGTGCCTACTGTTATAAACATTGTGAATGACTTACCTAATAAGTGACCAGTCATAATTGATTAAACGTAAGCATAGAACCCACACGCTGGGTTATATGCTTACATTTAATCAACTTTCTGGACCTACCAATTACCTACAAGTGCAAGTAAACATAAACTTTCCAATTATCTAATAGTATATTCTAAGATTTCTGGAGTAGACAGGGTGGACTGTATAAAAAAAAGTGAACTATTGGTTGTAAATATTGGAGACTTTAATACTGGATACCTACTAGGAGTTCAGAAATGATGGACAGGCGGCGTATCGGTATGAGTAGCCTGGATACTGTGCTGGTATGAAAGAAACCAATCCGGCAATGGGTTAACGAATCCGGCAGACTCCGCTAACAAGTACCAGAAGCGCAGAAGTAATAGAGAGACTCTCTGCCAATATAATCGGTGTATTGGTTTCTAAATTATTGTTGAGGTTTGAAGAGTTATGAATGCGGTTTGTAGTACCTACGTTGGTTTAGATCCCGATGAACTTTCACTGAATTGATTGAATTCGGTTAGCTTGAGGAAATTGCTTCATGGCAAAATTTAAATTGATTGTAAAGCTATTTTGGCTTATGAACCATTCTGTAGAATAAAGAGAATTAAAATCCTCACCCACGTCCTTTCAGACTTTTTTCTTCCACTTCGTCTCAAACCAGTCCTTTTCACATTATCTATTAAAGTCCCCACAGGTTTTCTCAAAGCTTCTAAGAAAATTTTCCAGCTTAGGTCATTAATAAATCCGCTACTTAGGATCAGAGTTGCAAGTATTGCCTGTGCAACGTAGTAACATGATTTTCGTAGAATGAGGTAATAAAAGTACAGAATTTAATATTACAAAGAAATATAGAAGAGAAAATTAACAGAAAGTACTCTCCAGCGACATATGCAATGTCGTAGAATGAACGAAGCTTAGTTTCCAAGTTTAAACGACCACTAACATTACAAAGTCATGTTGACACTCCCAAGTGTCGCCGGTTCCCGTCACACTCGCGTTATCATCTACAAGTCGTCAGACATCGCTATCTGTTGGATACAAGGCGGCAGAGAAGTTAGGTGTATTAGTGATAGACAAACAAACACACAGACCTCTAGCTGCTTATAGCTAACCGAAGGAAGTGAGTGAGTGGACGTTCAAGTTGTAATTTGTAGATCTACAACAGTCTTGATGACTAGTCAAAGCTTTGTCTATCCTTACGCCCCAGCCGCCGGGATCCTGATCCCAATTTCTATGTCCGAGTGTATGTTAGTTTCGGCCCCTCGTATGTCTTCCAAAGGTTCAGGAACTGGCGTCCTACTGTGAAATGAACCAACACACGTTAAGAAAAAACAGTAATCAGATGCATCCAGTCAGCTTATAAGCAGACCCCAACATAAAAATGCTCTAGGTGCTGCTAAAATAAACTAAAGGCAGAAAGCTCATAATTATGTACGGCTGTTTTTATGATTTAATTCCAAATTCGGACAAATTAGTAGGTACCGTGACTTTTAATTACGAGATTTTTAGTATTAGCTGGAGATCTGGTTTTCTATCCCAATATTATGGAACTGTGTAACTGATAAATTTCAAACTACACAATCTACTGCATACCGGCTCGGGAACATGCCCGACAACACAAACAATGTGGATTATTTGTGGAACTAGGCGTGTCGAAGGCATGGCAAGGCATGGACACTCTTCAACGTCGCGTGGACTTCATTACATTCGCTCCGGATGTGCACACCGAGGATGTTTTTATCCTGTATTGATCTCACTTTGATGACGACGTGTTAGGCACAAGTCGTCATCAAAGTGATTTCTGAAATTCGGTCGGTTATTTGATTTCTAAAAATTTAGAAAAAGTTAAAGAATTTTCATTATAACAGTTTGAAGTCTAAATAAATATGTTTCAATACACTTACTCAAAAACTCACTCTTATACCTACCGCTTTTAGTCACTCAATTTACTGCTTTCCTCACTAGGGCGGAAAAGTGCGCGAGCTCGTCGCCGCTATAATTTATTACGTTTGTGGTACCTCGCTGGGCGCTGAGCAACCCCCACGATTCACGTATCAACTCCTGTTTATTTATTCCTTCGTGTGTTGAAAACTGTCTTATTTATATACATTTACATCTTCAAATCAAATAGCTTTTTTTTGTTTGTGAGAGAAATGCTATAAGTTCAGTTCCGATTACATATCTATACATCTGATTTAAAGAAAACTTTTTTTTTAGTCGACCAAGCCTTATATTAGAGAAATGTATGTTTGTTTTTTTTTTTTTTTTGTAAGAAATGCTGAAAAACGGGGATAACTCAGAGGGCATCAAAAAATTCGTCCACATCGATGTCAATGGGAAAAGTGCCCAGAACGCTGGCAGCATTGCCACGCTGGATGGCAATGCTGATTCGTTGCCTGAAGAAAACTAAATTATTTTAAATTCTAACTAAATGCAAAATTCCAGTTGGATCAGGACACGAAAGCGAGTAATATTTCCGAGTGAATATTAGTGTAAATTACTAATCTGGGCAATTGGAATCTTAGCGAAATCACAGCCTTTGAAAAGCTAATGTTGCCATAACCATTCTAGTAATATTACCAAGGCATCATAACATGAGAGGAGAATACCTACATTCAGTCTGTTACCTTAAAGACATCTACATGAAAGGCACATTAGGGAGTTCACAGCTTACGTATTTAGACGTAAGTTAAAGTTAGAAAGTAATAACATAACTGGATACATAGCGCGAACAAAGGAACGCTTTTGCTAAACTGTCGCAGCTTCTATAGATATATAATAATAAATTGGAGGCGTGGCCGCTACGAGTACTGTCTCGGGGATGTTGGAACAACAGTAAGATAATAAATAATGTTCTTAATATTAAAAATAGTTTTGAATTTAGTATCTCACTAAATTTTAATCAAAAAACAGTGTTTTAGGGTTCCGTAGCCAAATGGCAAAAAACGGAACCCTTATAGATTCGTCATGTCTGTCTGTCCGTCCGTATGTCACAGCCACTTTTTTCCGAAACTATAAGAGCTATATTGTTGAAACTTAGTAAGTAGATGTATTCTGTGAACCGTATTAAGATTTTCACACAAAAATAGAAAAAGAAAGCAATAAATTTTTGGGGTCCCCATATTTAGAACTGAAACCCAATTTTTTTTTTCATCAAACCCATACGTGTGGGGTATCTGTGGATAGGTCTTCAAAACTGATATTGAGGTTTTTAATATCATTTTTTTCTCAATTGAATAGTTTGCGCGAGAGACACTTCCAAAGTGGTAAAATGTGTGTCCCCCCCCTCTAACTTTTAAAATAAAAGAATGATTAAACTAAAAAAAGTATATGATGTACATTATCATGCAAACCACCAACGAAAATTGGTTTGAACGAAATCTAGTAACTAGTTTTTTTTTTTTAATACGTAATAAATCTAAAAAAATACACTATTATTAAAACATCGATCAAAGTTACAACAAACTACAAGAACTTTTATATTATGTTACTTGCTGCTACGGAACCCTTCATGGGCGAGTCCGACTCGCACTTGGCCGGTTTTTTTAAAGGAGTTCTCACCTATTACTAAGATTTGATTTTATATTTATAAATTATTAACTTTTATAAATAAAATAATAAAGAATCTTTTAGTTTAGGTTGTATTACTAGTTTATCAATAAATAATACTAAAATAGAATATTAAATGCCAAAACAATATCAAAAGGTAGACATGACGTGTTATAATCCGAAATCGCCTAGCTGTGAGACACAACCCGGTCGTAAGGTTACCTTTCTCCAGAGCGACCGGCTCACCGGCCACGCACCTTTTGACCGAAACATATACACTGCTCTGCTACATTCTTATTATTACTCATATTTACCTTGAAACTAGGTAATAACAATTACATAGGAAACTTATAAACATTAACACACTTGTGTGCATATGTTTGTTACTTCTTCGCGCTCGATCGGCTGTACTGTTCAGCACAAGCGTAGATCAAGCCTTAGAATAGCATATAGGATGCTTTTATCCCTTGAGTATGTTCCCTTGGGATCATTTACTAATTTCAGGCGGATGAAGTCGCTGGCAGAGCGTGTAAAGATAAGTAAGCATGTCTTTGTCCTGCAGTTAGTCTAGTTTCCCCTTACTTTAATATCTGTGAGACCGCTCTTGCCAGATAGTAAGCAATATGTGAGATGTATGTTGGAGCGAACGAGCCTAGAAGATGCCTGCTTACTTAAGCTTTGAAAGCTAACGGCTCACAGTCTCTATGAAATTAAATCAGTAGATATTTCACGTTCTACTCGCTATTGACACTCCAAACGCTTTACTTAAATCTTCAACAATTCGCCTTAATTTTCAAGTACGCACAACAGTTTAGCTGCACAATAAAACGCACATAACTCAGTCGTACGGTGTAAATAAATAAGTGCTAAGTCAATGGTAACTCATTCAGGGCTGAGTTTACAGCCTCTTATCGCCGAGATCTGCTCGGCGCGAGAGGGAACAACAAATAAAGGCGTACGAGTAGTTAGGAGGTGGGACCCTCTCGTAAACTTTACTGTTTACTCTCGCATACACACGCTGGAATGTTTCGCTGGATTGAGATTGATCGGGCATTTGTAACGATTAGGTTTGTCTCTGATTATGATTTATTTACTAATATGCAATATTAGGATACAGTCTTTTCTTGACTTTGATATATTGTGACTTGAGGTTGGATTCATTAGGATTTTCCTCGTCTTTTTGTTCTCTGCCATTCATGATATCAGCGATAATGTTGAAACGATGAAATTATTGCGATTTCTTAAGTAAAGTTTCACTGGTTAGTAATTTAGACGACGTTCACGCAACTACATTTCGTTGTTTTTTTTTTTTGATTTTTTTTTTGAACTACATTTCGTCAGTCGATTTAGGTATTTTTATAAGCAGTCTATTCTAGATCTCCATAATAGATCGGACTGCAGCTACTTGCCTTAGACTATTGCACTGTTATTTATTTTAAAAGATAAATGTACCTACAAACATATTTGTCGAATTAAAAACACTGAAATACTGTATGTACCTATACACTAAAAATAAGCCTGCCTTTTTCCCACACAAAGGGTTAACTTCCAGTCTAAATAGATGCAGCTGGACACCAATGTTTTACATGGAGTGACTATCTATCTGACTACAGCTCATTGACTGCGTAATATTCGTCTGCCAAGCCTTCTGTCACTCGTCTGAGTACATCTTATCAAATGGGCAATACCCACGAATGTATTAGGTTTTTCTAACTATCCATAACGACTGCCAAAGATCTACGAATAACAGTGAGGTCCGACGGCTTATCTAAGGCACAGTCACAAAATAGATGACAATCTTATGTATGTACTTCAATTTTTATACCTACGCTCGGTGGACGCACACTAATGAGAGTTTGAGCCGGAACTGTTCGACGAGAGGGCCGAGGTGCTCCGAGATATCTTCTCCGTGAGCGGCGTCTATGTGTGCGTTGCTCGAGCGCGCTTTCTATGTAGATTGACTTCTGTACCTATCTATTTTGTGGCACAGTGTTTTAAGATGATCACTATTCCACAACTGACCGCGACAAATGTTTCTTAACCTTTTAGCTCGACCCGTGCAACTGGTATTACGAACACATATCCTGCATCAGGCTTACTATGATATTTTGTGTGTTCTGTTTCACCCTACTCAATACGTTATTGACTAGAACAAGCCACTCTCAGAATATCACTTGTATTCGTGTAAGTACACTGTTCCAACTCGTTGTGGATAATGGACAATACAGTTGTTTGCAAGGCCATCGTGTGCTGTCGGGTAAGCTCGGGCAGCGTCGGAAATTGTCGGGGGGCGTCAGACCCTTTTCATTTTGGGTGATCAACAGTTTGCTACTACGAGACTGAAGACCCGACAAGTGGCTAGGAGTATGCTGTTCACTATATCAAGGGCCCAAGTCCAACAAATCAATCCAACATGAAGGAATATTCAGTAGTATTCGTACTTACATTATAAATGCGGAAGTAATTCTGTTTGTTTGCTGCACTTTAACGAATTATAGGCTGAAGCAATTCTGATTAAATTCCGTAGCTTACCTACCTGTACAGGCAGTCAGACGCTGTTGAGTCTAAACATCAGTCTATACAAGAAGTATCGTGTCGCCCAGTGACTGGGTTGGGGAGGTCTGATAGGCATTCGATCCATGTAAAACGGGTATTCAACCGCAACCATTTAAACTGAAAATTGATCCCAAGCTAGTTGAGAAAAGCTTTTAAATATTTTGACCTACCAAAATGAATTATAATTGATTCAGAAAAATAGATTGAAATTTGAAATTACATATAACAAAGGATACTTTTTTGTTTGCAGAAGCTAGTTGGTTATAAATAAGACTTTAATACGTCAGTACCTACTGTTGAACAATTTCGCCAGAGTTGGCCAGAGAGGCAAATCATTGACGTTGCGGCTCTGGTAATCTTTTAATTAAAAGGCCGTCATTATGGTTTTCCGCTGGCTTGCGACCGACACTTCATTTGAAAATAATTAAAAAATTGCCACCAACAATTCCCTTTCGTGTTTTTTTTTTACTATCGGCAATATTGCATTTCTACCACAATCATCATTATAAATGTATGAAATTGGGAGATTACTTCTTTAGAACTTCTGGCATAAATATTTAAATTTTTAGTATGTTGTTGAGGCTGCCCCGGTTCTGTAGTGCGTCGGAAATGTTTGCATAGAATCGAACTGACGGATTTCATGCGATTATTCTGAAGAAGCTAGCATCTTTGGCGGCTAGAACCCGGGCCAGTGGCAACAGCATTCTAAAAACAGTAGCGGAGAGTGTGCCCTCCCCTTCTTCAGGCATTTTGTGGAGAAGATGAAGCTGGAGTCATCTTCTGTGCTGAATGCTTAGAATAAATTAGTAATTGTAATGTAAGACTAACACTAGGTTTAAGTATTTGTTTACTAACACTATGGATCATTTGTTGTCTGTGAAAATAAATAAATTGTTATTATTATAAAGGTAATGGTGTTGTATTAGATTGTCGGAGATAGCAAACTTGGCTTTAGATATATCTTTACTACCTACATGACTGTGTTTAATCTCTCCTGGAAAGATTTTTGCTGAGAACGATACAAAGTTATATATAACATATTTCTGATCGGTATTCAGTATCTCGAGTTTCAGTCTATCGTTCGCAAGCGCGCCCCAATTCTTGCTTAGTAATTATGACTGAAGTCTTGTTATAAACTTTAATTATCTTGAGTCTTATCTCAAGAGATTAATACAATGTGTATTGATTACAAGTTGCTGAAATAATTGTACGAAACTCAACCGTCTAACATTGTTTAATAACCCATTGAGATGCAAAATTGGAAAAAATAGTATTCATAGCCTAGGTACTCGTATTAATGACGGGTCCAACAGCTGGATATTTTTAACGCTTCTGGTTTCAGAGATACGGTCATTACAAACACAATAACTTTTACAAACTAAGCTTTACGCTCGTTTTTCTCAAAACGACTTTTTCAAAGTTACTGAGTTCTCTGTAAGAATGGTTGCAAGGTGCTGTTGAGGCAGCCCCGTAACTCCTGCGCGTTACCTACTGCACTATATCTCGCAAGCAAGACTACATGACTTTTACAAAATTCGAAGGATAAAAAGAACGCTTCACTTGTAATAAGTGTGCACGTCAGTTACACAAGGGTAACCCTGCCGTTCATTGCTAAACATAAAACCATTAAGTAAATTGTAAAGCTAACGTTAGACTAGGTATAGTATACCTACCTACCATTGAACTAAATTGCCTAAAAAGTTAGGTTATGATTAATTCTTACATTATTGATATTCTGCGGAATACACAAACAAAATCAACTTCACAAGATGATTTTAAATGGACCACAAGTTCTTCACACAATACCTTTAAAAGCTGGCAAAGAGCGCCCTCGACATAATACACGCAGCGCCGAGCGGCGTGACCTTCACCCGGCTTAGCGCAGATCCTTGGCAACAGTCCGTTTTGATCCGGCTTCGACTTCGGCTTCCATTCGACCTGCTACGCTCGTTTGATGTTTATGGCAAATATACGCACAGAACGACTTAACAATTCACGTAAATTCGCTAAATTCCCTCTTTGTACCCGAACGGAGTCAGAAAAATGAGCCAAGTGTTAGGCGAATTCGCACAGGAGCTGAAGATTCCGTATGTACCAAAATAACGCCATAACTATTCATTTATTTTATTATTGACAGGCTCGTGATGGACAACTACCTCATTTGGTGGTAAGCGATGATGTGGTCGACGATAGAGCACGTTTCCCTAAAAGGAATCAATAAACTCACTATTGACTTAGAGAACTAAGGTGGTGGTGACTACCAGAAAATACAGACTTCTATAATTATGATCATCTTTTATTTTTTAAAGAGTTATTTTAACTTTTTTTTAAAGAGTTCTTTTAACTTTTGATTTTCACCGTGGTATATCACGGTGAAAATCTACCACGCTTTCTATAAACTGCCTACCTGATACGGTTACAAACATGTTGTCCAGTAACTTTTTTTTTTAATTAGATAAACTAGTGCTTGACTGTCACTGTGACAATCCCACCAGATGGTAAGCAGTGATGCAATTATTAATGGTGAAACTTACTAGTTTAAAGAGCCTGTTTACTCTAACCTTATAGACACCTGAAATTATAAACGAACAGGAAGGCCACAGTAGGCAAATATAGACAGATAGACGGCGTAAAATTAGTAAGAAGGTTCTAGCGGCTGCGGAACCTTAAAAACTGGCCAAGAGCCCAACTTTATATCATGGAGGATTAGGTGCAGAGCCCAGATTTTTCAGTAGAGGAGCCTTTTTATGTGAGCAGTTGGCGATAACAGCGTCGTGAGTGGCTCCCTATCGACCGGCGATCATATTAAATTTACTTCATGCTCGTAAAATACACGCTCTCATCGATCTGAAGCGTTGAGAGGAACTGTGTGGTCACGCGCGAAATAAAAAAAAGTGCCCAACACATGTTAATTCTTTTTGTTTTTGCCCCAAAACGCGGTTTGTTTTGATTTCCGTCAAACGTTCTCTGCGATTCAGCATTTATTCGATGAATACAATTCCAGAGAGATTTGATCGATATGCCGATTAATGTTTCTAGCTGTGAGACTATATATTATCAGGAAAGTAATGTAAATATTACGTGAAGTGGAGTAGATTTATTTTGTGGAACATCATCAATCACAAGCTCGCTGTAAATTAGGCGCGGAGTGATAACGACACTTCAGATTCTGAGCGTCTAATGCTAACAAAGTGTTCCTACTTCAATCTATATTCTGTAGAATTATACATTACGTCTACCCACGCGATGTTATTACCATACAGGTGGGTGATATTTGTCCATTAGCATTAGGCACACAAATATATAATGCCATATAATTTTACATTATATTAATAATTTTCATAACATCACTCATTTGGTAAAATCTACAGAATAACTATACATATTATATTGTCTTATTGTGTTTTTAATTCAAATTTTATTTATTTTATATTGAAATAGATACTTCTAGCATTAGCATGCGGTGTTATTAATCTAAAATAAATGATAACACTAACCTTACATACCTTTTTTTTTATGGTGGGAAAAAATCATGCATTGACATCCCCCGCCCTTGGGCGGAGCGGGAGATAGTGTCAGACTCTTACTGACTAAAAGACCCACCCCGTTCCTTCTAGCTTTCATACCGGGGCTCGAGTGCCCTTTCGGATAACTCTGGCCCCAGTAGGCTTCGACCCGGCTGGGTCCCTGCTGTTGCTGACAACTCCTTGAGGCGCGCGGGAACAGTGCGAGCCGTCGACGACTTGGGCTTGGTCCGGACAGTTACCAGACGGCCGGACAGTGAGCTACCCATTGCTCACTGTCCGCAAGCCCTCGTCTACGTTGGCCGGAAATCGGGATCAGAATCCCGGCGATGGCGGCGGCGATAAAGCCGTTGCCTGATGCGTTCGGCCTCCTCCTTTGCGAGCATTACTGCTTCGCAGAAGTCGGCGACCGCCTGCCACTCCTCCTCGCTCCGGACCATGGCCTCAACCAAAACCCGGCGCGAGAGGTCTCCGCCGCCGATCGCCCCCACGAGGGCACGGCGATGCTCCGCCCAAGCAGGGCACACCTCGACTGTGTGCTCCACCGTGTCCTCCGGGCGTTCCGCACAGTGGCGACACCCGGGCGTCACTTCCACATGAATCGAGTGCAGGAAACTCCCGAACGAACCATGTCCGGTGAGTACCTGCGCCATGCGGAAGGTAAGGACGCCGTGAGGTCTTTCCAGCCACGCCTCAAAGAGGGGACTTACCGCCATAATTGTGGCGTGCCCAGCACTGGGTTGCGATAGTCGTTGACGCCATTTCACCATGAGATCCCGCCGGAGCTCTGTCCGCCATGCCGTGACCTGTCGCGGCAGCGGACTTTCACCCCGGCGTTGCATCTCCACGCGCATATCGTGCATGTGTGCAAGGGCTGTTGCCTCCAGATCCCACGGTGGTAGGCCAGCCAGAAGGCTCGCCGCTTCGCGGGAGACCGTGCAGTATCCCCGCACCATCCTTATCGCCATGACCCTCTGGCAGGCGTTCAGTATGGCCGCCGGTTGCTTTTTCAGCGAAGGCGCCCACACCGGCGCCCCGTAGAGGGCCATGGACCGAACGATCCCCGCGTAGAGCCTCCGGCAGGAGGCGTCTGGACCCCCAAGGTTGGGCAGGAGCCGCTTGAGCGCAGCCACAGCCCGGTTGAGTTTGGGAACCTTACATACCTAATAGAAGACATAAATTTGCTAGTGTATAGGTACAGTTGTTGGTTGGACAGTAAAAGTATTACCTCCACGAGAATCGTCTTCCAAGCAAAGATAACAACACGTACTACTAAGCTAGCAAGCACGTCACTCGTGCGTCTTGTAAACAGGACTATTTTCATACTTGCATATGCCAGGCCCGGGTAAAAGCAAGAACATTATGTTCTTGATGTCTTGGCTTTTAAAACTATTCTTATGCAATGAGATAAATAGTAAAGTACTACCTCATCTATGAGAACAAAGCTTGTTGCTTGTTACTTATGTATAGGCGCTTAACTATGTACAGTATATATGTTACTGAGTACATCAAGAAAGAGCAAGCATTGCAACAGATTAGACTCAATTTGCCGTCATCATTTTCATTCAATAATGCATAACAAAGGGACTATAACTTCTGCTGTGTTCTCCAAGTTGAGAAACTTCTGCGACCATGTCGCAAGTTTCATAAAAATGTTGGCAGCGAGTCGGTCCGCCCACTTCATAATTCAACGACGGACCCCTCGGGTCCACATTAGTACAAACTATTCTCTCTCGTGTACCTGTAGCTGCGTGGTGCCCTCACAAAGAATTTTATAAATATATAAATACTTAAACAGACCAAATGGATTTATGTTCAGAAGGAATTTGGACTTGGAAGAGAATAATTTTGTGCTGAACTTTGGGTTCAGGGTTCAACAAGTTATCCTTGTATGTTTACTCATGTTTCTAAAAATATATATTTGAATTTTTAAGTTTCTGTGTGTATTTTTATGTTATAACACTTACATAGGTATATTTTTTGAGAAAATCGTTATCGACAAAACATTCAGCCCTGATGTTGCCCATTACTGAACACATATTATTGAATGATACTTTTTAAAAATTATGTACATTTTAATTGAGTGATACGATTTAATTATGTACATTTAAAAGCAACATTGCTTAGATTTTATATCTATGTAATTGTACAGTACTTTTTCCTTATATTGCACTCGTTTTATACACATTCCATGCGCACAAATTTGGATTGTGTCATAAATATGAAAATAATGTTTACACAAATTGTGAGGAAACACAAATAAGATACACTTCTCGACACAATAAAAACATAAAAACTTAAAAAAAAAAATAACCGACTTCACTAAAAAATACACTAAAACGATCAAAAAATCTTTAATTTCGGAAGTCTGTTTCACATCTTGATATTATCAGAAACTGCACTAAAATTGGACAATCGTGCTTTTTTGTTTATTTGTGCGTTCCTGTGTTCCTTCTGTTCACTTTTTGCGTTCCCGGACCACGGTAACTGTTGCGCAACAGTAAACACACCTGAAAGAATATGCTTTATTGTACATCATAATCAAAACACTACTCTTTCACAATATTGTATAGGCAGGTGCTACGTATAGCACTTCTACTTCTTGTACATTATTATATATCTAGCTCCGTTATCTATAATATCTCTAATTTCTTATTTCCGACACCGAATAACGCAGTTCTTTGAATCCGCGGCTCTCAGTCAGAACTCTCGATCTCTTTCAATTACAGCAAGTTAGCATGTCTGCTCGGAGTAGCTTTTGTCGGCAAACTCCTTGTTTAATTTATTTAAATTATTGTTCGCGACAATCATGGGCTAAGTTTGATGAGTGCGAGGGGAACGAGAGGCTCTTGGCGTCCAGTGCGGCGCTGGAGTATGGACAGAAGATATAGAGCACTTTTTTTGTTATTTCATTAGAATTTTGGTGCAACATAAAAGTATATTCTATATACAGAACCTTACTAGCTTACTTTTACACACCGTTATCAGTTTAATTATTAGTTAATTTAATTTACATCACTCTCTGGATATCTTGAGTTAAGTAATTACATATGTTATATATTACTCAAGGTATCCAGTGTATGTAGTAGTTAGGTTTATATTATGTACTAAAATACAATAAATTGGTCTAAGATAGAATGAATATTATTACGTACGCACTAAATAGCTTATTCGACTGAAATTTACTGAAACTAATAGCGCTTAAGTGGCACAATGTAGATATTCTCTTAACTAGAATGGTGCCCGATCTGCTGGATGTTAATTTAACAATGTGTGACATTAAGTACTATGTGCTTCAATTTCAAAATACCTTCGTTCATTGGCAATTATATGACGGTTAGATTAGAGTATTCGATTGTAACCGATGACTAATGGACTAAATGCTGGCGGTTACTCATTTATGTAGAGGAAATAATTAGTACGTAAATATACCAAGTACTAGTTTGTATGCCTAATAGATACACACAGCTTGGGCCTTGAAACAACAACGTTCATTATTTATTTTTTACATCCCCTGCTCGATAATGTCCTATTATATGTCACACAACCATCACTTATAGCAAGTCATTCTATCCCTAGGGAGATAATGCAGTACGGGTGAACCCTAGGGAATTAAAAAAAAATAAAACACTAAAACCCGACTACGACAATAAAAAAAAAACTAAAAAAGTTTGAAACAAGATTTTCAGGACACTGAAATAAACAAGATACTTAACTGGAAAAACAAGAAGAGAACAAAAAAAAATCCGCAGTCACACGTTATAGGTACCAAACGAAACACGTTAATAGCATGTGACTACGGCTTTTATTTTACTGTCGTAGTCGGGTTTTAGTTTTTTCCTTTTTTTTTAACAATTTTGTTGTTAAATCACCGGGCTTCTATACTATTTACTTGTAAAAGCTAAATTGTCAAATTAAGAACTAGGTAATAAAACTCCTGTTCATTTGTGAAGCAGCGAGACAGCTGCGTAGACTGAAGCCCTTTCAAATGATACCAAACACGACGTATTTATCTTATTTTTTTAACACAAAACTTTTTGTCCACTAGAAGGCGCCACATTAAATATCGATGATATTTTTTATAAGTGCTAGTGAAGCCCTTTCAAATAATGTCAAACACGGTGTATTTATCTTAACATTTGTTTTAACACATTACTTTTTGTCCGCTAGAAGTCGTCACTTTAAATTTCAGTAATATTTTGGAAATGTACAAGTGAAGCCCTATCAAATGATATCAAACACGGCGTATTTATTTCCATTTTTTAAACACATTACTTTTTGTCCGCTAGAGGGTGCTATATCGAGTTTTGTGCCACGTCCCGTAGCCTATGTTCAGCGGACGATAAAAACGGTTCTAACGGTACCTCATATTATGTCGAGTTCCGATAAGAAGATTAGGAGCTATGAAGGAACAGATGAACATACTCACATACATACATACGTACATAGCCGGTCAAAACCATAACCTTCCGTAGTCGGATAATAAAAATCAAAGACATTGAATTTAAATGTACGTGCATCAAATAAGTTTGTTCAAAAATCGAACTGGCCATTAATAAAAAAAAGAATAAAATGTGGCTACTGACGAGTCCATATGAATGAGTGGGAGCGGTAAAGAAAATTAAAATAAAACTATTGAATCTTAGAGTACTGAATTTAGTGAACGTAGAGTTCTAGAAGATTAACTTATTATTAGATTAGATTAGATTACTTATCTATATGTATTTCTTTAAAATACAGTTGGTTATCGTAAATTGTCTTTTAATTATCTCACAGGTGGTGTAAAAAGTAGAGCATCCAACTCGATGATAAAGCTGTCTTTGTTTTAGGCGGCTTGAATACCTCACTTCACTCAGGTTTCTGTATTAACTCCCTCGCTCTGTTCGGAAGTTAATGATATAAATCCCTCACTGCGTTCGGGATTTAACTTAGCAACCTTCGCTTCTTTTGGAATTTAACATGCCGCCCTCGACTTAAAGACATTGCTATATCCCCTAGTCACATAATCTACTATTAGACTCCTTTATTGCTTTGAAAATACATACACATACAAGCCCTCGCATATTAAACATTAATTTGATAAAATGGTTATTCATGCCAGATTCTTTGCAGACAACCCTACATCAGATCGTATTCGTAATGAAACAGCGTTTATTTTGTTAAACAATTTATTTATTAAACAAGTGGGTGAAGATAACTAGTATTGACATTCCTGTTAATACCTGGCAACCCAGAGTTATGCCAGGAAAAATATAGGCAGCTCAACGTTTTTATGTACTATATAAGCCTCATACTTAATACTAATATTAAATTTATTCGTTAAACACACCAGTGCATTTTTCCATAAAAAGTCAATTTTAAATTTTTAATTAATAATTGTTTGGCCAAGAATTACTTAGGCAACCCAACCACGTTATATTATTTGATATTCCAGATTTGTCATAAAATACGTTTCATCCAGACCGGTGAAGGTCGTTCTTAATCGTATCCTCTACTATAAGGCAATCTAAATTATAAGCCGTCAGTTTGTCTACGCAAGATTCTACAATACTTCAGTTACGTTATAAGGAAAAATAGTGGCGATCTTGAAAACCTTATCGTGAACGGTAAAATGGATGGAAAAAAGCCTCGTGGACGCAGCTCAATACGTTGGTTTGACCAGATCCACACTGCTCTTGACTCTACGTTATACAATGCCCTTCACACCGCTACAGACAGAAACAGATGTAGCAATATCGTTGGAATGAAGCAGAGAGGTAACAACCCTGAGCATTACGGAGTACAACGCAAGGAGGAGGAGGAAATTATAAAATTTCTTTTGAGTTAAAATTTTGCAAGCGCTCTATACCTTATTCATACTGTTGGGACTCCCGGCGCGAGGTCGGAGCTTCGAATTGTCATCCACTTCAGTTTGTTTGTTTTGGTTCCATTTTAATTATACCTCTCCAGATTTCGAGTAATTTTAATTATACTTAAGGATTAAAAAGCTACAAAGAAATATACAAATGACAGAACACAAGCATTAAAAAGATTATAATTTTATTTGGTCTATAAATAAATTATTGTTACTTGTTAAATAAATTTTTAAATATAACTATGGCTTGTCCAACAGAAGTCCGTCCTTCACAATAAATCTTCGGTTGTATATGATATACGTATACGATATCTTCCTTCATTACTGCACCATCAAAACCTGCGGTTTTCCAAGAGTGGTCACCGGAACGCAGCCAGGCTACGGACGCTAACTAGTTGGCATCGGGCTCATGAAACGTCGGGAAAAGACTAAGGGTAAGCTCCTTTCTCTGTCATTTTTCAGCTTTCAATTATTATTTAGTAAACACAGTGTGTTTGCAGCTTTGCAAATAATAATAAGATAAAATCCAAGGTTTCCAAGGTTCTAAGAACCTCTTAAAATAACGTCTTCAAATATATTATTATTTACATTTAGTCTGGAAATCATGCAAAGTAACAATCTCGTCTGTAATGTCAGTCGGCTGATGTTTTAACGTGAATCTGAATGGAGGAAATTAATATTCAACGATAACTAACTAACTTACGTAGGTATCAATAAGCAGATAGGAGAATACAGAAGTATTACTTGCTAACAAGAAGACGCAAATGGCAATACTTACTAAAATATCATTTCTGTGGCCCTAGTGAAAAAGGATCTAAGTCCAAAAATGCAACTTTACAGGAGACGTAAAAAACACTCTGCGTGCTTCAAATTCGTGTTTGACCTCGTGTGTAATTCAAACCGCTACCAAATGAAATACATGTGATGTTTTTTATAGGTAAACAATTTATGCTCTTTACTATTATTGAGTTATTTTTTATGCAAAGTTAATAGTTTTTAAGATAGTGACTTATACCAATCACAAAATGAATTCCATAAGGGTATAAAATAAGTTAGACCCGTTCTCCCATAAGTTAAATATTAATTCATGCACGTGAAAAGGGATACGCATTTGAAATTATTTTTAATAACTAATTACCTAATGGAAAAAAATATTTTTTCTCTTTATTTCGGTGAAAACGGATATAAGTCTAATAATATCCTTTCTAACTTAAACCATTTTTATGGACTAAGTGTTGTTGTATCGATAAACACCAACCAAATTGAAATGTGGTTGATTTATGTTAATTAAGATTAAAAAACACAAAAGAAAGTTTTTATTTTTCCGTTTAAAACAATATAAATGGACTTGAAAGCAACTTGCGTGGTTTTTTTGGTGTCAGTTGAATCCTTATGCACAAAGTAACTTCCTTATTTTTAGGGCTAGCTTAGATCTCTTTTCACCAAACGATAGAGCATTTTTTTCTGATCATTTTGGTATACTTAACTCATTTTCGACAAAATCGGACTTATACGCCTTTTCACTAGGGCCACAGATTTAATACCGCATAATCAAAATGAACATTTTAAAAATTAACTATATTTGTATTTAAAATAAAAACCCGTAAAATAATTCCTCCACATTGCTATCGACTGTAAGAGCTAGTTCAGACAGGGCGGAATTCGGGTGGACGGTGGACGCGAACCGTAAGGTTACAATCCGTGAGGATTGAAAGTGTTCGGCATCCTACGCATTGCTCGCCGTCTGACCATCCGGTAACCGTCCGGACCGAGCCCAAGTCGTCGACGGCGCGTAATGTTGATAGTGAGATGTCAACAAATCGTAGGAGCCCAGCAGGATCGAAGCCAACTGTGGCCATGGGTCGTACCAAAGTGTATTCGGGGCCCTGAAACGAAGGCAAAGAAGGAACAGGAGTGGGTTTTAGTTAGTAAAAGTCTGACAAGCCCTCCCGCACCACCTCAAGGCGTACGATGTCATTAGATGATTTCCCACCTAAAAAAAAAAACAGACCTGTTTTTCTCGAACGCTCAGCACTATTTATGTATCCCTATCAAGTGGACACACGAAGTTCAGATGAAAAAATACAATAACACTTTTCGCAAAACCCAAGACCTCAAGCTCAGCAGTTACCTACAGCTATTACGCTTACATCTGCTAGAATTAAAAGTAGTATTTAACTCTAGTGAGAAAAGAGTGGCGGGCAACCCTGCCAAGGTGCATGAAAAGCAATTTTCGAGAGATTTTTTTAAATAATTTGTTACTAAAGATTATTTTTAAGTAGTGTTGAAAAACGTCGTTTGATACACGTGGGCAATTTTCATTGCTGTTTCTCGGTTCCAAACCGCCTCACTTTCTACTTGAGCAGCAATCGCAAACTCTCCTCAATTGAATCAAAATGTAGGCACTATACGAGTGTATCTAAACAGGTTTTAAATCTCCAGTGAAGTAGTTCTAGCCATTACTGTTTAATGTAACACATCCAGTACTGCCATTCCCAGACACCTACGACCGTTCCCCTAATTATTAGTAGTAAAACAAATCCTACTCCCAGTGCGGAGCAATAAAAGGCACTAATGGCAATATTGATTAGTGCCACAGTACACGCTACCGGCCGCCATCACCGCGCATTGCTAAGTAGCGCTAAGTGGGCATAAACAAGTTTTATGTTTATGTGATGTTATAGCACTTCAGATAATTATTGTGATTAGCGCTTTTATGATTATTATGCGGGGTAGAGAACGATGGTTCAGTGGTTGTAAGGGAGTGAGGTGTTAGGTTCAATTACTGAATGGTTGGCGCCGTGGTCTAACGATTGGCTGCTGCGATGCGCATCTTCTATTCGATCCTCGTACGGAATAAATATTTCTATGGCCACCAGACAGTTGTTCCGAGTGTAGGTATGTTGTGTAAGTGAGTTTACATGATTGTGAATGCACCTACAATACATGATTTATTCCTAGTGTGGGACAATGTCTAAAAAGTAAATAAATTGGGAATTTTATGAGAACTCCGTCCAGACAATATAATTTTAAAGAGAAAATCACATCTTAGAAAGGCCGCACGAGTAGTATTTACAACCGGCGCCCCTGTGTGACCAGATGCATGAACGTTGAAGAGGTACAAGGAGTACAAAGATCGTAGCAGGTGTCGATATCAATGAAACTTGGGACACAAGTTGGTCATGTCCTGAAAAAACACATAGGATACTTTTTATCTCAGGAGTGCTTTGGGACAATTTTATACTTTCACGTAAGTGAAACCGTTGGCAGCAGCTAGTATGTAATAAACCTTTTTTTACAATTAAAGGGCAAAACTTTATCATTCAAACTATGTCACGAGTTGTTAAATCATTTTGTAAAACAGAACTAAGTCGGACAGCGGAGCTCCACTTGTCAACACGTAAGGTCTGTAAAGAAGTGTTTTCCTCCCCGCGGTACCGCCGGGACGCTCGTGTTTACTTGTTGTGTACTACATAACACTATATAAGTGACTCACAGAAGGTTCAGGCTCTTTCTTTCTCTATACTAGTTCATTTGAATAAGCAGTTTCCTCTTTGATGAGAGGCTGGAAAGTTATCACGGCATCCTCACCTTCCACATGACGCAGGTCCTTAGAGGATATGGTAAGTTCGGGAGATTCCTGCACTTGATTCGTACGAAAACACATGGGTGCCATCAGTGCCATGTCACTATTCTGTGGACCGCCCGTGTGGCGGACCATACTCTGTTCGACCACATCATCAGTATCTCAGACATTGTTTTTGTCTCCAACTCTTCCTGGCTGACCTAGATCGTTCTGTAATATCAATGATAACAATGTCTAAAATTCAAAATGGAGACTGTTTATATCACAGATATAGATAGACATAGATAACGCAAGAGCAACTACTTCGCGTGCCTAAATGCGTTCCTAGCTTACGTACAAAAATCGTAGGTTTTCCATTTTCGCGCTCTGTCTGCATCGGTGTATAGCGCTATATGACGTCAGTTTTATGTCTGCGTAATTAATTTAAAAAAATATTATTTTTAATCTAATACCGTTAGTAATACCCGGTAATACCAAATTTGAGAAAAACAAAACATTCGTATTACACAATAGGTACTCGTAGTTAAAAAACCGGCCAAGTGCGAGTCGGACTCGCCCATGAAGGGTTCCGTAGCAGCAAGTAACATTATATAAAAGTTCTTGTGGTTCATTGTAACTTTGATCGATGTTTTATTAATAGTGTATTTTTTTAACTTATGACGTATTAAAAAAAAACTACTTACTAGATCTCGTTCAAACCAATTTTCGTTGGCAGTTTGTATGGTAATGTACATCATATATTTTTTTTAGTTTTATCATTCTCTTATTTTTTTAGTTAGAGGGGGGGGGGCATACATTTAACCACTTTGGAAGTGTCTCTCACGCAAACTATTCAGTTTAGAAAAAAATGATTTTAGAAACCTCAATATCATTTTTGATACCCATAGATAATCCACACGTGTAGGTTTGATGAAAAAAAATTTTTGGGGTTTCAGTTCTAAGTATGGGGACCCCCTAAATTTATTGCTTTTTTTTTATTTTTGTGTGAAAATCTTAATGCGGTTCACAGAATACATCTACTTACTAAGTTTCAACAATATAGCTCTTATAGTTTCGGATAAAAGTGGCTGTGACATACGGACGGACAGACAGACAGACAGACAGACAGACATGACATGACGAATGTATAAGGGTTCCGTTTTTTGCCATTTGGCTACGGAACCCTAAAAATGGCATGCTTGGTTTTCATACAGATCGTGTTACTTGCGTTATCTATGTCTATCTATATCTGTGGTTCATATTTATACATATGTAATAAATATATTTTTATTGTCATGTTTACATGACAATATTAAGGTCATTGTGTCATGTATCATCATCATTTCAGCCGAAGAAAGTCTACTGTTCGACATAGGCCTTCCCCAAGTGTCGCCACAATGAACGGTCTTGTGCGTTTCGCGTATTATTTATATAATAATAATATTCCAAACTTTCACACAACACCAAGTCCCAAACTATACAGAGCTTGTGCTATGAGTACATGATAACTATCACATATTTATATTTATTTTATAAACATCTTATAGATAAATTACAGCCATACACAGAATAAATGATCGTGCTCATCATACAAACATTTGTCTTGGGTGGGAATCGAACCCTCGACCTTCGGCATAGCAGTCAGGGCCACTACCAACTAGACCAACAGGCTAGTATATTATTTAGACAGCTTTTAAGTCATGTGTATACTGACAGTTGGACCATGACAATAGAATTTTTTTATTTTATTTATTATGATTTGTGTAGATTGGTCCTTTTCATCGTGCGTGCTAGTGGTTTTAACCTAGTGTTCCAGTAGTGTGGGTCGAACTCGATAGAATCTGTCTGTTAACGAACTAAAGCTGACACCAGCGAACACAGCGCGCCGCAGGGACGTCCCAGTTACTTGGACACCAGCTGACGTAGGAGATATTACTTATATCTACTAAAATTACGCACTTACATCTAAAGTAAGAATTTGCTTAGTATAAAATTATGTAGATATTTACTAATTACAGATATTAAATAACGAGCACTTACTATAAGACATGTAAATTAGATGACTACATCAAGAAGTCACACCTATTGCTTTTATAGCAAAGATAAGAACATATACTGACGCAAATAATATTATTAATATAAAATTAGTGTTTTATACATAAATCAAAATAACTTGGCAATACGCAGCGATATTTGCAGTTATCTCAAACACGTAACACATATAGTACACGTGTGTGTGTAGCTATCGCAAGTCGTTAGCAGTGCATCTCTTGAGCGTTCTTATTTCCTGGTACCAGCGAGTGCTAGCAGATAACACGCTCATCTGATAGTGTTTACAGCATCCCTGGGACGTGGACCAGAAATAAGAGCATTCCAGATTGTGTAAACTTAACATCGGGATTTAATATTGAGAGAAATTCTGTGAAAACATTTATTTACAAAAGTATTAAGACATTTTCCTTTTAGCCCTCGATGTAAAAGGGTGTATTTAGTTTGAAGTCTTTTTGTGAAGAGTAAGTATTTGCTGTATGGTGACCTTTCTGTTGCGAACCTGTTTTAGATGTATAAAAAGTTAAAAGCTATTGAAATCGCAAACGGCAAAGCAGCGTTACCTGGTTGTATATTTACAACACTTTGAGTTTTCTTCTACAAAATAACATTTGTTTAAACTAAGTGAGTACAATGATGTTTACAATAAACTCCTGATTATCTGATTGATGGAGAAAACACTCATGCAGGAGTGTGACAGCGCGGTTGGCACACTGGTTCGTGATGTGATTGGCTGCTGCACTTCGTGTCGCAGATTCGTTCTTCGCACGGGAAAACTATCTATTTTAATTGTTCCGCATCTGGGTGTCTTATGAATGTGAGTTTACATCTTTGTGACCGCACTCACGTTATAAGAGTAATATGTGACGTTTTTTTTTTTAAATAACAAGAAAATAAGTATGTCTCATGTCCCTACTTTTTCGGTCTATATATTACAAGTAAGTCGTTCACTTGTCTTTTTAAATCTTCACTAATAATAAAAGTGCCTGATAAGATGTACCTTGAAAATGTTTCATTTAATAAAATCAATCGTACTGTTATATCTGAAATATGTACGCCCTAATGCTGCCCTGGCAACTCTACTTGCAGGTCAGCATATTTGACTATCAAGGCCCGTCATTAGAGCCAGGTGCATCAGTCTGTCTCAAACTCCTATACAGAGCAGTTGCCTAAGGATTTTATAAAATAAGTTGTATAACGTTTGTGTACCTAACTAAGTAAATCTTTAATTCCTAACTAAGTAAAACTTTTTTTTTTTAAAAGCCTTTTCGGGTAATCCGTGTACGTTAAACTTGAGAATGCTAGCTAAGCTAGTCTTTGCCTCAACCTTAAAAGTGCTATTCTCTAAATCGCCTTCAATTTTTCTCGTTTGCACGAAAGTCTTGGCAAGACATTCCGGCCCCCGTATCATGGTAATGCCGGCGACGTGACTCCCCTGCGAGTGAGTAACCTCGAACGAGCCTCGTACGAGGTGGGCAGTACCCCGTGCGAGCTTCGTGCAGGGTGGATTACACCCTTTGTATGAACTTGACGCTGGTACATGATCGTCGTCATGTTAGCACGGATCTCGCAAAATCAGGCTTGACGTCTTTTTCGTTTTGGCAGGCAAAATATTTTTAAAATATATTATGGATTTTTATAACCCATTTAATGGGTCGCAACTTTATTGTACACAAAAATAGTCACAATTTTACACAAACTTAAATCTACGGGAATGCAACGTAATGCTAATGAATATAAGATAGAAAATCGTTCATCGAAAACTTGAATCCCGCCAAGTGCCAAGTTAGATTAAACTACTGTGGTCATTTTATCGGTAGAAGACATACCAACTGGTGAATACAATTGCCAATACTCGGCATATGCTTGAAATGAATGAAATACTAACTACAATAACAGTAGTAATGTAATGCACCCAGTCACAGTGTTGAATTAATTGAATCAGTTGCACGAGTGGTCTCATTTGTCTGTGAATTCAAAATTTTATTCAAATCCTAAATTTGTCTCCGAATATAATTTACGCCTAGTCATTTAACTCTCATTACAGCACTTTCTCTCCAAACTTTTAAGCCCAGAAGTACCAAGTAGACTATATTTTAGTGATCCTATTACTGTTCATATTTCACGATGACATACGATGGTACATGATGTGCAATTCTTATGAAGCACCTGGTGACCGCTGGGGGCCATTACTCGCAAACTGCCCAAACTCGTAAGTTCTGAACTGCAGCGCTGCAGTTGGCCTGCCGAAACGATAAAATAATGTAGTATAGAATCGATGATGTACGGGGACGGTTAGCTACGAGATATATTTAAATTTTGAGTATGTGTATCGATGGTTGAAAAATTTTGATAATAAAAAAGAATCCGTATAAATAAAATGCACTAAAAATTGCAAACTAATTTTAATTTCTTAAGTCGGTGTTTCTACTTTTATTTCTTCGTTGTCAAACACGATATGAAACCATGGATTTTAATTTGCTTTATCATAGCTGCATAACTATCTTAATGCAGATCTTACGGGTGGCTATACACCCGTTGAAATATTTATCAAAGACCACAGATTACTAACGGTCCTCTCCAGGAGTACCGTTGGCCATTTGTGGTCTTTTCCGTCGGTTCCATTTCATTTCATGATATGTACAAGCTTTTATTTTAATTTTACAAGTATAACTAACTGTATGTTTTTTTTTTATTATAATCCAAATCAAAAATTAAATAAAAAAGCCCTTCACTTATTAAAACTATTACGAGTACTAAAAAAATCTAAAAAGCGTCGAAAAATTCTTCCGCATCGTTAACGACTGAAGTACCCAATAAAATGTACCACGCTTATGTAGCAGGTTCCATTTTTGTTACGATGCATATTTGTATATTCATAGATATTTACTTCAGGCTATAAGTGCATAAATTGGAATATTACAAAAAAAAACATCATTCCTCACTAAAACATTATGTAATCCCTATACTTGGTAGTGGACTAACCGGCAAACTAATAGTTATTTTAAGTTGTTAAATTACCAGCAGTGTAACCAGATTGGGAGGGGATTCTACAGAAGTTCTGACAAAATACTAAACCAGCCGAGTACAGCCAGGTCGCTTGTGGGAACAGCGTCTATGGAAACCTTTTAAAGTACTACATTATATGGTTAAGCGTCTGCTTCAAGTTTTTATTATTGCGGGGATGTGTTTGCGAAACAGTTGGTAAACAGTATGTATTTCAGTCGGTTAATTAAAAACCAAATAATGTATTAGTAACAGATCACTTGAGAGTCATACCTAATGTAATATTTATATTCCTACTCACTTTATTACGAAAATTTTTCATAAATAAATAAAAACTGCACTATTGTTATCCTCAAATACCGGTAGGTTTTGTTATCATTTTTTATTGTGGGAAGTCATCAAATATGACTCCCGGTCTTCCCTTCTCTCGTTCCACTCTAGGGTGGAGCGAGACGGCGTATCAGATTTTATAAGCTAAAACCTACCTGTGTCCTTCAGTTGGCAGCCATACTGAACGCCTGCCAGACGGTCATGGCAATCCGGATGACGCGGGGATACCGCACGGTTTCCCGCGAAGCGGCGAGCCTCCTTGCTGGCCTGTCACCATGGGATCTGGAGGCAATAGTCCTTGCAGTCATGCACCATTTGCGCGTGGAAATGCAACGCTGGGGCGAAACTCTGCTGGCGTGATAAGTCACGGTATGGCGGACAGAGTCCCGGCGAGATCTCAAGGCAAAATGGCGACAGCGACTGTCGCAACCCAGTGCTGGGCATGCTGTAATCGCGGCGGTAAGTCCCCGCTTTGAGAAGTGGCTGGAGCGGCAACACGGCGTCCTCACTTTCCGCATGACGCAGGTCCTCACCGGACATGGCAAGTTCGGGAGGTTCCTGCATCGGATTCAGGCGGAAGAAACGCCCGGGTGTCACCATTGTGTGGACCGTCGTGTCCTCGTGAAGGCAATCGGCGGCAACGACCTATCGCGCCGGGCCCTGGTTCAGGCTATGGTCCGGAGCGAGGAGGAATGGCCTCCTTTTGCGAAACAGTAATGCTAGCGAAGGAGGAGGCGGCACTCGTGAGGGAAGGTCCTCACGCCCCAGCCGCCAAAATTCCGACCTCGACTACCAGCCACGGTAGACTCGGGCTTGCGGACGTTTAGTAATGGGTAGCCTGCTGTCCGGCCTTCCGGTAAACCACTGGACCAAACCCAGTCGTTAACAGTGCGTAACGACCCACGCGCTCCTCAAAGAGATGTCAGCAAACTGTAGGGGCCCGGTAGGGCCGACGCCTGCTAGCTAGGGCTGCGGTTTTCTGAAAAGAAACCCGTAGTCCGTTAACCTAACGCAAGGGCCAATGAACGACACAGGTGTGGTTTTAGTTAGTAAAAGTCTGACACGCCCTCTCACTTCACTCAGAGCGGGAGAAGTCATTGTATGATTTCCACACTTAAAAAAAATACCTGTGTCCGTTGCCCGTTGATTTCCACCACGGACCCTTTCTACGGCTTTGCTGACATCTCTTCGATGCTCCGTTAAAGACTCGGGCTCGTTGGCCCTGCGATAGATCGGCATGAGGATGCGGCTGTAGTCATCTCCTTCGCTTGCATTACTGCTTTTCAGAAAAAGGTAACTTATTCCCATTCCCTCTCACTCCGCACAATGGCCTAAACCATGAACGGGCGCGAGTGCTGGCCGACACTGATCGCCTCCACGAGAACACAGTGGTGCTCTGACCAAGCGGGGCAGACTTTTACCATATGCTCCACCGTGTGCTCTAAGTGATCCGCAAAATGATGGCACCTGGTGTTACTTACAGCTGAATCCGAAACATGAACCTTTCGGACTGGTTGGTGAGGACCTGCATCACGCGAAAGGTGTGGATGCTGCGGAACCTCTCCAGCCATTCCTCAAAAACGGGCCACCGTCACTATTGTGGCGTACCCAGTACTGGGTTGCGATATACACTGTCTTCATACGACCTGGAGAATACACATAATGTTGCTCACAGGTATACATGTATGTGTGCACTCAGGAGCAAAGCCACTGCATTGGAAACATCTAGTGTAACCAACACGTATATAAAATGGTGTGAATTAATATTTCATGCTACAGGAACAATAAAATCACATAAATTTCACCGCTCAGTTGGGTCCTAATTAGAGACTGACATAACAATCAGTTATTATTGGCAGAGCTTTCTAAATATTTGGACTGCATTTGCCAACATTATTGTATTCATACCTACGTTAGTCCTGCGTTTATATCGAATCCCTAAAAACAAATGGATGACTGTTCTCCTCACTTGAAGATGTTGTAAAAGGAATATTATCTACTAACACTTGTTTATTTATTTATTTATTTATTTATTTATTTATTTATTTATTTATTTATTTATTTATTTATTTATTTATTTATTTATTTATTTATTTATTTATTTATTTATTTATTTATTTATTTATTTATTTATTTATTTATTTATTTATTTATTTATTTATTTATTTATTTATTTATTTATTTATTTATTTATTTAATGCTTTATGCACACAATAGTACAGAGGCGGACCTTCTAACCTTTGTAGGTACTATCAAGTGTAATAGGCGCTTACTTGTACCTGTAGGAATGTGTTTGTACGGTCCAGTCGTTTACACCTTCGTCAGTTGGGTTTTATTTTATCTTATCAGGGTAAACTTAATTGGAGCACTTAACAGACTTTTGCATTAGTAAATATATACATTTAGTTAAGTAAGAACAAGACAGAGAAACAAAAATCTTTAAATATTTTTATTATTAAATATGATTTATTTTATTTTGTCGGGTAGCTTATAACAGTATACGTATAATACACACACAGATAGGGTAAATCACGACGAGCCATTAACAAGCCTCCACATATAAAATGGGACTATGGTTAAAACAAGCACAAAAGTAATTAAAATACACGAAGTTTTGTTGTCAGACAATATAAAAGATAAAAAACTTTTTACAAAAAAAAAATCGACTTCTATAAAACAATACACTAAACGATCAAAATAACTCGTCGTCGGTGTTTGTCGCTTGTT
The DNA here is from genome assembly GCA_910589285.2 of Mythimna ferrago. Classification (NCBI taxonomy): domain Eukaryota; kingdom Metazoa; phylum Arthropoda; class Insecta; order Lepidoptera; family Noctuidae; genus Mythimna; species Mythimna ferrago. Next base: position 20,460,564 of record OU342698.1, read on the forward strand.
TGTTTCATATATACCTAACACCGACTTCCGAAATTAAAGTTATTTTGATCGTTTTATTGTATTTTTTTAGTGAAGTCGGTTATTTTTTTTTATTAAAAAGATTTTTATTTTACACTTTTTCGTTGCGATACACTTGTAGCCAGAGTACCTTTTTCTCATGAAAACTCCAATCAACCCGAGCCCTGATAGGATAGATGGTTTTATTATGGAGTTCCCGTGTTCACCTTCCACCTTCCGGCTCCATCATCAGATCAGTTTGATAGTACCTTATAGCCAAAGTGCATGTCATGACGATTCTAATAAGCCCAAACACGGCTAGGATACATTGATTAATTACGAAGTTGCGGTGCCTATCTTCCGGCTCCATCATCATCATCAGATCACTTCGATGATACCATTTTCAACATAACTATTCAGAACTATTCATTTATTTGTATTGTCATAATTGCTTAACTATGTTCATTGTGATATCTGTTTAAGCATGAAGTTCCGTTGGCCATTTCAGGTCTTCTTCACCAATTCCACTTCATCAAATGTCACTTTTTGATTGTAAATACATAAGTCCTCAATGGAAATAGGTACCAAAATAACTATATATAGTTGCCTATAATATTTGAGTAGTTCCCTGCCCTATCTCTATCTGGCCTGGTTCTTTTATTCCTCATGCATCCCATCATCAGAACTGTATTTAAAAAAATAAAAATGGGACCAATCTGGAAGCATAACACGTATGGGAAAAAAAAATTTGCACATCGGTCCATAAACGACGGAGTTCTGAGGTAAGAAACATAAAAAATAAAAAATACAACCGAATTGAGAACCTCCTCCAATAACAAAACAATGCTTTTGGAAATATTTCGTTGTCACTCTAATACCTAATCTAATTAAACATTTAATTTGCAAGTAAGTGAAATACAATGCTGAGTTGGTGAGGCAGATTTCATAATATGTTTATTGAAAAGTAAAAGTAAAAGTAAGAGATCGCCCTGTGCGATAAGACCGCCCATTGTGCACTTATTCTTTTAAATGTTTGTCCTGTATTTTTGTTTATTTGGTGTACAATAAAGATTATAATAAATAAATAAATAAATAATAATAAAAATAGATGTCACAGTGACGAACCTATGTGTACTGTGACTGTACACAGTGTACACACACATGTCACCCATCTCGTAAGGGCGTGCACACACTAGCGCTTCCCCGAGACAAATTAGTGCGCAGCAGTCCACTTGTGTTACTCACGCTCTCCGCGCGCTGTCGTATATTTATTGGATATTTTCTCGCACCCCCCGACAGATGGATATAATATATATCTCCGCTTGTAGTGGCGCTCAGGCGTTATGTTTTCTACTGATATTAGTACTTTTGTGTCGGATCGCGACACAAATAACGTTTTGTTCTGAAAATACTTGTGACAGCGTCTGTTTCATTTAGAACATGTCAGCGAGCGTGTGAAATTACAGTGGTAATAATTGATAGAAAAATTGAGAAAAAAAAATTTATTTGGTAATCCAAAAGTATTTAATGTATTAATTAGGTTAAAAATGTGTTCTTAATAATCTAAGTTCGTATTTTTATTTATAATGAACAAACACAAAACTATAGATACCGTCACGGATCTTGACCGTTGGCTTCAAGTTGCGCAGAAGTCAAATATTCGGTCTCTTTAGTGGTACGAAGTGAGACGCGGTTACGGGGAATGTCAGTGATTGGCTGGCCGCGCCATCATGTCATAGACGTCACTCGTGATTCGTTCCCTGCACTTGCTGCATGTATCTAATAACGACGACGATTGGCTCGCCAATGTATGGAATGCGCAAAGCGATCCCCACTCTGACGTCGAGCGCTCAAGATTCGCGCCGGTACCTGTACTGGACCGAATGAAAAAAAATCTTTCACCAGTAGAATGATAGTTTATCCCTAAATGACATGGTTTACATATTTTCTATTTTCATGTGGGCGAAGCCGCTGCCAAAAGATAAAAAAATCCTCTTGTGGTCGAAACTCTAAAAAACGCCCACAATCCGTACAATCATTATTTTAGTTAATTAGGGTGCGTTGTTCTCGCGGCGAGCGTCTTTTGTTTCCCATTCATTCACTCGTCCTGGCGCACTTTGAAGTTCGGTGTAAAGGGTGCCTAATGTAAAAGTCGACACTACGACCGCGGCGTTCATTAAAATTAAATTAATTTGTTCTTTCTGTCTTCGTGTTCACTAAGGATAGACCATATTTACGTTACATGTGGATCACCAAAATAGAACTGACTGATTTACTTGAACTTATAAATTAACCTTCGAATTCGAGTATGCCATAATGTTCCCTGTAAAACAAACAAAAACTTGACTTTATAATTTTTTCTCTTAAAATAAAAACATTGTTTCATACTAGGAATAATTCTTGCATTGTGCGTACTTTCACAAACATGTAAAACTAATATTTAAATCGTGCGAGAATCGAATCCGCGACTCGCAGCGCAGCAACCAATCGCTCAACCAACCATGTCGTTAAATGAATTCGAATGCGGTTTACGGGTACCTACTGCTTTTCTAGTTTCTTTGATTCTTAGAACAACACTTCACATCACTCATTTCGGGCCAGCTAAAAATAAGCAACTTTTTATTCTTCTCCTTTGTAGGTTTATTTAATAATTATTATTATTTATTTATTTCGAGAAAACTTTTGGTCCATATTATAATTATGTTAGTATCACTTATATTATATTTCTTTAAACTTGTGTGCTTGTGTTTGTCAATAAATAAATGATTATAATTATTTTACAGTTATTATTATTGACTGGCCTAAGTAAGATATTTATTTCATCATCATCATCATCATTTCAGTCGAAAGACGTCCACTGATGGACATAGGCCTCCCGCAAATGTCGCCACAATGAACGGTCCTATGCGTATCGCATCCATCGGATTCCCGCAACCCTTACCAGGTCACATGTCCACCTTGTAGGAGGCTTTCCAACGCTACATCTTCCGGTAAGTGATCGCCAACAGACATTTATTTATATTGTTCTTTTGGGTCCAAAGTTGAGCAGTCTACATTGTTCTCTCATACCTATTAATATTGTAATTCGGAGATATTGTAAAATCCATCATTTTTAGGGTTCCGTAGTCTAATGGCAAAAACGGAACCCTTACCGATTCGTCATGTCTGTCTGTCTGTGTGTCCATCCGTATGTCACAGCCACTTTTTTCTGAAACTATAAAACTATACTGTTGAAACTTGGTAAGTAGATGTATTCTGTGAACCGCATTAAGATTTTCACACAAAAATAGAAAAAAAAAACAATAAATTTTAGGGGTTCCTCAAGACTGTGGAGTGTCTGTGGATAGGTCTTAGAAAATTATATTGAGGTTTCTAAAATATTTTTTTTCTAAACTGAATAGTTTGCGCGAGAGACACTTCTAAAGTGGTAAAATGTGTCCCCACCTGTAACTTCTAAAATTAGAGAATGATAAAACTAAAAAAAATATGATACAAACCTCCACCGAAAATTGGTTTGAACGAGATCTAGTTTTTTTTTAATATATACATTTAAAAAAAACTGGCCAAGAGCATGTCGGGCCACGCTCAGTGTAGGGTTCCGTAGTTTCCCGTCCGTCAAAATAAGTGTAACCACTTATGAGTTTAAAAAAATGTAATGCTTGCATATACGATTATACTACAAACTTAGTCCAGAAATTATTTTGTAGAACCTTTTTGTCTTTTTTGTACAAAAACTGTTCTTTCCATCAAGTTCAAAATAATTTTCCTAGAAAGGCCTTATAAAGTTCTACTTTTCAGATTTTTTTCATATTTTCTAAACTTATGGTTCAAAAGTTAGAGGGGGGGGACACATTGTTTTTTACTTTTGGAGCGATTATTTCCGAAATTATTGACATTATCAAAAAATGATTTTAGTAAACCCCTATTCATTTTTAAATACCTATCCAACAATATATCACACGTTAGGTTTGAAATTAAAAAAAAAAATCACTTCTCACTTTACATATAGGGAGCCCCCCTATATGTCAAGTGAGAAGTGATTTTTTTTACCCTACCCTAATAAAACATTTTTACCTTACCCTAATAAAACATTTTTTTCCAATTTTTATTTTATATTTAATATATATTTTTAATACATATTGGTACCAAATTTCAGCTTTCTAGTGCTAACGGTCACAGAGATTAAGCGAGGACGGACAGACGGACAGACAGACAGACAGACGGACAGACAGACATGGCGAAACTATAAGGGTTCCTAGTTGACTACGGAACCCTAAAAACTAGATCGTGTATTTTTTAAGATTTATGATATATCATAAATCTTAAAAAATACACTATTATTAAAACATCGATCAAAGTTAAAACGAACTACAAGAACTTTTGTATTTTGTTACTTGCTGCTACTGAACCCTTCATGGGCGAGTCCGACTCGCACTTGATGTTGAAGTAGTCCAAATGAAGATTGAAATATTATCAAACTAAACTATATACAAATACATCTTATTCTTCTTCCTGCCCTTATCCCATATTACTTGGGGTCGGCAAATACATGTAGTGTTAAAATTAATGTATCTGTATGGATTCTACTTCTGCCTCCACTGCGGGTAATGCAACCGTGACATTACATGGCTTGCTTGACTGTCCTCAACTCAGCTCAACACAAAATCACCATAAAACATAACCTTTACACCATTAACATACAACGTCATGAAGTGATCAATTCTATGATCCGGCCACGACATATACATACCCACGTAACCGAGACGAGTCCTTTCCAGTCAACCGGTGAAAAACGCGGACTCGGAGCTGAGAGATTTATTATGGAAAGCGCAAATACATGGCAAAGCAGTACCGATTTATTACTATGTCTAAAACAGACTTCCTAAACCAGACAATTATGATTGTAATCTAAATTCAAGAGCGCAGAGAATAATGGTCACAGTGCAGAACCGCTAGTTTTAATGACTCTAACACCAGCACTACAAAGAAAGTACATTACGAAGTACACCCGTGTGTGCGACTGTGTCAAGGACCTTTTGGCCACAGTGTGGAGAGAACGCAGTAGACTCACGTGCTGAAATATTATCGGTCTGTGTTTTACGAGTTGTAAGTCACAAGTTCAAACCTAACCATGCGCATTACTTTGTGTAATTTACGTCATTGCTACTGCTCTCAAAATGGTGAAGGAAAACATCATAAGGAAACCGCCATGTCCTAGAAACATAAAGAAGATATGTGATATCCACCAATCCGCACTGAGCCCGCGTGGTACATTACTGCCCATTCCCTACTTTAGAGAGGACGCTTTGGAACTCAGGCCGTGGAACATTATAAGGTTGATTATGCTATGCTTATGTGTCTTCACATTATGATTTAAGGCTCTCTTCTCAAAGTGAAGGATTTTATGTCGAAACGCTTTCTCAGTACAGTGACATCCACAACTATCGTGAGAGTACTGTTATCAACCTGTAGGAGTAGGTGCATCACAGATGCTTATTCTCAAGACTAACTTCTAATTGTTGCGAGATCAATTGATAGCACAGTTGAGTGATTGGTTGCTGCGCTGCGTATCGCGGGTTCGATTCCCGCATAGAACAACGGAACAACGAATATTTGTATAGTTTACAGATTATTGTCCCGGGTCTAGGTGTCTTGTGTATGTGAGTTCTCGATAGAGGAATGATTTCTAGTATGCTGTAGTGCCTTTAAATAACAATAATTTTCAACTTACTGACTGAGAATCATTTTGTATTTAAGTCATGTAAAAACCCTTATGAACTTACTTAGCGTGCGTATTCTGTGTGATCGAGCCAATGACCTAAGAACTAGATGTTAACATTACAAAACCTATGTATTCTGAAAAAAAAATTTCTTCCTACATACAAAACAATGGGTCATAGGTCTACGCACCCTTTCGAGCACAAAACTAACCGTTATAATAGAGATCTACGCTTTAGAACAGGCATCAGCTTCATCGTACTGACCATCGGCAATCCAAAAGTGCCCGTAAATGGTGTATTTAAAATAAATGCTTTGAGTTTTTTTTAGTTTTGATAGTCTCTAAAAACAAAACATACTCTACGCGAACGATTAAAACCGTCACATTATTTATTTATTTATTATTTATTTATTTATTTAAAGCTTTATGCACAAAAAAACTGTACAAAGGCGGACTTAATGCCTTAGGCATTATCTGCCAGTCGACCTTAGGGTGGTGCAGAAACAAAACATGGCAGGTGCAACTTAATAAACAGACAAAACAGAAGAGAAACAAATATATACAATAGTAAATACATACTTAGATACATACATATAACAAAAACAATGCTGTTGTGAAAAAACAAATCCAAACCAATTAGCTCGGTGATGATTCTACCAACATCTTGCGAATATGCTCACGTGCCTTCACCTTAAAAGAAAATCGGCTTGTTGCCATCCTGATATTCAGAGGGAGCGCATTCCAAAGAGATATCGCCTGGACAAAAAAGGAAGAGTGGATAAGCCCAGAGCGGTGTGAGGGACATCGTAGAAGACGATTATTAGTAGACCGAAGATTTTTACTGTGCCCAGAGCAAAGAAATTGAAGTTCTGAAATCAGATAAGAAGGGGAAGAAGGATTATCCAGAAAAGAGAACAGAGTAGTCAAGGCCCTTAGCGCTCTGCGCTGACGAATGGGTAACCATTTTAAAAGCAAACGATGCTCGGATACATGATCGTACTTGCGGAGGTTGAAGACAAATCGAATGCAGTTATTCAGAAGACGGTCAAGTTTATTGAGAAGATCTGCATTCAGGTCATAGTAGCACACATCAGCATAGTCGATTATGGGAAAGATTAGGGATTGTACAAGCATTGCCTTTATGTGAGCTGGGAGAAGATTCTTCAGACGATAGAGAGACCGTAGCGTTCCAGTGACTTTTTGACTGACATTTGCAATCTGCTTCCGCCAATCCAGACAAGCATCAACATACAGACCAAGATCCTTGACCTCAGAACCAAACGGGATCACCGTATTGTTGAAGATTACGGGTGGTACGGTTAGTCCATCTAGCTTATTTTTACATTAGCATATTTCATTTCTTTTTGTAACTATTCTGATAAAATCGTTTGCAAGTAAAAATGTTAGGATTTCGAATGGCTCGATTCACCAACGTTTATTTTGACCGATGTAGGCGCGAGCCTCTCCCCGCCCGGTGAGCGGCTTCCGTGTGATCCCACCTTACTGTCGGTCTTCATTACTATACGTACACACGATATCTGCAACCATTTCACAGCTTTTTCGATAGTTAGCTTTCACAAGCGGCTTTACAGCTGCCATTCAAAACCTGTTCCTTTGATATTCTTATGTAATAAACGCGGATTAGTCATACAGTGAAGAGATGAATGTAAGCGAAGCTAAAGATAAGTCGCGTTCTGTAGTTTCTGTGTACTCCCATGATGAAGCGTGTGCGTGTGAAGTGATAACAAATAAACATAAGAAGTCGTAGGATTAAAGAGATAATTTATTGATCGGCTTAAACAGTGGACAAGGCTAAAAAAACCAAGTGGTATCTCTTCATATAGAATGAATATTGAATGTTGATATTCATACATCTGGGTCGGCTGGAAGTCTACGACAATGTAGTTCACATGAAAGGGAGTAGATTTTCTGCACTAATCTGTTGAATCCTCGTCATTTGTGTGTTACATTATAATCTGAATGAGTATTAGGGACCTTTTACGATCCCCATGAACCCGGGCGGGGGCGGGACGTGCGAGGCGAGGCGGTGGAGGGGAAGGACACACCGGCCCAGGGACTATGGGACTTATGCTAATTCAAGATGCTAATTGTGAGCGATTAATTTGATATCACGCCTTTTGGGACAGAATAAATATCTGCTAAATAAACAACACGGATCGCCCGATGTAATAATATTCATTCAGAAATTCTGATCAATTAATTAATGTATCTTATGTAAACAGACGTTTGAAACATAAATAAAGTTTAATTGGCAGGTGATTTACGTTTTGTTTAATTATTACGTGAACGATTTATTTTATGGATTCGGCACAGTAATACTGTTATTGTAACCCCAATTTATTACTAGGCTATAATGCCTACTAACAAACTGGAATCCAGTCTAAATAATACTGTGACTTTTAGAGAAGATGTTATCTTGGAGATTTTTGTCAACCTGGTATACAATAGGTATTTCTAAAACAATTAGAGAAGTATCATCATGAAGGTTGCGGGAATTAGTTGGACGCAAGAGTCACGGGACCGGTCACTGTGGGACGTGTGAGTGTCGCCATGTCCAACAGTGGACGTGTCAGTATTGCGTATGTCCAGCAGTGGCCGTCTTTTGACCATAACGATTAGGTTACATACATTAAGTTGACATAATAATGTAAGCGCATAGAACGCTTGATTGCCAATAATACGGCTATATCGCTTGATTAATTTGACCACCATTAATGATTATATTCTAGAGTTATGTCAGCGTCGATATGCGATAGACACCGTTAGTTTAAGCTTTGTGTAGTAATAATGTTAAGTGAGTAATGTAAGACACAAAGACATTATTGCAGGAAAGAGAATGCAAACAATTGGACATTGCATTTTGATTTGAATAATAATAATAATAATAATCTGTGGTTCGACTGTCAGCTTGAAGTGTCGAAAAAATTTTCTCCAATATATTCAAAACAATAAATATTGAAATACTATAGCAAAATGAAATTATCTGAAGAAAAAAAAGGCCCCAACATACAGTAAAACATTGTGATAAGTGAAATATCTGTGTACCTAACTAAAATGACTTTACGCAAAACACAAAATACAATGTCATATTTATGACGAAAAAAAAAAATTTCGACGACGATACCTAAGTAAATGTTGACCAGAGCCGCAGCTCGCCGAGCACGCCCACCACCTCCGGCCTCGTCGCTCAGCTCCGCCTCACCGCCGCCGGAACCCAGCCTCAACGCGAGTGCTGTGACACCGGCCGCGACAGTTGCGTCGAGCTCCAGCGACGAGTTCTACTCTCCGCCCACGTCACCACCACCTGCGCGTCGACGGAGAGGACGCCGGCCGCCGAGTAGTTTAGGACCTCGAGGCCCACCGGCCTCTGATAGGGTCCCAGCTCCCGGCGGAAGTGTGCAGCGCATGCGATGGACGCAATCCATTAACGAAAACGTCATGCGCTCATACTATGGGGCTACAGAGGGAGGAAACAACTTGACCGCGTACCGTGTCCGGATGCTCTCTTTGTTTCAGGTGCTTGAGCCAGCCGTCAACGTTTCGGCCCAACGACTGTCGGATCAGGTGCGGGTCATCCTGCGTAATCATATGTTGGATGATTCTGTACTTGATCGCCTCCGCACGGAAATGAGTGACCGTGTCATTACCCCTCCGTCGCAGCCTGTGGTACCAGTTGTGGTACCACCGTCCAGCCACATATCTTTTCACACTGACGAGGTGAGTACTGACATGGTCACTAACGTAAGTACCCAGTGCAATAATGAACTGAGGAGTGCTTTGGAGTGTGCGATTCGGGAATATCGCAACATACCACCTGAACTTAGACCTCGCATACCTCGTTTGCCCATGTGTAACAAGAATAGGGCGTTGGTGGCTGCTCTGGATTCGCAGTTGTCAAACTATTTTGATGACTGCGAAGATCTCACCGAGACACACTCGATCATGTACTGCGCGGCCGTAGCGGCATGTCGTGTAGCTCACGTCAAATTCCCAGACAGTGACGAAGCTACACGACCGAAATCAGCTGTGCCGGCCTGGCAGTGCAGGATCGAGCGTCGTATTGGTGGGGCCAGAGCACTCATCGGCAAACTAATCTGCTTCAGGGAGGGCAACACTCGCCCAAGAGTAATGCGCTTTGTGAGGCGGGCATTTTCGGGGACTAACATCAGCCCCCGAGACTATATGTCCCGAGTCACAGAGCGCATCGACTTCCTGAAGCAAAAAGTGTATGCATGGGCAAACCGTATCCGCAGGTATAAGCGGCGGGTTGAACGATACACCCAGAATCGCACATTCCGGAGTAATGAAAGGTGGGTTTATAGGGCTTGGGAGCGACCGGACCAAGGTGTGACTGGCGCGCGCCTCCCGGAAGATGACGCCATGTGTTCGTTCTGGCGCAGCATCTGGTCGGTGCCTGTCAGTCACACCGAGGGTGACTGGACTCGGGAGGTCGAGCGAGCGTGCGATCCAATACCACAAATGGGGGCAATCGACATCAGCCCCCAAGATGTAGCTCGTGCAGTCCGTCCGTTGCCTAACTGGAAATCTCCAGGGCCGGACGGGCTGCACAATTTCTGGATTAAGTGGTTTACAAGGTCGCACGCTCGCTTGGCATACCAGTTTCAGTCTGCCTTAGAGTCAGGGTCGCTGCCCCAGTTCCTGACGACAGGAATAACCCACCTGCTCCATAAATCGGGTAGTACTGCGGAACCCAAAAATTATAGACCGATCACGTGTTTGCCGACGGTCTATAAAGTTCTTACATCCATACTGAGAAGTAAAATTAATAGTCATATTGATGAAAATTCGATCATGTCACCTTCTCAGAATGGATGTAGGAACGGGTCCCGTGGTACGAAGGAGCTGCTCCTCATTGATATGACCATTAGCCAACAGGTTCGACGTTCCCGAAAGGATCTGTCGACATGTTGGATAGATTATAAGAAGGCCTATGACTCAGTTCCTCATACATGGCTCATGAGGGTGCTGGAGTTGTATAAAGTTGATGCAACTCTTTGCACCTTCCTGTTGTCATGTATGAGGCAATGGAGGACAGTCCTTCGCTATCCAGGATGTCGAAATATCCAGAGGAATAGCGAACCGGTAAGGATCGAGCGAGGTATATTCCAGGGTGACAGTTTGAGTCCGCTTTGGTTCTGCCTAGCCTTGAATCCTCTGAGCACACTGCTAGAGAATTCAGGCCTAGGCTATCGGTTGAAGAGAGGTGGTCAGGTTATATCTCACCTCCTTTATATGGATGATTTGAAGCTCTTTGCCCCCAACAATCTGCAACTGATGGAGCTACTGAAGGTAACGGAAACCTTCAGTAGCGCCATCAGGATGGAGTTTGGTGTGGACAAATGTGCAGTCATGCATATAAAGCGAGGGGAGATTGTGGAATCCGTGGGTACCCAACTCTCGGATTCCATACACCTGAGATCCCTCTCTCCAACCGAAACCTACAAGTATTTGGGTATGTCGGAAGCGTTAGGCATCAATGCCACTGACATGAAGCAATCGTTGAGGGAGCGCTTCTTTGGCCGCCTGAAGAAGGTACTTAACAGCCTTCTTTCAGGTGGAAACAAAGTGCGTGCCTTCAACGGTTGGGTCATGCCGGTATTGATGTACGCTTTCGGTGTACTCAAATGGACTCAAACGGAACTTGACGCCCTGGATAGGAAGGTCCGTACACTGCTGACTGCATATCGAATGCATCACCCTCGGTCGTCGGTAATGAGACTGTATATCCCGCGGAAGTGTGGGGGTCGAGGCTTTTTAAATGCTAAGACCCTGCACAATCGCGAGGTATGCAGTCTCAGGGAATATTTCCTAGCCGCCGACGTGGGTATGCATCGTGATGTAGTAGCAGTGGACAAGGGACTCACCCCGCTCTCCTTGGCTAACGAGAACTGGCGCAAACCTGTAGTGCTTGACACTAACGTACGCAAGGAAGTATGGCAGAGTAAAGAACTTCACGGACGCTTTTTCCGGGCCCTTCATGGACCCGGTGTAGATCAACTAGCGTCCGTAGCCTGGCTGCGCGTCGGTGACCTCTTTGGGGAAACCGAAGGTTTTGTCTGTGCAATTATGGACGAAGTTATCATGACGAATAACTATCGGAGATTTATTGTGAAGGACGGCACGGTTGACATCTGTCGGGCATGTCACCGACCGGGTGAATCAATCCGCCACATTATCTCTGGTTGTTCTCGTCTAGCTAACGGGGAATACTTGCATAGACACAACCTTGTAGCCAGGATTATCCATCAGCAACTTGCTCTGAAGTACTCTCTTGTGGAATCGGAGGTGCCATATTACAGGTATGTGCCCGACCCAGTTCTCGATAGTGGCGATATCACGTTGTACTGGGATCGGTCCATCATCACTGACAGGACTATTGTGGCCAATAAGCCTGATATAGTGGTGGTGGACCGAAGCGAGAGGCGTGCAATGATTGTTGACATATCCGTTCCGCATGACGAGAACCTCGTGAAAGCCGAGAAAGATAAACAAATCAAGTATATTGACTTGGCTCGCGAGGTTGTCGACATGTGGGAAGTGGATTCAGCGATCATTGTACCGATAGTTGTGTCAGCCAATGGCTTAATAGCCAAGAGCCTCGACCAACACCTTAGGAGGCTCTCGTTAGGCGACTGGATCAAGGGCTTGATTCAGAAAGCAGTATTGCTCGACACGGCTCGTATAGTCAGGAGGTTCCTTTCTCTGGAGCCCTGACCGCCGGTAGCTTGGACCCTGTTCCCGATACCGGTGGGCTACTATTTTTTATATTTTTAAATGTTTTTTATTTTTTATTGAATATTTAAAAATATAATTTATATGTACTTTAATGAATAAACGAAATAATAATAATAATAATATTAATTTCGGGAAAGAACTGAATATTTCACGCTTAGTACAAACCATCTACATGTTAGTTCATTTCAATACGGCATATTGTCTCAGGATAAAAAAAAGGAATGTTTAATTGCAGTCACATTCATATACTAAACCTTGGCACTGAACATTTTTGAGTTTAAATATTCAATTCAGAAACTCATTCTCATCTTATCAATGTACCTAGAATTTAACGTGCAACTGGAAAGTTCATTTCGATTGAATTCTCTCTCATACCTGATAAAATTAAAATATCATTGCAAATAAAACGAAAAGATTATTAAAGTCGCTGATTCGACTCAAGCCCCTTCGAATAGAAAGTTCATGGAAATTAAATAAGAAGTTTATTTTTGCCAGCTTTATTAATTATCGATTTTTACTTTTAACATTTTTGTAACGACATTATGAGGACATATTTTCAAGTGTTTATTACGTGGCTGTCTATATTAAAATAAAGAAATGAACAGACTTTTATTGCAGACCTAGTTATAGGTAGACCCACGTGAACCACTATCTTAACTAATAGTGAGTGACAATGTGACATGACTCAGGTCATTGTTGTCGGCAGCCCAAGGTTGCGCTCAAAAATCAACTGGACTCAGCTACCACCGATAGTCTTTGATAACTCAACTATTTCATACAGTGATTCAGTGAAAGATCTTGGTATTTTTATTGACAAAGACTTTTCGTGGGCTCCTCAGTTGCAGGAAGTGAGCCGTAAGTTGTTTGCGTCTGCGGGGTCTTTGCGAAGGCTGCGCAATTTTCTTCCAACTGCCACCAAAACTGCAAACATTACCTTTCTCTCTAATATTACTCTGATACTGCCACATTTAATTTCGTCCATCGCTAATCTTTATTCTATTCTTTTCTTTTTCGCTTCCATTTAATTGTGTAACACATGATTTATATATATTGTATATATTTATATATGTATATATGTACTTATATATTTTTATTATTTTTTCTCCTTAATTAATTTTCCCTTGATTTATATTGCTTGAAGTACACCGCAGACTACCCCCTTTTTTAGTTTAAGTTCTTATATTCCATCCCAAGGTTGACTGGAAGACATCGCTTTCAGCGATAAGCGAGTGCTTAAGCTGTGGTTGCCTATAATTGAGTGTTCATTATAGGACCAGGTTACTTGTACCAATTTCAATTTTTTAAGTTTTTTGAAGTGAAAACTTCTTTAGCGGCGTTGAGCACTTTTTCTGTAATGGGTATAAAATCTTAAACTCGCGTCAGGACACGTGACCTGATCGAAAAAGCGTAAGACGGATGGAGAGTAGACAGCTATCCCTTATCGCGCGTTGTGAAAGGGGGCTAGACGGAAAAAATTCTCACGAAAAATTGTACCGACACTTTTACTGTCAAAATATAAATCCAAGATGGCGGCCACTTTTACTGTCAAAATATAAATCCAAGATGGCGGCTGCAAGAAATTATCAACTTTTTCGTCATGGGTGTCGTTTTCATGGTTTTCGAGGGTGTTGAAACCGATGGTACTGTCAAAATATAAATCCAAGATGGCGGCTGCAAGAAATTATCAAATTTTTCGTCATGGGTGTCGTTTTCATGGTTTTCGAGGGTGTTGAAACCGATAGTACTGTCAAAATGTAAATCCAAGATGGCGGCTGCAAGAAATTATCAAATTTTCCGTCATGGGTGTCGTTTTCATGGTTTTCGAGGGCGTGGAAACCGATGGTACTGTCAAAATGTAAATCCAAGATGGCGGCTGCAAGAAATTATCAACTTTTTCATAATGGGTGTCGTTTTCATGGTTTTCGAGGGTGTTGAAACCGATGGTACTGTCAAAATGTAAATCCAAGATGGCGGCTGCAAGAAATTATCAACTTTTTCGTCATGGGTGTCTTTTTCATGGTTTTCGAGGGTGTTGAAACCGATGGTACTGTCAAAATGTAAATCCAAGATGGCGGCTGCAAGAAATTATCAACTTTTTCGCCATGGGTGTCGTTTTCATGGTTTTCGAGGGTGTTGAAACCGATAGAACTGTCAAAATATAAATCCAAGATGGTGGCTGCAAGAAATTATCAAATTTTCCGTCATGGGTGTCGTTTTCATGGTTTTCGAGGGTGTTGAAACCGATGGTACTGTCAAAATATAAATCCAAGATGGTGGCTGCAAGAAATTATCAAATTTTCCGTCGTGGGTGTCGTTTTCATGGTTTTCGAGGGTGTTGAAACCGATAGTACTGTCAAAATATAAATCCAAGATGGCGGCTGCAAGAAATTATCAAATTTTCCGTCATGGGTGTCGTTTTCATGGTTTTCGAGGGTGTTGAAACCGATATTACTGTCAAAATATAAATCCAAGATGGCGGCTGCAAGAAATTATTAACTTTTCCGTCATGGGTGTCGTTTTCATGGTTTTCGAGGGCGTGGAAATCGATGGTACTGTCAAAATGTAAATCCAAGATGGCGGCTGCAAGAAATTATCAACTTTTTCGTCATGGGTGTCGTTTTCGTGGTTTTCGAGGGTGTTGAAACCGATAGTACTGTCAAAATATAAATCCAAGATGGCGGCTGCAAGAAATTATCAAATTTTTCGTCATGGGTGTCGTTTTCATGGTTTTCGAGGGCGTGGAAATCGATGGTACTGTCAAAATGTAAATCCAAGATGGCGGCTGCAAGAAATTATCAACTTTTTCGTCATGGGTGTAGTTTTCGTGGTTTTCGAGGGTGTTGAAACCGATACTACTGTCAAAATGTAAATCCAAGGTGGCGGCTGCAAGAAATTGTTAACTTTTCCGTCATGGGTGTCGTTTTCATGGTTTTCGAGGGTGTTGAAACCGATAGTACTGTCAAAATATAAATCCAAGATGGTGGCTGCAAGAAATTATCAAATTTTCCGTCATGGGTGTCGTTTTCATCGTTTTCGAGGGCGTGGAAACCGATGGTACTGTCAAAATGTAAATCCAAGATGGCGGCTGCAAGAAATTATCAACTTTTTCGCCATGGGTGTCGTTTTCGTGGTTTTCGAGGGTGTTGAAAACGATGGTACTGTCAAAATATAAATCCAAGATGGTGGCTGCAAGAAATTATCAAATTTTCCGTCATGGGTGTCGTTTTCATGGTTTTCTAGGGCGTGGAAACCGATGGTACTGTCAAAATGTAAATCCAAGATGGCGGCTGCAAGAAATTATCAACTTTTTCGTCATGGGTGTCGTTTTCGTGGTTTTCGAGGGTGTTGAAACCGATATTACTGTCAAAATATAAATCCAAGATGGCGGCTGCAAGAAATTATTAACTTTTCCGTCATGGGTGTCGTTTTCATGGTTTTCGAGGGTGTTGAAACCGATGGTACTGTCAAAATATAAATCCAAGATGGCGGCTGCAAGAAATTATCAACTTTTTCGTCATGAGTGTCGTTTTCATGGTTTCGAAGATGTTGAAATAGTGCTGTCAAAATGTACATAAAATAGGATAGTATTTTTTAGTTATATTGTATTGGCTAGACGGAAAAAATTCTCACGAAAAGTTGTAACGACACTTTTTCTATAGTAAGCTATTGTAAGCCGTGCGGCGTGCGCATGTTTCTCTGTCTTTCTCTCTTTCTCTCTCTTATAGAAAGCAAGCCAGAACGGAACTTCGTTCCATCCGGGTGTCCCTTGACACCTCAGTAGTTTTTCGGAGAGATAAACTTTTTAATGTAAAATAATTGTAATAGTTTTAAAGTGTTAAATTTTTAATGTAATATAAATTGTCATGTTTGTGTACGATAGCGCAATAAATGAATATTGTATTCTACCACATAAATGATAGTACTTTTATACTGATAAAGCAATTGGTGCAAAATTATTCCCTAACCATTCCAAAATATCAAACATGCTCAACGTTAATAATCAAGTTTTCACTTCTGCCGGCACTCCCGGAGTGCAACCCGTTTTTTTTTTATTTTGTAACACTCGTTGGTGATCCTTAAATAAATAAATAAGACCGCCACTGTGCACACAGGTTTAAGTTTCTGTGAAATTGTTACTATTTTGGTGTACAATAAAGTTTATTCTATTCTATTCTAATGTCGTCAGCGATAGAATACGCTTACCTAAAAGTATTAATTTACAGTCATTGAGAGTCATTTGTAGAAAGATCGTGAGGTATAGGTACGTAATGCTGAGCGCCAACGACCTGAGTACATCGAATATACTTCCTCGTTTTCTAACTTCTCTTATCCAACAACTGACGGCAGTGCTTAGTAGACTTGCTCAGTATACTGCGACTAAATTCTTAACATTTTGTCCTTCACACGTAGATCTTTAGAAGCTATTCCCGTACAGTTCGCATTACGAGAATTGTGCACTATTGGACGCCAATCGTAGTGTCTAACTAGTCTAGTTATTCAACACCGACGATTCTCACGTTACAAGTGGACGACGATTATCTACTTCATCTAATCACCTTTGACGACATTCATGGCATAAGTGAGTAAAGTGCTTCTACATTATACAATGCTATTATTTCAAAATAAAAAAAGTAAAAGATTATCACTAGCTTTAAAAAAAACAACAATAAAAAAGCAAATCTTCTAATATTTATAAGAATATTTAAAAAAATAACTAATTTGCAAGCAAAAGTGGCTGTAGCTGTAGAGCTGAACCAGCGTCGTTTACGTTCATATATCTGTTCACACATGTGTATGCCCTTAGGTGAATTGAGAGGGTAACTAATAAAAGCGACCGTGTGTCTTAACCAGGCATAATTGTTGAGTCCTCATTACGGTATGAACTGATTTTTTGAAGAAATAGTACTGATCAATGTAGAGCGTTAGGATCCTATCAGATAAATCATGCAAACTATTTTGAAAAGCTTGGTCTGCTACCATTGCCTTCAATATATATTTTTTTGAAGAGTCTATCTTCGTAAGGAAACATAATATAGAGCTGTTTAAACAGTAGAAGTAGTAAACTCATGTAGCCGGCGTCATCAGTACCGACACAGACCACATCACAGTACCGACACAGACCACAGCACACACAGACCTTACACTTATTTCAACAACTTCGTATACTATATTTTTTCCGTAAATAAATCTACACTTCTACACTAATATAATAAAGAGGTAAAGTTTGTTTTTTTGTTTGTAAGAGGTAATCTCTGGAAGTACTGCTCCGATTGCTAAAATTTTTTCACCGACAGAAAGCTGCCTTATTTTTGAGTGAAATAAGCTATATTTTATGTAGGTGAGCGAAGCCGTGGGCAAAAGCATATATTAAGCGTATATTATATGATTCTATGTATGTACTACCAGGGCTTCCCTTCCCGGAAAAGAAAACCTTTTCATCACTCAGATCACAAAGATTCTCTAGTAACATAAGACACAACACAGCTTCCATCACATGGGCACAGTGTTGTGTCTCCATATGCATGAGATGATAATCTCGCGGTATCTCTCTCCCGGCGGCCGAGAGCGAACACTCCACACTCTGACTTGTGAAGTTGTCATACTTCCACTAACTTGCACAGGATTACGAGTCGAGACGTGTTTTATTTACTGTTTGTTTTTGTCGATAATTTCGGTTTTAAGAAGGGAATCGAATAAATGAATTTTCTGATAAAACAGACCGGTTTCATAATGTAGGGCCAACCGTTTAACGAAAGCTTTTCAGTCCGAGGCTTAAAATATTCATAGAGTTCACTATATAATAAGTTTTAATGGAGCTATGAACAATTAAGAGCAACTAATAACAACAGCAACAACAATAAAATGTACATTTTTATCTGGCAGATATCAGTGCTAACGTCGAAAAAACTGGCTCTAGAGAACATACACAGACTTGACAGTTGATCGTGATCTTTAGAAAAGTAAATTTCTAGTATATTTTAACTTATCTTTTAGGGTTCTACGGCACTCTAAAAACTTATTCTAAGTGTTTGTAATCGATATCTGAAATTATTATAAATCGATCAGCTTAAACGCCTGCACGCTTCATACGCGTCGATTCAAAAGTTTTCAACTAATGGTCGGCGGTCACGCGAATCTCTCCGATTAGTCAGAAGTAGAACATCGATACTGTCGTGACAGCCGTGATATCGGTGATAGTGCTACTATCTCAACATCTACTCAAACCTACACTTTAAAGCAACACGCGTCTGTATGCTAATGACAGGGCGCGGCGTTTCCACGATAACAGACAATTACCCACAAATACGTATCACTGCTTATAAATACAATTCGTACTAATTGAAGAACAGAGACAAAGCTAATTTAGCGTTAATTAGGATGTTGACTGAAACAACGTCTTGCTCAAGAAGTGAATTAATGAACACTTTGAATAAAAACACAGTTAAAAAGACACTGTTAGCGACGCGGATGCGAATGAGTTTAATTTAAACGTTGACTCACTGTGCCCGCGGCTCTGTTCATGACTTCTATAGAGGACTTGGTCATAACTATTAGGAACAAGCCAGAAACAATATAAATAATAGTTAGACTTGTCATGCGTGCCCCACATTGACCCGGTGTATTGATATTATTGTAGCTAAGTTTACACAATTTAGTTTGGTATAGAGAAGCTATCACGAATATAAGATAATCATGATTTGCTAATTCCCTTCACGCAACGTAGCCCATCCGTTTCAGTGGCTTAAAGCCGATTTCTAAATTCAAATTTGGAGTTAGAAAATTGTCGATGTGAAGAAACTGTCAGTCCAAAGTGCTGATTGACATTTGTCAATTTAACTTTAAATGTTCAAATCACAAAAAAAAATGCGAGGTAATTTATAAACATTAACTCACTGAAAAATTTGCGTACATTGTAATTTGTTCAATAAAATGATGATATTATTTGAAGTGTGAAATGACAGCAGTTTCATTAAAACTGCGGTTACCGGTCACCTGAAACTGCCGCCAAACTTTTGATATAACCGTGTACCGGTGAGGGACGATATGCACGGTATTGTTAACAATTGTCTTTTATTTTTGACACATCAACTTAGTGCACCACTCTTGTTTTCCTTAAGTATATTTTTCTTATATTAAAGAGGACTAAAAAAATAGTTATCGAAAATCTACACAACATTGGAATTAATTGGAAGTAATATAAAGTACCATGAGTAGGTACCAATAATATTCTAGAGATGTATCACATTCCGACATGAGTTATTAAACTACATTTTGCTATAACCAACTTTAATTATTATTCATGCATTCATGTAAAGAAACATTGATAAAGAGTAACAATACAAAGCAATACTATGAAAGCCATCATCATCAGCCTTTCTAAACAAAGCCATAAGTACCCATAAAAACCTCAGTTGTAATTTTTTTCTAAAGTCAGTCACAATTTTATGAAAGCATGAAGCTCGTTTAATAACAAACCGTTGTAAAGTAATTATTTAACAACGTTAACATAATAATCGCGGCGCCGTGAATTACTTAATAAGATAACCTTCCGGCGCTGCCCGCATTTAAATAAATAATTAACAAAAACACGACAAACGTTGCTCTAATTAATGAGCCGACTTCACGACACGTCAAACTAAACAGTCACGCTTCCGTTATTCTACACTGAAAATAGACACTATTGAAAATAGAAATAGGTTCTATTATAGTAATACTCAGCGAATCACTTACCGTCTAGCAGGAACAACAGCCTGAAGATGAGGTGACAAATCCTTTTCATCTTGATCATTTGATGACACTTACTGAACTACTTACAATAAACAACTGGACATTAAACTACACGAGTATTGTCAAACTAGTAGAGGTATTCAAGAATCACAATTATTTTAATTAATTTTCACTAATAATTTGGCAAGAACTTAATTATTATTATTATTAAAGTCACGCGCGAGTGTGTGCGGGCTCATAGCGCGACAGCGAGACGTGCGCTCGACGCGCGGCTCCGGCGGATACTGACGCTCTCACCGCTCGCTACGAGCTACGCGGCTACGAGCTACGCGACTACGAGCTACGCGGCTACGGCGTAGCGCTACGAGATTGCTCATTATTCCGGAGTGAGTCGGGCAACGTATTCACTACATTATTTCGTTTAATAAAGTTGCCGCGGCGTGTATGCAGATGCGTTTACATAATGTTATGGAATTTTAGAGAGTTCGTCCCAGCGAGCGAAGCCGGGAGCCAAGTTACTGCAAAATTAAACGCACGCTGACACCGAGAGACGTCGGCGCGGATTAAAACAGGATAAGCGTAATCAAATTTATTTGAACGTGAGAGCACCTGAATTATTGAATCAGCCTGACGTAGCGAGCTCTCGACAGCCGCGGCGCACACTTGATACAGCGCGAGATAACTGAGTACCGAACGACTGCCATCTTGTCTCGAGATTTGAAACAAAGAAATCAAAAATCGTAAGACGAATTCTTTTTCAAAATATGTATTACATTATTTTAAAAACTGAATCTGCAAAAAGTGTGCGCTTAAAAAGTGAAAAATGTTAGATAGAAACTTACCAAAGTTGTCGAAATGTCATAGACCAGTTTTATGGTCCAAGCGCTCATCGAGTTGTTCGGGATATTAGCAAACAGTTGGTCGACTCTTCGCGTGACCAGAAGGCTGGGCTTTTCTTCGGTCAACGAATCAGCATTTCCATCCAGCGTGGCAATGCTGCCAGCGTTCTGGGTACTTTTTCCATAGATGTGGACGAATTTTTTTATGCCCTCTGAGATCCCTTTTTTTACCCGTGTGCACATATTATTATTTTAAGTTTGTATTTACCTGTTAATTTATAGTGATGATATAATATATAGTTAAGATATTTAAATAAAAAATTAACTTCGGAAGAAAAAAAAACATTACTGGTAAAAATACAGTATAATACAACACCTCTGCCCAACCTCCGCGGAGTTTGAGCGTGATATTATGTAAATAACATTGTTAGTGACATCCTGAGGCAAGCATCCGTCTAGGAACTTAAGAAAAACTACTACCTCATCAGTAAAAAACATAATTCACGTTCAGTGCCCTGCGAGCTTCAGATAGAAACTTTATCTGAGGCCTATCTGAGGACATCTAAGGACCATCAGCACCGAGGACAAAAACGATCGTTAGTCTTAATCCGTGGCGAGGAATTATTTCTAGCATTTACGCTTAATTTGTACTACGAGGCTATTAATTGAGGTATTTTGTCTAAAAACAGACGCGAACCGGTCTAGCAGAGTCCCAGGGGGTCGCTGGAGCGAGGGGGTCGGCCGCTAGAGGTCGCCGCTGTATAACACAGTCCGTAGAGTTTAGACCTGGGGAACTCGTGTGACAAACAAACAATAATGAATTGTTGTAATCATTCCAACAAACGTAATCATGGTCGGTTGGTTTACTTCAAAAGCTGTTCGAGGGAACCAATGAAGTTGCCATGAAATTCTAAGCAAGAATAAGGACAAGAGAAATAGGCTCGAACTTGACTTCTTTCGAAAGAACTGGCCTGCAATGGCAGAAACGTGATGGAGACGTGTGTGTTCTAAAGACCTCCCTCTCTCACGAGACGGAGGCCTTTGTGATGCAATGACTAAATATAAGATTTTGTATGTATTTATTTATTTTACAAAAATAATATATTATTAAAAAATATATATTACATCTTAAAACGGCACTGATAGATATATATAATAAAATTTGTAATAAAAATTAAACTGGTATTTATTTGAGATATTATGTTTTCATTTTTATTATTTTTTAAACAAAGTGTAAATTGACAACATAAAATATTTGTGCAATGTTATGAAC
Organism: Mythimna ferrago; assembly: GCA_910589285.2. Lineage (NCBI taxonomy): Eukaryota > Metazoa > Arthropoda > Insecta > Lepidoptera > Noctuidae > Mythimna > Mythimna ferrago. The sequence goes on from OU342698.1 coordinate 20,482,897, forward strand.
ATGAAATAGAACAAACATCATCTGATATTCTTAAATATACTAATTCGGTTATAAAAAGACCTTCTCTAGCAAATTTTACGCTAAAAAAAATATATAACTGAAAGTTTGAATCAAAAATCTAAGATAAGTTGCGTGTTCCTAGACATGACAAAAGCCTTTGACTTTGTTTGCCATAAAATACTACTCTCAAAGCTTGGGCCATATGGCATCCGGAGGGCCAACGACTGGATCAAAATCTTTCTGAAAAAGTACAATGCGTGGAAATAACAAAATCTTGACAAAATGAAAAAAAAAAACATATCGGTCGGAATATAAACCAAATATTTACGGCGTGCCACAGGGAAGTATCGTATCCCCTCTACTCTTTCCAGTTTACATCAATGACATTCCACAGATGATAGGTAAAGATTGCATAATATTGGCTGATGACACGACAGTAAGGGTTGAGCTACATCTGGTCGCATCGAATCATACTTTCTGTGCGGCCATCCTTCTCTGTCACTTAGAATCCCTATCTAAGTGAAGAACTGCGTGTTCAGCTGGTTGAAAGTCTGGTTCTTTCGAAACTAAATTATGCAGATACCGTTGTGGGACCTAGACTTCTGGCACGTACTGTAAGACTTATTCAACGGGTTCAAAATGCTTGCTTGCGCTTTTGCTTCAACGTACCACCGAGGAGTCACATTACACCTTTTCTAAACAAGCATAATATTTTAAAAATGAAGTCGCGTCGGAAGTTACACTTAGCTTGTCTCCTTTTTGGTGTCATCAAAAATAAATGTCCGTCATACCTGTACTCAAAGCTTGCGTGGGTAAATAGTCACCGGCAGCGCAAGGCCAGGCGGTGTGCTCAGCAACTGGCTACTCCGCATCACCGTACTGCAGCCTTCAGAGGTAGTTTTCGGTACATGGCTAGTAAATGTTGGAATAATATTCCCCCGCCAATTAGGGACCTGAAAAATATAAATACGTTTAAGGCTAGTCTTAAGAATTTTATTTTGAGTTCACAAATCGAATTTAATGACGTTAATATTGATAAATCATTTATATAATTCAGTAGTTACATATCTATTTATTTTTAATTATTATTATAAAAGTAATCATTAATCTAATCAATCACCAATTTAATTATGCATTCTTTAATTGTCAATTTTTAATCTAATCTTTTTTTTTTTTAATCTAATCTTTTGCTCGTGTAATACAAAACTTACCACTATGTTTTGTTCCTAATTCCAGGTAATAAGGGTGTCTGTAGGTAGTCTTTGATTTATAATCAAAGTAGGCAGTCTGTTTTTGACGAGGGCGTAGCATCTGTGTCACCAGGAACCACATAGTTATTCACTCCACTTTCGTTTTGTTTCTATTCTATTCCTTTCCAATTTATAATTATAAACTTTAGCAATCTAAATAAGCTCTTTTTCTGGAAGCCAAAGTTATTTTTACGTAATATTTGTTTATATTTGTCTTAGACCAAAATAGCGGCTAGTTGCCGAGCCGGTGCAGCGATGTGTGTCTCGATTTATGCGTCATCAAATCAACCGTCGCATCGCGCGATGCACTATGTTTCCCGCTATATATTTTGTTAAAATATTGTGGGTATAGTGTGAAAATTGGTTTTGTAACTACCATGGCACATTTTATAAAATATTTATTTATGTACCTATATAACAATATTATCACACAAATACACTAGTATCAATATTTATTTTAAGTATGGGTTATATTTATATAGATTATATTTATTTGTTTAAGTATACTTTATTTACCATCATCCGTGCGTCACTGCGGGGTGCCAGCTGAAAATCAGCGTTGGGTGTTTGACGCCCAGCAATTGCTGAGTTGATGACCCTTTCGGTTCAGGCACAGTCACTGCAACTGTATTGTATGTCTGTACTCTTTTTTATTATTATGTTGTTGTGTATTGTGTTGCTTGCGCCGAATAAATGCTATTCTATTCTATTCTTTCTATTCTAGAATCGTCATTTATTAGGACGAAAAAAACAGGGGCTATATGATCACACGCGGCGGGACTGATAAGGTGGTTGGCAATACCATTTTAAGAGATATTGTACCATATCCATACATCCATGTATTCGTATAGGTTGTTGTATTGTATGAGACAAGTAAACAGAAAAAAATAATTTCTAAATTAATTAGATTTATACTTGACATCGCTGATTATGAACACATTTTCATGCCATGTTATGGCAGGAGATAATGAAATACTGTACATGTACCATATTCTAGCCAATAAATATTTTCATGGATTGATACTCTATTGATGCATGCTTGAAGCACTCACCGCAATATGCATTTTTTGTTTGTTTGCCACACAAAACTTTTAATAAGCTTTACTTTTTTATTTTTTGCTTTTATTACTTTTTATGTTTTTATGTTTAATTTTTTAACGTTTTTTTTTTATTTATGTAATTCAATGTATATCTGTGATTGTTTACATTTTCTATTTATTTATTTTTTGTTAATTTATGTGCTTAGGTTTATGTTTGTAATTTTATTGTTCTTTTGTGTATTGTGTGTTAATTTTCGGTGTTGCATCAAAAAAATGTTTTATCTATTTATCTATCTATCTATCTATTGTACGCCAAGATAAAAAAATATATATTACGGAGGAGGTTCACCCCGCTTGCGCCGAGCGCCGCCTTGTCCTCGTGGGTGTAATCGGCGCCGGTGACCTTTCGCATCTGGCTCTCTCTGCTTTCTGGTGGAAAGGAGGAGACAATCCAACTACCGGCACGAGCTTGCGGACACCGAGCAATGGGTAGTTCACCGTCCGATAGTTCCCGGTTTGAAGGCCGCGTTGTATTTTTTTGTTATTTATGCATTTCATCAAAAAAAAATCACTTGCGCACAATGGTTTCATATTTGAAAATATGCAACAGCACATTTAAAAACCACTTGCAAAAACAATTGCCATTAAAATAAATAAAATTACATTCCACATTGATCATAACATTAATACCACTGATTAAAAAATCCAGAACTTTAATTATCCAACCGCGTTGATTACTTTGTTAATATATTTGAATTTGGAAGTATACTTTCAGTATTTGTAGTGTGCTTTTTTATGGTGAGAAAATCATCTAATGACAACCCCCGCTCTTGAGCGGAGCGGGAGATAGTGTCAGACTCTTACTGACTAAAAACCCACCCCGTTCCTTTGTGCATTCATACCGGGGCTGAGCTACTCTTTCGAAACGAACCCTGGCCCCAGTAGGCTTCGACCCAGTTTTTTTTTTTTTATGGTGGGAAAAAATCTTGTAATGACATCCCCCGCTATTGGGCGGAACGGGAGATAGTGTCAGACTCTTACTGACTAAAAGACCCACCCGGTTCCTTCAAGCCTTCATACCGGGGCTCGAGCGCTCTTTCGGATAACCCTGGCCCCAGTAGGCTTCGACCCGGCTGGGTCCCTGCTGTTGCTGACAACTCCTTGAGGCACGCGGGAACAGTGCGCGCCGTTGACGACTTGGGCTTGGTCCGGACAGTTACCGGACGGCCGGACAGCGGGCTACCCATTGCTCACTGTCCGCAAGCCCGCGCCTACGGTGGCCGGAAATCGAGATCAGAATCCCGGCGGCGGCGGCAGCGGCGATAACGCCGTTGCCTGATGCGTTCGGCCTCCTCCTTTGCTAGCATTACTGCTTTGCAGAAGTCGGCGACCGCCTGTCACTCCTCCTCGCTCCGGAGCATAGCCTCAACCAAGGCCCGGCGCGAGAGGTCTCCGCCGCCGATCGCCCCCACGAGGGCACGGCGATGCTCCGCCCAAGCAGGGCACACCTCGACTGTGTGCTCCACCGTGTCCTCCGGGCATTCCGCACAGTGGCGACACCCGGGCGTCACTTCCGCACGAATCCGGTGCAGGAAACTCCCGAACGAACCATGTCCGGTGAGGACCTGCGTCATACGGAAGGTAAGGACGCCGTAAGGTCTTTCCAGCCACGCCTCAAAGAGGGGACTTACCGCCGTGATTGTGGTGTGCCCAGCACTGGGTTGCGATAGTCGTTGCCCAGCACTGGGTTGCGATAGTCGTTGACGCCATTTCACCATGAGATCCCGCTGGAGCGCTGTCCGCCATGCCGTGAAGGCTTCGACCCAGCTGGGTTCTATAGTGTGCTTGAACCATCTCAATTCAGATTAACCGAACCAGTATTATTTATGAACGTTTTTTGTTTTTTTATTTTATTGGTACAAACTAGTGCTTGTCTGCGATCCCACCTAACTATCAAGTTCATCAAACTGTTTCTTTTACCACGCATGAACAAGCATGGGGTTGGTGCTAGTTAACTTGAGTGTCTCACTAAACTGTTCAAGTTGCAAAAAAGAACTTACTTTAGATAAGAGGCGGCGCAAAGTGAGACCATTTACAACTATTCTAAGGTGTGAAACACTTAACTAGTTAAGTGCTGTTTCGAGCTAAGGTTTGTACAGTTAGGGATGAAGGTATACCTACTGTAAATCATAATCATAATCCAAAACCATATTCTCTTAAAGTACAGCTTGAAATTATGTAGCATTGTGCACTGTAGCATATTTGCATATTTTTTTTGGAAATTATTTAATCTTTTATTAAACTAAATTTGTTCATATTTTTACCTTTGAGTGCATTCTAAGAAGTCATTGGAGAGGGAAGTACTTTCCACTAAACTATTTAGGTATTGCACTTGCAGAGGCAAAGTAACTTGTAATTATTTGCTATCTCGTTATAATTTATGCAGTATGGACGGTATACACCAGCGAGATAAAATTAATTACATTGTGGACCGCTGACATTAAATTGTCAATATCAGCTACCCAGTTAGCTATCAAGCCTATCAGTCGCGATACATGAGCTCTTGGCACGCAAACATGAAATCTACATATTAATATTTACAGCTTTTTTTCATGTACCAATTTTGACTTTGTAGGAATTTTTGGAACAAAGATATTATTTTATTTATATATTAATCTCGTAAAGTAATCTCACCAGTCTTGTTACGGAGTCTTGTACAGTTGGCTGCACACCAGTAGAGACAAAACCAGTTTAAGTTTATTCTATTGAAACTTCGTACTATAATTGGCCAGCTCAAGATCAAAATGTTCGACTATACTACTTTTTATATCGTTCACAGTCGAACCAGATGGAAAGCCTTTATTGCCCACTTCATCATGTCAAAATAAAATAACAAAAAAATCCGCATAACTTCATCAAAAACCCTATCCATACCATAAAATTCCAGTACTACTGATTGAATGAATTCTTAAACTGTCATTCGAGACGTTCCTAAAGGTGCTCACACAAGAACTAAGATGTACACAGCGGCACACATTTAAAACTACGTGTGTAGAGAACAAAGCGTTGTCTTCTCCACTGCAAAACTTTAAACATGATAAAATTATAAAACTGTCAGTTGAGCAATGAGCGGCGCTCCACTAACTTGTGTAAAAAGTTCCAGTACACAAGTACTGCGAGTAGCGAGCACACGGACTACGTAAGTACTGAGGAAGAGCCACAACACATTGAGATTCATCGCATCACCCGCGATGCCCGATTCATACCACAAAGTACCGACCGAGGAGTTTGCATTCTTTTTCAACGGTTCTCAACTTTATCCGCCTTCGCAAGAGAGAGCTTGTTTTTTGTTGTGTTAGACAGAGATGCAGGAGGAAGCTAGTCGGTAATCGTGGCAGATTAGTTTCTGTTGAAATTTTCAGAGGTTTATTGTTTAATCTTCAGAGTGCATTTAAGTATTTATAGTAGTAAGAACTAAGTTTCGTGTCCTGACAGCTCTCTCTCAGGCCTTCTTTTTGTTAGGGGGAGACCCATAAACATCACATAGTAAAGTATTTGCTTGGATTCAAAACCACGACTTATGATATGAAAGAGTCACCGTGGGCTTGGATCGCAAAGGGTAACTGAGGAAACACGGGTAAATTATGGCCAGCACAGTGTAACACTCTGTCGCATCACCTAGACTGGCAAAAGTTATTTGATGATTTCCTACCCCAAAAAAAGGAGCTAGCTGTCGTGTTATTACAATAAAATATCATACAGAACGTTTGTTTTCGTGCTAACTAGTTTACATTAGTTTTTGATTTGATACAACTGAGTCAACACTACTCTTTCAGTAATTACAGAAACACTTTATATTTTTTTTTATTTAATAGATTAGCTAACTAATCAGCAAGGTAGATTTTGCCACCAAATTATATTTCGACACCATGGGCACGGCCCGTGTGGACTCAAGGCTGATCAATACCATCGTTTCCGAAAACTTCACATAAAACTGCGTAAAACTTGAATGTATTTAAAATTGTTGATGAATCTGTCCTTTATTTAGTTTTGTGCACAGAGGACAGAATGTACAGCGTGGAAACTGTGCGGTTTTCACCACTGCGCTGCACTACGGCCAGGACATTTTGTGCTGAACTTTTTGGCGTATAAACATGTCCGGACATAGCACCAGTGACTGCGGCGCTTTGTACAAGTGTTATTATGCAAAATAGATCTCGATATATGAGTCTGTTAGTCCGCTGTGGTGAAGCGAGCGCTTCGTTAATGTTGTGTATCGTGTTGTTATTATGATACAGTGGTTTTAATGACTGCGCTTGCTGCACACAACAACTTGCGTACTTGCTTACCTTGCGGTTGAAAAACTGCTTGTATTTTAACGTAGATGTGTCTATATGCAATACCAAAAAAACTCTTTCATAATCTCAAATCGCTACCTTTGTTGTAACTATATATGTGTGCTAGTACCTACAGGACATTAAAATTCCAAGCTGTGTGCGTTGAATATGATTCTGACTATTTCCTATCATTTCTACACGGTCGTGGGAAACAGCTCCCACACATCAGTACCTACAAGCTGTAAACAACATTCACTATCTCCCTCCCTCGTTGTGAACATTCACAAAACGTGCTCCAGTAATTTGAGCGCTCCGATAGATCGCAGCCACAGTCGCTCATAAAATTGGGGATAAACAGAAAAACACTCGCTTTTTATTTGTTTATAATACATTATTCGCATAGATCGTATCCTCTGGGCTTCACTGCAAACAGCGCTGGATTTTTTATGCGTTAAACGTGACCGAACATAAGTAACTTTCATTCGGGGACTTGTAACGCAAAGTTTCACATTTACCTATGCCTTTCAACATTATCGCACTTTTCAGCTTCCATTACGCGCTGAAAATGCATTTCCATTTTTACTCGTGAACAAAACCAGCAATGGATAAAGCACAATTCTCACGAACGAAATTTATCCCAGTGAGGTAGTCGGATGTCCATATAAACAGCTCATTACGATAAAGGCACGCGTTCGACGTACGGCAATCAAATGGGTAAACATATCTGCGCGGGCGACTGTACGCGTCGCGGTGTGAATTGTTCCCGCGGCGTACACTGGCCCACGCAAGTTGCGCTCGTTAGCTGATTACTGATTAGTTTATCGAGTTAGACTCAATCAGAACTGTGTCATTTTTTCGGGAATGCTGCCCCTAATTAGATACGTTAGGTTTTTGCAGATCCAATTGTATTATCCTTCATTATCAGAAGCGCTGTTGACCGTGTAGGCTTAGGAAGGCACAAAGAATATATTAAAACATTCGGATCCCTGAATTGTCCATAAAAATGTTCATTCAGCTAAACAATAGAAAATCTAGTTATAATTATATTTGCCATTTCTGTACATAACATACATCTTTTGGTAACTGGTTTGAACTAAAATAATTATTGTTGCCGTTTTTCCGTCAAGCACGTTCTTATCTGAGTTCCATGGGCACTTGTCACATTTATAGGTTATGGGAACATCGTCCAGCCGAGTCGATAGTTAACTTACAATTGGTGCCCAGTAAATAGCAGAGCGACTGGCGTTTATTAGATTTTCAAGAATACAGTTGATTATCTTGATAAAAATGCTTGGCTAAATCCGGCCGGTCTTGCTCCACAGCCACAGTCATTTGTAGCTACTAATTATTCTTATTTTATTTTTAAATTTTATTTTATATATACTCGTATATTAGAAGAGATGCTGCTGGCCTTTTCATATTGTTGTTTTCGGATTTTTTTTTTTGTTTATTTCAATAGGACTTATGATTTATTACTTGTTATATTTAGAAATAATAGCATTATACGAGTATAATGTAGAAGCACTTTTTTTTTCAATTTTGTGCATGTGAAGTACCATGGAGCATTTTTATTAGGTTACAACTTGTTTGACATTACGAGCATGGCAGTTGAGAGATTGTCATGCTCACTCAAATGTCTCGCTGATGGTGGCACGTGTTATTGGGTCATTCAGCTCCCTTCAAAATGGTTGAGCTGAGTGGGGCTGAAACATGCGTCATGCTCGTGAACGGGCGCCGTCAGTTGAGACTGGTCATCTTTTAGCTGCCAGCTGACTTAATTCATTTCCTATTTTTGTTATTATTATTATTTCAAAATTTTTATTACTTATATTCATTGTGCTCACATAATAAAAGCAACAAGAAATATGTAACGAAGATTTATGTAACTCAATATGATTTAAAAGAGTGTCTATGGAGTTTCTTGCACGTTCTTCTCCATAGAGATCTACGCTTTGGAACGTGCAGTTTAGCTTCACTTGTTTGACTGACCGACATTTTGACAATTTAAAAGTGCCTGTAATTCTCTCCTTAGTCGTTCACTCTTGACAGAGTGGTCGTGGTTGATGATATTGCATTTTCATTTGGCAAGTGAGGCTCTCGCGATGCGTCTCCATTTGTCCCGGTTTACGGCGTCTCGAGAACTCTGAACTAAGGAGGTTTGTGTTGATTTTTTTATATTAAATTGTACATATACTGATTTGTTAAGATTTATAGATAAATTATTGTTATTAAGCCAATTGATAAGATTTTCTATTGTATTATTAATGTCTCGTTCATGGTCAATTATTGATTTACATTTTTTATCAGTAGAAACAATTATCGAAATGTCATCAGCAAACAAAAAGCATTTATGATCTGTCACATTAACAATATCGTTCACGTAAATGAGAAACAAAATTGGGCCCAATATACTACCGTAAGGGACGCCGCACTTAGTGTTTTTAAATTCAGGACGATGTGAAACCATTTCCTTATTAGCATTAATATTAGTGATAGTAACACACTGCTGTCTGTCGGATAAGTATGACAATATCCATTGCAGTGGAGGTCCTCTAATTCCTATAGACTCTAATTTCTGAACAAGTATGTCATGCGAAACCAGATCGAACGCCTTAGATAAATCAAAAAATAAGCCCGTCGTTAGTTGATACATTTTTGTAATAAATTTGAATATTTAGTATATTTAGTTTTGTGGGACTGAGATTACTGAGATTTGACTTATAATATTGATAACGTAAGGATCTTTTAGTTTTACAACTCTGCTTAAGACCTTTGCTTACCCATGTATGTTTTACTCATTTGTTTAGATTTATCTTTAGTTTCGGAAAACACAGGTAGTAAAAGAGGCATATTAACTCATGGAAACGATTAAATGCTACATTTGCGTCTTTTTCTGAATTTAATTGTGACCAAGACAAACTTTGTAGACACTTCTTGAACTTGAGTATATTATGGGCATTATAATCCCTTTTGTAAATGTAATAAATTGCATCTTTTATCGATTGGTGCTCTAAGGGGAAACCTATAATTTGTGCTGTTTCGTGATCAGAAAGGTAGAGTGGGATTACTGTTGTAGCTGCATCTGGGATATTACTTAATATATGGTCAATACAAGAAGATTTACGAGTACCTTCATCAATATGAATTTTTAAATTATAGTTTTTTGCTAGGTCTTGAAAGTCGTTATTGATTTTACTTTTTTTAAATGTGTTTATATTAAAATCTCCTGTTAGAACTATGCGTGTTGAAGGTTTGTATTTTTTAAGAATATCGTGTAAAAGACTATCTAGATTAGTTACAAATATATTAGGGTCGGACTGGGGTGTTCTGTATATTATGCATATTACTAATAGTTTCTCGTTTACTGACTTAATCCCACAAATTTCAAATGTATTTACTGATGCATACTTTTTGACCATTTGTAACTCATTGAAAATGAGAACTTTTTTAACTAGGATGCAAGTTTCACCTCGGTTTTTCTCTCTACAAAAATTAGCCGCCATTATATAATCTGATATCTTAAGATAGCTCTCATGGTCTTTCTTAATAAATGTTTCAGAAAGGCAGATTACATGTGGGTCATTATGCCTATCTTGCATCTCTTGTAATGTTATTTCTAATAGTTCTTATTTAGATAGAATGCTTGCAATGTTTTGGTGTAATATTCTAAAGTGGTGAAACAAAGATGGATCAGGTGACGTATTTTTAAGATCGAAATAAATTGTTATTTTTTTTAATTGGGGGAAAGTAGTATAGTATGGTACCTTTTTTATTTGTTCAGTTTTTTTCAGCGGGGTCACGAGTATCTTTAATGTCAGGATCTATTTTTGCGGAATGTTTGAAATAAAAGGCGATAGTCCCTTTCTTGTGCTCCTGAGTTTTTGTTAAAAAATTTGTTCTGCTACTAGTCGTTTTTTTATTTCAACAGGATTCAAAAATTTCGCATTATAGTATTCACAATCTAGGACATAATTTATTGATTTGCATATATAAGATAAATTTAAATATTTGCAGTTCGTAAAATGACAATTTTTATAATAGTGGAAAATATTTTTTAAGCGATAATTTAACTTCACAACATCGAGGTGATAATTTTGTTGTACATTCAATAAAATAATAGTATTTTATACAATAATTTCAGCATAGATTCTAGTTGAATTAACACGTGTTACATGTTACGATCATTTTCACCCAAACAATTCCAATTCAATAACAACTTTGTCGTCCGGTTGTAGGTTAAAATTCATACAGCTTTTTATTATTACATCGCTGCATGCATTTGGCATTGTTTGGGCGAAGACTCCATACTTCTCATATTGTCCACCACCACTTTTAGACAATTATTCATGTTACTTTTCCAAGAAAAGTTTAAACAAAAATGATGGCATTGTCATTTATGTCACTAATAATATAAAATGTACTGTGGAGGAGCCAGATCCCATAGGAGGAAATTTTTTGCTACTCAATATTGGCAATGACATAACGATTTTGGCAGTTCGCTTGCCGATTAGGTAGTTGTAGGGTGTAGACTTTGTCTTTTCGGCTTAGTACTGGATAAGGGCCTTCATACGGAGTCTGTAACGTTTTCTTAACTGCATCTGTTCTGATAAAAACGTGGCTGCACTTGAGTAAGTCTTGATGCACGAACACGCTTTTATTGTTGCTGTGATGCTGAGTAGCGACTTGCGGTTTATTTTGATGGATTATACCTACGTCAAATTTGGCTACGTATAGATCTCCCTCCATTTATTGCATCGAAAATTTTTTGAATAGTATTGACAGCATACTTCGACCAGCTAAGCGCAATAATATTATCATCATAGGAGACGTAAACATTGATATAAAACCTGATAACAATGACAGAAATAGTCCATCATATTTAAATCTTACTTCAGAGCTGGTCCTTCTTCCAGGGCATACATTGCCAACTAGACTAAATAACTGTTTGGATCACATCATGATCAAAACGAATAATTCAGCCATAGTCACCGTCATGGATTCTACTGTTACAGATCATGATTCTGTTCTTATTAGTTTATCTTATATGCCGGAATCGATTAAGCAATCCAACATAATTGTTAAGACAGATTTTGAAGCAACTTTAAAACAATTAGAAACTATGGATTTCTCTTTTGTCTCTTCTTTAGCTAATGCTGAAGAAGCCGCAACTCTTTTTACTGAAAGGCTGTCTACTGCACTCAAATCGAATACAACATCCAGGATCGTTTCTAGTCATAGGAAAACTATAAAACCGTAGATTACTCCAGGCCTAGTACAATGTATTCGAAACCGTGATAGATTGCATGCTAAGGTTACAAAAAATCCAAATAACTCGATTCTTGAAGTTACTTACAAGCGCTATAGAAATTTCTGCAACGCTTTGTTACGAAAGCTGAAAATAAATTATGAAAAAAATCTTTTACAAAATGCCAAGAATAGTTAGGAGACATGGTCAGCTATTAAATCAATCACGGGAACTGTCAAGCAAAAACTCGGTGCCAAGGAATTACTAGAGAACAGTAATGACCCATACGAGGCCGTGGAAGCAGTAAATATGTTTTTTGCGGATGCTGGAAAGCTGCTTGCGGATAAAATTAAAAATAATAATAGCCCCGATACTACAATCCCCTCGAACAGGTTTGTTGTACCCTGTGTCTCTAACTCTATGGTATTGCTCCCACCAGATGAAACAGAAATGGAATCCCTTATCATGAACCTGAAAAATGACGCTGCAACGGGCTGGGACTCTATATCTAATAGGTTTCTAAAAATGGCAAAACATATCGTTGTCCCGCACTTTACTACAATAGTAAGACTGTGTATTGAGCAGGGTGTATTTCCGGGAGTTTTTAAAAGAGCCATCATCACGTCTGTCTACAAGAGTGGGGCTCGAGACAGTGTAACAAACTATAGGCCGATTTCTGTGTTGCCTGCCCTCTCTAAATTACTAGAAAAAGTACTCAATAACCAACTAATTAAATTTTTAGAGCAAAATAATATACAGTCCGATTCCCAATTTGGATTTAGGGTAGCCAAAAGTACAGAAGGAGCCGTTGGTTGGTTGGTGGTGGTTGGTTGGTTGGGTTGGTTGGTTGGTGGTTGGTTGGTTGGTTGGTTGGTTGGTAGATTATGTCACCACTTGCCTTGATAATAAACAGAAGTGTATTGGAGTATTCATCGATTTAGCCAAGGCTTTTGACACTGTCTCGATTTCTGCTCTTGTTGACAAACTGGAAAGGTGTGGAATAAGGGGAATGGTACTTAAAATCTTCAAAGATTTCCTTACTGGCCGTATGCAGAGAGTTAAGGTGGGCAGTGCCATAAGTTCAGATGTCGCAGTCACTTACGGAGTGCCACAAGGCAGCATTCTTGGTCCCAGTCTCTTCCTCATGTATATAAACGATCTGTGTCAAATGACACTTCATCACGGAAGAATATTTACTTATGCAGATGACACAGCGTTGGTGTTTCAGGGAGAGACATGGAACGAGGTCCAACGAAATGCGGAGATGGGGCTTCATGAAGTCAGTTTATGGCTAAGGCATAATCTGTTAACTGTGAACCTATCAAAAACCTCATGTATACAGTTTACTAACGCCCGCATTAAGCAACCGAATGTGGCTGTTCGCTTCCACACTTGTGCACAACCACAGTTCACTCAACAGTGCTCGTGCACACCGGTAAATAAAGTTAAGACGGTCAGATATCTTGGGGTTCTTTTGGATGAGAAAATTACTTGGCAGCCACACATCAACACGGTTTCATCAAGAGTTAGGAAACTTACATGGGTTTTCAAAAATCTCAGGGACGTAGCAGACAGCGATCTCCTCCGTACTGTTTATTATGCACTGGCCCAATCAGTTATTGGCTACTGTATAGGAGCCTGGGGCGGTGCTTGCAAAACGTATCTCTTACACCTTGAAAGAGCACAACGGTCACTGCTAAAGACTATGCTATTCAAACCATACAGATTCCCCACGAAGTCTTTGTACGAGATATGCCAGGTATTCACTGTGCGACAACTTTTTATTTTCCACCTTATAACAAAGCAGCACGTATGTACCCCGTATGATCCCGATAGGCTTCGAAACAAACGTACAATTCCGAATATCATCGAATGGGTTAGATGCCGTACGGCTTTTGCAAGAAGGCAGAAAGCATTCCTTTGTGTATATGTTTACAACAAAATTAATAGACTTCTCAATCTTTACCCGCTGACCCTGCGTGATTGTAAGTTAAAGGTACGGAACTGGCTCTTATCTCTTGATTATGATAGTGTGGAGAAAATAATTAATAATTCATAATAATTCATACTAATCTAATTTTTAATTTCAAATACAAATACGAAAATATATTTCTGGACATACACATATACATAAACACGCACACATACACGAACACTACACACACCGCACGATTTTGTTAGTTAGATAATTAGTTTTAGAATTAGTAATTTGTTACTCAAATTTTTAAATTTGCATAATATGTTTTATATATAATATTTTAAAATAAATTTTGTTAATAAGAATTAGAATTGAGTCTAAATAAAATTGGGAGGGCGCTGACTCCTGACATACAGGCATGCCTAGTTCGGGAGTCAGAGGCTTCATGAATTTTATCAACCTTATAATAATTATGACAATAAAGAATTTATTATTATTTCCTTTATTAATTTTTTTACATGTTACAATATATTTTTAAATATTTCTTAAAAAACAATAAAAAAAAAACATTTAAAAATATAAAAAACAGTATCCCACCGGTATCGGGAACAGGGTCCAAGCTACCGGCGGTCAGGGCTCCAGAGAAAGGAACCTCCTAACTATACGAGCCGTGTCCAGGAGTACCGCTTTCTGAATCAAGCCCTTGATCCAGCCGCTTAACGAGAGCCTCCTAAGGTGTTGGTCGAGGCTCTTGGCTATTAAGCCATTGGCTGACACGACTATCGGTACAATGATCGCCGAGTCCACATCCCACATGTCGACAACCTCGCGAGCCAAATCGATATACTTGATTTGTTTATCTTTCTCGGCTTTCACGAGGTTCTCGTCATGCGGAACGGATATGTTATTATTATTATTATTAAGAATTTATTATTGTGTGGCTATTCTAGACTGGATAAGGGCCGCAGCCAGACCTACGCATTGTTGAGTGCCAAAGATCACAACCCTTTTCCCATATTCATGCTGTTGTTGTTTTGCAGTGTTTGATTCAGTTGTACTGAACGAAGCTGCATGATTTTCACATTTTGTTGTAGTCAGGGCCTGTATTTGTTCAGTCAGCGTTGCTATTTCTTGTTCTGCATCTTTCAAGGCCTTCTGTAAACATACTATTTCTGTTGAAGGCTCAGATATAGGTATACTGGTCCAGGTGAGCTTGGTGTAGAGGACACATTTTGGAATAAGACCAAACGCTTTTTCTTTTTACTTGTATCTTTTGGGCTATTTTCTATGATTGAGGACAAAGAACATAAAGTTTTTAATATTTTAATTTCAGCAGTTAGTTTCTTAATTCGCTTTTTATTATCCAATATTACATTTTCTTGTTATTATCCAATCTTACATTTTCTAGTTCATTTTCCGTACTCTTCAGTTTCTCGATTAGTTGATTCATCGTATCTTGCATTTCCGTTACTGAGGTGATGAGGTCTGTCCAAAGCGTAGGTGAGCGCCCGCGTGACCGCTTCCCCTCTACTTGTCCCTGGACAACGAGTCGCTCAATGGAATGTTCGTTGCGAACAACGTGACCAAAATATTTGAGGATTCGTACTTGCACAGTCAACGATAACCTGTTTGATGTTTAGCTCCTCCAGAATCGAAACGTTAGTCCTAAGTGCTGTCCAAGGGATCCGCAGCAGTCGCCGCCAGCACCACATTTCGAGTGCATCGATTTTGCGTCGGTCTTTGAGGCGATCCGTTCACGTTTCTGCGCCATAAAGAAATATTGGGAAGACTAAGCTTCTCATGAGGCGAACTATGGTAGCTTTAGTGATGTTACGGTTGCACCAGATCCTTTTCAACCTGTCAATAGCAGATCGTGTGATAGCACATCACCTTCGAATCTCATCCTCACATCCTCCAGTGTACGTGACAGTAGAACCAAGATGTACATACGATTGAACAACTACACAGTTGCCAATCATAGTAATGTCAGGAAGATTCAGTGCTGCTCGATCCACTATTATCATCTTGGTCTTGTCTCTGTTGAGCGTAGGACCGAAGGAGAGGCTTGTTGTCTCTAGAAGCATCAGCAGGTGCTCCATATCTTCCTTTGATTGAGTTAGAAGGGTAGTGTCATCGGCATACCTCAAGTTAGACACCTTCCTACCTCCCACTGAGATTCCTTTATCCCATTGTATTAGCCTATAATTGGTCTATTTGAAATAAACGTTTCTGATTTGTGATAAAATTTTTGAAAGTGTTTGCGCTGCTAACAAAACTTAAAATGTACATTACTGTTTGCAGCATGTTACCTGGGGCACGCAACTGATTTAGTACATTTTTTTTTTGTTTTCGAAAGGAAACCTTTAAAAGGTGCTCGGACTTTGGGGATAATTCCGGGAAGTGTGGAAATTTTTCCTCACTAAAACCACCCCGGTGATCACCATCAGCACATAGAAGTGGCGCCGTTACCTCATATAAGACTATTTCGGAACCCCCTCTGTGCATCTCATCCCTGAGGGACTGTACAACGACGGGTACCGTTCTTATTATGTTTTAATATGTCTACTAAACTCATCCTATGACTTCATTTATCTGTCATAAATCACAAGCAATAAAATTCCCGATATTTGAGATTTATACCTGATTTCCTGCTTCAAACTGCATAGAGGCAGTAAATATGAGTCATCACACGCAGCGTTATCCGGTAAGTAGCCGTAAACGGTTTCATAATGTCGGATCACGAGCTGGCCCGTCAACAATCACGTAACGGCACCAACCCAACGTCAGATGAACTGTAGTGCCTTTGAAAGTGGTTGAAGTCAGGGGTCGATATTTTCTGGTAGAATAAGTGGCCGGTGTATATTGACATGTAAGTACTTCGGTGTCGTTTGCTTCCGTAGGTCTACTTATTCTAGTTATGTGTCTATTATAAGATGAGCTTTTGTGTCCTTGTAAGATTTGGAATACAAAGGCCTCAATTTTCTGGTTGATGATCGCTTTAAAAGACTTAAATTATTGAATATCTGCGCGTCTTAAGAAATAGCTATTAGCTGGGTTGTTGATTCAGTTAAATTGTGTTTGTCCGTCGTTTAAATTTTAATACGTTTCGTGCACGTGCGGGGTAGGCAGAGGCAGGGAGGGTGCGGGGGGTGAGGTAATAATGTTTGTTATAACATAGGAGAACCCTCCTCTGTTATAATGAGGCAGGATAGAGGTAAGCTACAGCTTTCTAGACCACAGCGCTTATTTGTACCATCATGTGTCTATACGTTGCTGTACCTAATTTTACTTTTTCTAGCTATTTTATATGTCGAGTGTTGCATATAATTGGATCGGTGTTTATTTTATCAACAGTATGGCACAGGATAATCGGTTCGGTTTCTAAACAGAACCCATTTTCCTGTGCCATACTCGTAGACACATAAATAGCTTCTGAGCTCTCACTTCGTTCACTCCTGGTTACGCGGCAGTCCCTTTCTATGTATTACTGAAGCTCCAAGTGACATGTATATTCGTACAATTCTCTTGATACATACAGACTATTTATTACTCGAGAACTATACAAGGTGTGTGACTTTGTACGTTTGTTATGATACAGGGTGCGCTAACAATGAGGTGGTGTGTGTCGATATACACGTAATTTGTGAGTAAACTACCAGACACGAGCTTCTAAGAGACTCCCAGCAGCTAACATACAATAGTTACATACAAAAGGCTAACCAATACCTATACGGTCAGTAGCTGCAGAGGTACTGGATGGAGATTACTACAAACTCCACTGAATTAGAAGGACCCTTTGATCAGACGGGCCTCTGGTTGGCAATTACCCGATGGTTGTTGTCGAACTGTTTTTTACGTACAAACCGCGCACATAACTTTGAATGCGCTGTGTAAGATTAGTGTGACATCTTGTCTGTTTGTAATTCATACGTGGCGGTATAGATACTGCTAAACCAAAATTTAAAATAGTTGTAATAGCGTACCCCTCCGTGGAAAACAGGAGTGTTGTTAGCTTTATCATCATCATCAATCCAGCCAAAAGACGTCCACGGCTGGACATAGGCCTCCCACAAGTGTCGCCACAACGAACCGTCCTGTGCGTCTCGCATGCATTTTATCTTACCAGGTCATCGGTCCACCGAAATGCCTTCCAACACTACGTCTTACACACAGATAATGATATTTCTTCGCAAGAAACCGATATCCTTGATAAAAGTGGTTTTTCTGCACGGTCTGCCTGTGCGGTATCCGTTCCTACGTTCAAGTTAATTAGCATACACTGGGACTTACAGCGCTTCCTAACACGCTGCAACTTATTAACTTCGTTGAAAACGCTACAACTTCCACTCAGACTGTTTTTACTGCACTCTGCTTAACAGGTTTCATTTACTTTGAGCTTATCACGAGGGCGTACACGTGAGGCTTGGAGAGCAAGGGATTGTAACGATTTAAGGGCCGACAGCCTCCAGTAGCACCTGAGGTCATTCTTATTGTAGGGTGGCCGGGGCCAAAGTCCGGTGTAGAATGCTGTATACTTTATACTACCGTAAATATTATATATGTTATATTTAGATATTGGTCCGTGAGCAAGTATAAAGTCTGTACGGCGTAAAGTAAATAAGTCTATGAAATAACTGAGGCCGTATGGGTTGCGGCATGTGCTTTTTTGTTTCCTGTTTTAGTTATAGTGTCCTACTTCTAAAGCTAAATATTGAGCAAATTCTCTGAATGTCATCAATTGACTTCTCCCGCTTTACGATGAAGCGAGAGAGTATGTCAGACTTTTGATGATTTAAACCCATATGTGTTCCTAGAGAACCTGTGTCAGGCGGAAATTGAGAACGCCGCGCTGCGCCACCTTTCTATTTACTCCTCAAAGAGAGAAGACACCGCGATTGTGTCATGCTCAGAACGTACCGACCCTGATATTGCGAAAAAATAATCATTTTTTAATACATTACCTATGTGGAGGTATGCAAAAGTGAAGTATGGTGAGGTGGCAATTAATGGGATTTGCAACTTCAAAATAAGTGTCATAATTAAATGTGTTCATAATTATGAAAAAGTACAATATCACCATTCTAAGAATTTACAATGTTTCTCTTAGCCCTAGTATAAACTCGCAAATACGTCCTGCGTGCATGGCCGCTGAAGTGGACTGCAGCTTAAAAGCTCACAGTATATGTACATATTTCACAGCAACAATTATCGTAAACATTAGAAAAAGGAACTACACATAATAAATTGGAGAATAAACCACTTCTTGTAATCTTAACACTCAAATTGAAAAAAGTTGGCCTTAAGTATAACTCCTTTCAAAACAGATTCTCCACAAAATGCCCAATCTGGCACTCGTAATAATAATATAGACTGCAAAGCGAAACCGTCAAAATGGCCGCCGAGTCGCACCAGCCGCCCAGTCACAGTCGATGACGTCACTCGCGCTGTCGACACGCGGGACACTCGCCTTCGACGCCAATAGAGCGGGCGTGACACGAGTGTCACGGTGTCGGCGATGTCGGCTGTGTCGCACTGATTGCGACACCGGACACGACAGACGTGTCGATCGGTTTAATGTGAAGGGAATTATAAATGTTCAAACATATTATTATTTATATTGAAAGAAAAATACAATAATGATCTTTCTGTCGTACTGAATCTGTTTACGATTGGAATAAGTGAGTATTTCCTGGAATAACTATAACCTTTTCAAAACAGACAACTCTTTTTCGAATAAGTACAATAAGGTCAGTAGGAGTGATAAACATACTATTATAGAACAACTTACTGCCAGATTATTTCCCACTATGTCGGCGATTTTTCAGGGTTCCGTACCTAAGTCAACAAAGTGATCCTTATAGGATCACTTTGTTGTCCACTGTCAGTCTGTCCGTCTGTCATGATCCTTTTTCTTAGGAACGCGTAGAGATACTAAGTTGAAATAAATATCAAATACTCCAGCCTGCTTTGGAGTAGTAAAAATCAAACTTTTAAGTCAACACAATCTAAAAGATAAGGCCGCTTATGTTCCCTTTAAGCACATACTGTGACACTTAAAAAGAACTCAAAAACTACAAGGTACCCGTTGACTTAGAATCCTGACTTCTGTTCTGGATGGAGCGATGGTTGTGTTAGATTTTTATTAGGGACAGGTGGATATCTGTATGCCTTCAGTTGCTTTATGTGTTCCAGAGCCGCAGTAACTCTATCAAATATTCCCGAAATCCTATATGGCATCACTCTGTTAGCGATGGCTTCTAGTCTAAATGGATGCGGCTGATTGTCAGTAATTAACATGGGCCTCATTTCAAGGAGTAGATACGATTACAGGTCATTGTTTATTATTCTGCTCTAGCACCTACATTTAAAAAAAATAACATCGGTCAAATACCACTTATATTCTCTTTGCAGAGCAGCCACCGAGTCCACGTAAGTCAGCCTAACGTTACTAATAAAACCCGTGTGTTAATAATATGTCAGTAATTTGCCGCGGCGGCTCAACGCTGCAGACTAATGGATGCGAGCGCAGGCCGGTGGGGCTAAGGGCGCTTTGAACTGTGGTGTGACATGTGTCAACTACTCTGTGGAATAAGACTTTTTTTGTAAGATTGACTGAGATTGCATAAAACACGTCGCATACATTATTTTGCGGTTTACCTCAAAGATATCTTAAAAATAATTAAATTGCACCCGTAACAAGCCCTTTCGAAAATGAACATTTACGTAGAGTGAAAATTTCATTGCGTTCAAATGATTCCTTTTGCGTAGTAATTAAACTGAATAGCGCTTAATCACTTTAATTAGTTCGTAGCGAATAATTGGAATTTTAACGAGCACGTGTTTGCTAGCTTTCCTGCACTCATGAGAGTACACAATAGTAATGTTTTTCTATAGATGCATTTAATTTTTGTAAGGTTCTAATGTCGATGTAGTCCATAAATCATTAAACAAAATTATGTGATATCTCGAAACTGTCGCTAGTGTCGCTTGACTACCGTGTTGGAATTTAATTGTTTGGATGGAGTTCTCGAATGATCCGTCATTTGTTGCCATGTTTGACGTAGGTAGTTATCTTGACATTAGAAATGATTATCATCTGATCATCATCTCATGATGATCACCGTTGACACAAAAAAAAATCAAATTTGAACTTTTTTTTAATACGAGTAACTATAGCAAATCTGCTAATTTCTTTATGTAGATTTATCAGGTATCGTGTCTCGCTAGTAATCAGAGTGCACTCCTGCAATTTGCTCTGCCACTTGTAGTCGAACAGGACGCGTATTTGCTAATACTGCCACAGGACAGTACATGATAGCTGGGGTCTTGAAGCGTTTGACCCCAAGAAGATTGCCCGTGTAAGACGAAACAAATTTAATTTTATACGTTTATTTCATTCTGAATAACATAATAGGGTAGTTTCCAGGGTCAAAATAATTACATTTTATTTAATCCGTAATTTAGATTATTAAAAATTATTGGACAAGTATTTTTTTCTTTTTTTGATTAAACAATAAATAACAAAGATCGCACGGGGTGACGTCACACGTACCTAACTTTAATGGGCTGTATCTTTGTCATTTTTGGATTAATTTACAAATAAAAAAAATTGTGTCCCTTATTTTTGAAAAATCTAAAAGACGGACAACTAGCCTATTATAATAAAGATATAAAAGGGTGTAAAGTTTGAAAGGTTACAGAAAGGATGCTTAGTTTTCCTTATCCTTGAAACTTTTTAACAACATTTTAATGATTGCCGAATTAAGAGATAGCTTTTATCCTACTGTAACACACGTTTAGTTTAAACATTTATTAAGTACACCTCCTATCATGTATTAGATATAAAGTAACAAAAGTTCATTGATCCAGTTGTTTGTAAAAAGGTTCCGCCGCTTTCCACTAGATGGCGCTGTGCCTATGACGCGCATTTCTGAATCGCGGTGTTAAGATTCTCCGTGACTTAATGACCCTCGCTAGATCAGTGAACTTCCTTGATCACAACTACCTAGGGAGTGCATTCTGGAATCTCGTCCTACTTGGAAAGATTACTAGAGACACCTTTGATAATTGTTGCTAAGCAAATTCCATCAGGAAACTTTTTGGATAGAGGGACTTCATTCCCCGACCTTCGTCCTAAGGTCTTGGTCGACGGGACTATCCCTATCTTCACATCCAAAAAAACAACCTTCGGGCTTCGCTTATCATCATCTCATCACCTTCGATTATAATATCATCTCATCACCTGTAACTGTTGCTGAAATAGAAATTCTTGAAAACTTCGTGTGTGTTTCCTTCGAGAGTGGAACCCCTGCAAAAACCTCCTACAATCTGGCGCCCAACGTGGGGCCGAAGAGAAACCAAAGTACGTCACACGCTACGGACGAACAACAACGACACCAGCTACAGAAAGAAAAGCAGAGATGTCGGTGACCATGTCCGATACTCAGTTCGAGGCGCTGCTGTCGAAGCTTTCACCAGGAAGACACGGCTCGTTTACAACCTGTAAAGCTGAATTCGACGGGACCAAGGACTCCGAAGTGACGGAAGCTTTTCTGGCGGCAGTAACAGTATTTAAACAAATCGAAAATGTAAGTGATGCAGAAGCGCTCACTGGATTACCACTACTCCTCAAGGGTGAAGCTGCAGTGTGGTGGCAGGGAGTTAAAAAGCATGTCTCCACATGGGCGGATTTCGAAGAGCGTCTCCGTCATGCTTTTGCCCCAAGGAAACCAGCTTATGTGGTATTCCAGGAGATCGTTACGGAAAAGCAAGACCCACGAGCAACTACTGAAAGCTTCATCGCACATAAGCGAATGCTTTTTGCTCAACTTCCGGAACCCGAAATACCGGAATCCCATCAACTTCACATGATATACGGCCAACTGAAACACCGAATACGTGACAAAATTCCGCGCAACTCGGTTAAAAGTTACGACGAGTTATTGGAAGCAGCTCGGGGCATCGAACAGATGTGGATCGACAAACCCAATGACGGTGACAAGGAAGCTAAGCCAAACCCGACCGTGAAACCCAAGGTGAAGTGCGGGTTCTGTCACTTCTCAGGCCATACTACCGAAAAATGTAGGAAGCTGAAGAAGAAACAGCAAGAACTAGAGGCAACTGACCCCGTCCCTGAGAGTCAAGCCAAAATAGCTACTACCAAAACGACGCAGGCTCCATCTCCATCCGCACCCAAAGTGACCTGTTACGGCTGTGGTACGCCCGGTGTAGTTCGCAGTAGCTGCCCAACATGCTGCGCCAATAAACAACGGTCACTACCATCAACAAATCTAGCCTTCTGTCCGGTTGACGTCCAAACGGATGTAAGAAACAGGCCAATTGTCTTCATTGAGATAGATGGCATTAAAGGGGTGGCATACGTCGATAGTTGTGCGAAGACCAGCATCGCATCGTATCAGTTATATCAACAGCTGGTGAACAAGGGACACAAGTTCCACGAAGAAATAGTGAAGATCACTCTGGCAGATGGCATCGGGAAAAACCAACGAGTTAAGAAGATAACCGTTACTGTGAAGTTAGAGGACCGCATCATTCCGACCAGCTTCATTGTGTTGCCAAATTCAAGGGACAACCGAACCCTACTAGGCGTCGGGTTTATACAAGACGCAAAAATGGTACTCAACCTTCCTCAGTTTACTTGGGAATTCCTTGACGCCGACTCGACCTATGAGCTATATGAGGAGGACTTCGTGACCTTTGAACCAACAAATAGCAATTCGGTCAGTGTTGCTCTGGATACCACAGAAGGAATGCCTTCAGCGGCTATTGCATCCTCAAGTGCTGCCGCTCTTCCCGAGGGTTCCCCGGGATATAAATTGATACCACTCCAGCTGTCACCTGCTAAGAAAGCAAAAAGGGTCTTCGACGGTTACTTACCTGCTTTCGCAGAATTTATGATGCGTGATGCGGAAATAAATGTCAAAGAAGCGGAAGTAACATTATCACCGCATTCAAGCCACCTTTTTCCCAGCGCAAACGAACCTACGGACTCTGATGGTGATTATCATTTTTGTAGTGTTGATATAGGTAATAGCCAAAAGGCAATGTTGAATAAAATACTTGTCGACTATCAAGATGTTTTTATTGATAACAACAAACCATCCTTGCTTGGGGAGCACTGCATCGTGACAAAGGACGATATTCCAATATCAGTACCTCCCTACAGATTATCTCAAACAAAGAAAGATATCCTTAAAGCGGAATTACATGAAATGATGGAGAAGGCTATTATTGAGCCCTGCTCTTCGCCCTGGGCCTCGCCAGTGGTCATGGTACCGAAACCGAATGGAAAGGTTAGAGTATGTATCGATTACCGACGTCTAAACGCTATCACTGTGCCCGACACTTACCCTATTCCACGAATAGACGACTTGTTGCACGCTGCGAAGCCAACGCCTTACATGACGTCACTCGACCTGAAAGCTGGTTACTGGCAAATAAGGATCAGGAAAGAAGACGAAGAGAAAACAGCATTCATCACCCCTTTTGGTCTATACAAGTTCAAGAGGATGCCATTTGGCCTACGCAATGCACCGGCTACCTTCCAGCGACTTGTCGATAGATTCCGTGTTACCCTAGAGCATGTTAACATGCTGGCCTATCTGGATGACTTGCTCCTATTCTCCAGCACCTTTGAAAGCCACCTTTCCGACCTGAAGGACGTATTACAAAGGATGAGAGAATATAAAATCACGGTAAACAAAGATAAATGTAGATTTTTCTGCTCGTCGATAAAATACTTAGGTCACATCATAACACCTGAAGGACTAAAGCCAGATTCAGATAAAACCAAAGCTATCTTAGAAAGGCCAAAACCCAAGAATCTTCAACATCTCATATCTTTTCTACAAATGTGTTCTTGGTACCGACGTTTTATTGAGAATTTCTCCGCTATAGCCCAGCCCCTTACGAAATTAACAAAGAAGGAAGCCCGTTGGGTATGGAATATTGAACAGGAAGAGGCCTACAACACGCTTAAAACCCGGTTAACTACTGCCCCTGTGTTGCGGCAGGCCGACGAAACAAAGCCCTACATTCTGAAGACTGATGCCAGTAGCTATGCGCTTGGAGCAGTTCTGGTCCAGGGGGAGAAGGAAGATGAGCATCCCGTTGAATATGCGAGTAGATTGCTCACGACCGCTGAGAAAATTACTCCACTACTGAACGAGAAGCGTTAGCCGTAATCTGGTCACTAAATAAATTTAGAGCATATGTTGAAGGTCAACCTGTGACTGTGGTAACTGACCACCAAGCTTTAAAATGGTTAATGAACCTGAAATCGCCAACCGGACGTTTGGCTAGATGGGCATTACAACTCCAAACTTTCAACATTATTAATATTAACTACCAACCTGGTAAACTGAATACTGTGGCTGATGCGTTGTCAAGACCACCATGTTGTGAGGATACCTCTACCTGTGAGATATGTTCTATAATCGTGGATATGCCCACGAGGAGTGTTAAAGAAATCCGAGAAGAACAAATGAAGGATACCAAAATTCAGAAAATAATAGGAGCCTTAGAGGAAACAAATGGAACAGAGGATGCTGTATATTGGAGTAACAAAGGATACCTTATGAATAATGGTATGCTGTATAGATTACATCCTGATTGCGAAGCTGATGATGCGCAACTCGTGGTACCCGGTCACGAGTGGGCAAACGTTCTCAGTGCCTACCATGATGATCCATTAGCAGGACACTATGGGGCTGAGAAAACTTACAAGAAGATAGCCAACAGATACTATTGGAGTGGGATGCGTAGCTATGTTGCAAGTTACGTGAAGAATTGCTTGGAGTGCCAACGGTATAAACCCTGTAATCAAAAACCGGCTGGATTACTGCAAACTACAAGCATGTGCCAACGATTTGAAGTAGTTTCTTTTGATTTGTTTGGACCTCTACCACAAACAGAAGATGGAAAAACTTGGATATTAATCGTTGAGGATGTCGCTTCCCGTTGGGTGGAGCTTTTCGCTTTAGTTACCGCCACCGCTGAAACTTGTGCAATGACTCTGATCAACGAAGTTTTTCTAAGATATGGGATGCCGCGCCGAGTAATAAGTGATAATGGAACTCAGTTTGTGAGTGCTGTAATGCAACAAGTTATGTACAGCCTGAACATAAAGCACCAGTATACCCCGTTGTATCACCCTGAAGCTAATCCTGTCGAACGCAAGAATCGCGACTTAAAGACCCAACTAGCTATAATGGTACAAAGAGGGAAACATAATGTATGGTCAGAACTTTTACCGGCGATTCGTTTCGCTATGAATAGTACTACCGGTTTAACAACAAGTAAAACCCCGGCGTATTTGACGTTCGGAAGGGAACTAAGATCCCCACATGACAACGAAGTTGACTTTCGAAATATAGTGATTTCTGAAAATATAATACCAGAGATAACTCCAAAACTTGTACAACTAGCGGAAACCTTAATCAAGGCGAGAGAAGTACAAGAAATGAAGGAGGAGTCACGAAAAGCATATGTTGATAAGCATAGGCGTAAACATCCACAGTATCAACCTGGCGATTTGGTACTTGTTAACCTACACCCCGTGAGCAAGGGAGCTCAAGGTGTAACCGCCAAATTTGCGCCACGTAGAGATGGACCATACGTCATCCTCAATAAACATGGGCCCACCTCTTTTATAGTAGCTTCTCCAAATGATCCCACTAACCCAATCGGCCTCTATCATGTTTCCGCTTTGACTCCATATAAAGGTGAAAGCCTCGAAACAGTTCCCGAACCTGTGCAACCACTTCGAAGAAGAGGACGACCAAGAAATGAGAAGGTTGCCAGCAAGCCTTCATCGGGGTCCAAACGAGGACGTGGGCGCCCTAGAAAACAATAATCTCACTATCCAGTCCACCACGCCGAGACGTCTTTGAGGACTGAGGGGGAGATTGTAACACACGTTTAGTTTAAACATTTATTAAGTACACCTCCTATCATGTATTAGATATAAAGTAACAAAAGTTCATTGATCCAGTTGTTTGTAAAAAGGTTCCGCCGCTTTCCACTAGATGGCGCTGTGCCTATGACGCGCATTTCTGAATCGCGGTGTTAAGATTCTCCGTGACTTAATGACCCTCGCTAGATCAGTGAACTTCCTTGATCACAACTACCTAGGGAGTGCATTCTGGAATCTCGTCCTACTTGGAAAGATTACTAGAGACACCTTTGATAATTGTTGCTAAGCAAATTCCATCAGGAAACTTTTTGGATAGAGGGACTTCATTCCCCGACCTTCGTCCTAAGGTCTTGGTCGACGGGACTATCCCTATCTTCACATCCAAAAAAACAACCTTCGGGCTTCGCTTATCATCATCTCATCACCTTCGATTATAATATCATCTCATCACCTGTAACTGTTGCTGAAATAGAAATTCTTGAAAACTTCGTGTGTGTTTCCTTCGAGAGTGGAACCCCTGCAAAAACCTCCTACACTACTAATATTATAAATGCGAAAGTTTGTAAATATGGATGTATGTATGGATGTTTGTTACTCTTTCACGCAAAATAACACATAGAATACTTTTTATCCTGGGATCATGTTCCCTTGGGACAATTTTCTAACCCGCTGGCAAATGACAGCAACGGTCAAATACAGTGATCCCAGTCATTCGTACTAGTATTATAAACACGAAAGTTTGGATGTATGGATGTATGTTTGTTACTCTTGTTAGGAGGTAATCTCTTAGAGTACTGGTCCGATTGGGAAAATTTTATAACCGATAGAAAACACACTCAGGAATAAAGCATTCCTGAGTGCCATAGGCTTATTTTATGTATGCGGGCGAAGCCGCGGGCAAAAGGTAATCATTTCATATTTATGGACTGAAGTGAGTCAGCGATCTAACTAAGCACAGTTAAAACTCAACTTCTTTGCATAATAATGTATTGTTTTGCTGATGTAATATTTCCATGCAAACCTTATTTCTCTCGCGGATGTTGTAAACAAACGTTAGCATTCATGTGGTCGATGCTACTCACAGTGTGGTACTGTGCAGAGTACAGACCACGGCCGACAGGAAGAGCACTGTTGTAACAATCACAAACATTACTGCGATGAGTCACATGATCTCCACGAACAGAGAAAAGCTGTACCAGTGGTATTGCACCCTGAATTCGAAACTAGATTTGAACCATTACAATGCGTGGTTGAAACGTGTATCATTTTACGATCAAATGTGAAGACTGAAGAAGTAGATAATGTTACCTATCCGCCGTAACTGTAGTTTAACTAAGATAGCTGCTGTATCTACTGCACTGTCAAAGCTCAAGCGTCCCTATTAAAATGCTCTGTTCAAATGTGTCTATGCACATAATATACGAGTACATCTGAGAATTCTAGAAATGCTCTGACATAATATATTCTATAATAACAAAGTGGATATCAAAGCAACCACTATTATTGTTCGAGTGACGAGCTCACAGCTTGTTTGTAGCCCGGCACCACAAATTGCTTGCGAGGTTCTGGGAACCATCGCCACAGACACGGAGCAATGTTCCCTTTATTCATGCGTTATTGGAGATTCAATGACGTGTATGTGTATCTTGTAATCAATGCATGCCAATGATTTGGTCTGGAACCGGATTGAACAGCGGTACTGTCTTAATCTGCATGATCGAGGCAATACCGCTGGTCAATCCGGGACGCTGATGTTGTTATCGGAAACCTCAAGGTATATTCAGGAGTCGGATGACCCCAAATAGAAGCAAGGACTCATCAGATGTTGGTGATAGTTTAGTTTTAGAATGTACAGTTAATGCCGAGTTTTTAAATGACTCGAATAAACTTCTACTACTGTCCCACCGCAGGATGCGACTCTTGCCATACAGAGAAGACACACGCCTTCCTCACTACGGCTGCTGATGCGCAAGGCAATAAAAGGCTTCCGGATTTTTTTCTTTGCTTCTTGGGAAATTTCATGATTGTGGGTCAACGAGAAGTCCACTATAGTTAGTAGTTATGTATCTTAAGATTACGTTGATGTGTAAAATAGAATAGAATCGAATAGAATCGAATAGAATAGAATAGAATAGAATAGAATAGAATAGAATAGAATAGAATAGAATAGAATAGAATAGAATAGAATAGAACAGAACAGAACAGAACAGAATAGAATAGAATAGAATAGAATAGAATAGAATAGAATAGAATAGAATAGAATAGAATAGAATAGAATAGAATAGAACAGAACAGAATAGAATAGAATAAAACTTTATTATACACCAAAAAGTAACACAATTAATTTCAGCTTTATACCTTCAGGTGTACCTGAGTAAAAAGGTCTTGACAGACTGACGACCGGGTAGTATTATAACCATTCCGTTTTTGCCGACTCAAATACGGGACCCTAAAAATAACCCACATAAGCAAAATGGTTGGTCCTCATAGTTGTCTGATACGCCGACGTGCCAATCTTCAACAAAGGCCGACTGTGATTACAGTCGTGGCTGTCAAAAAGAATCGAACGCTGAAGGAGATTAATGTTCAGGCCAATATTACATAATTATTCAGTACATCGCTGACCCTGCAGCGCGCTCACACGCTGACGTCAGCCAGCGAGCGTTCACACGTCAGAAGTCAGGCTTCAGGTTCGCGACCTATACATATTGGCCACACCATGCAATATTGCGGATTTGGAATGCTGAATTAGGTATACAAGATCTAAAGGATAGGTTTTATATTATGGACAAACCTACAGCTATGGTAGATACTAGTATGGTAGGTAGAGCCTATGATGTGGTAGATAATAAAACGCTTACCTAGAAGTATTATCTTAACGAATTCCATGTGGTACCTGTCTAGCTAACAGGAAACACAGATCCAGCAGGGGATCCCATCCAAGCCTCAAATCTTTATGGCAGTCTATAATGTACAGGTGGTTAATAATAGTCTATAATGTACAGGTGGTTAATAAGAAAGAACATTGGTGTGGTTTTAGTCAGCAAAAGTCTGGCTCGCCCACCTAGTCCGCTCTATAGTCGGAGAAGTCATTTGATGATTTCTCAAAAACAAAAAAGCGTTGTACTTTTCTCAAAACCTTTATCATGACCGACGCTTCTGGTGTCGTCTTCCAGTCTGACAGAAAGCAACAGAATACCAGCCTTTGAATTATAAATTGGAACTGAGCACAGCTAACAGGAAACGCAGTTAAAACGCAGCGTGTGGTATAAAGCCTGTTGTGTGTCGCTAACTGCCGACGCTTGGCACTCGCCGACAAAATGGGACGTTATTGTTCCAATGCACTATTTTTTACAATATTATGCATATTATCTAGAATACATATATTATAATATGGTATAGTAAAAATCGCATTTAAAGATATTAAAATTTTACGTATTGGAGCATATATTCTATTACGAGAGTGAATGTTAGACCATCGACAAAAGGAATCAAAGTTTCGCCCTGAATCTCTCTCGAGAAACATGTAAACATGTGAGTGGATCGATAATATACAAGTTTATGGCCTCTGTACTCTCTTCATTCACCGCTTTTTTTTTTCAGTGATATAATTTTTTTAGCGATCACACTTGATAGTAAGTAGTTTAATAATAGAAAAACGTAAACAAATCTTTCTGGTTTGTATTTGCAATTTACAACCGCGCAAAAGATAAAATAAAATTGCCTCTATTTCTGAATAGTTTTCGCGTTGATATAAGTTTATTTGAGTCGTCTCGCGTCTGTTCGGGCGCTGTCGGATCAACAGCGACTGGCGTGACGCGAACTGATACGGACACAGAAAGCGGCGCTTTTGAAGAAATGTAGAAATCTTTGTTCTTACATTTTGCAACTCAGATTTATAGCTTACAACTGTCTGTCCGATTATAGCCTTTCATTGTGGTTCATTTTAATAAATATTCGGATTGCATTCGTGGATCTGATGACCATATCAGTTTCCTGTGTGTCCGTCCAGTTCCCGTGAGTCGCTTACATCATCAGTGTCGTCCTTAATATCAATATCAATCTCTGTCATTAACATTTGTTTCCATGTGCCGTTCATCGGTCACCGTGAGTCATTTGATTCATTTTGTCATTTGATCTTGTATCCAGTAAATATGTCATAATTTATATAATAAGTCTGTCTATTATCATATTGAGTCTCATAGTGACACAATGTCGTGTCACAGTCACACACACTAAGCTACTTTGTTTTGCGACCAATTTAAGCATAAAAACCGATTGTGTATACTTGTTAAAATTTAATATAAAAGTAGTAAAATAAGTCAATAGCACAATTTTCCTCCTGAAACAAACACTCGTAGCTCAGGCACATTATCAGAGAGTGGTTTCAGCCTATATCGTATTATCGGGCACGGTTCCAATCCGCGACGATCACCAACACTCTCTGTAACATCGTTTACTTTTTGCCAATACTGAACTATTTAGCCTGATTATGTAGGTAGAGGTAGGTAGAAGTTTTATGAGTTATTGGCTACTAATTTATGGCTATGTGAATTGTTTTCTTTTTGTGTGTAATTTACGTAAAAAGTGTAAGCTAGATGAGTGAGTTAATACGTGACGTATTGTGATAAATGAAAAAAAAATAAGATGGTTTAACCTAACTATGTACCTACAGAAATATAATACAAAAACACCAAATACACTCAGGCGTCGGAGTACTATTGTTAGCGATTCTTATGATAATGTTCATACACTATGATTATTTTCTGTATTAGCAACATTAAATGTATTTTTTGCACTGACAACTCGAACGGACTGCGACTTGACAGCGCGGTGCTTTTGACAGTTACAAGAGTTTATAAAAAGGAACGGCGCGCTGTCATGTCCTCTTTTTCATCTTAGTTTTCGGAGCAAGCAACATCTCAGTAAGTGCTAGTATATAATTTATTTATTTCTACTGTTATTGTTATTGTATACTTGTATTATGTGTGTGCTGGCAAGGCAAAAGTATAAAGGGTGTGGTACCCGTTTTGGTCGTTCTATTTAAATAACCTGATAACAAACCCCGTAGGTACACTAAATAACTTTCTTAGTCAATCTTTCTCTAAAGATAACACATATAGATAACAATTCAGAAGTGGGATAAACGAGTCGTTTATTTAAATGCATTCGTTTATCCCGCCCACAAGTGATTTTTTTCCCTAACTTTGCATCTTCTACTTTTGCTTTGAAAGTACCTACGTAACCTATGTAGGCACCGATACAATTTTTTTTGGGATAAACTATACTATTTTATCTAAGCGGGAAAAGTGATGTGTAGTTTGAAATGGTGTGCTCAGCTTATTCAATATGAGTTTCTTCTGACACTCTGGTGGTACTACGACACTACAAGTATCTTGCCAGGGCTACACCCTGGAGGTACCACCACATCACACGTGCCTTGCCAGGGTTACACCCTGGAGGTACTGTCACACACGTGCCTTGCCAGGGCTACACCCTAGAGGTACAACCTAGAGGTCTACCTCATTTTACGAAAATAGACGTGAAAATAATGTATGGTATTTAATGTATTTCCTTAGGCGTTTCGAACCGACATACTATCGAACTAATAAGCAATCGCTGTAGGGTATTTCGCAACAGAATTTTTCGCACAAACGTTACATCGCACCAATAAAGCATCGATGGAATAAAACATCGTACAACTGAATTGTCGACATACCATGTTCGATATAATAAAAATCGAATCATCAACTTTCGAAATCAAGTAGGGAACCCCTTTTGGTCGCGAAAGAGGCGTTAGCCTCACACACACACACACAGCTGGGTGCGGGAGCAAAACGGCCCCTTAGTCGCCCGGATTGTCCGGTGACCATGTAGTTCTAGCAGACAACCAGGAAACATAACAAATTTATAACTTTGTGATGTTACATGATAGTTATGAAATTTAGTACATTGATTCTTTACATTTCGCATATGCAGGAACTGGTGTTGTGTATGGCTTTACTGTTTAAAGTGATTTTACATGCCTACTATCATTGTCAATTTAACTGAAACCGGGTTAAATGACGAATCAGTAGTATATAGTAAGCCTAATAATAACATTTTTATTTCATCACCAGAGTATAAATCGCTTTGCTGTCAAAATTCTAGATGTGAAAATGTTAATAGATAATATATATATTTTTTTTAAATATTCCACAACTATCACACAACGCCGTCTAGTCCCAAGCTAAGCAGAGCTTGTGTTATGGGTACTAGACAACTGATAAACATACTTATATATTTCTAAATATATACATATTATAGATAAATTACACCCAGACACAGAACAAATGATTATGCTCATCACACAAACATTTGTCCTGGGTGGGAATCGAACCCACGACCTGCGGCATAGCAGTCAGGGCCACTAACCACTAGACCAACAGGCCAGTCATAAAGATGAATATTTATCTTGTGTTTCGGCGAAACACCTTTTAATTCATTGAACCCCAAGCGAGTGCCGGCGTTCGCGCGCCTATTTTCTTTCCATTGTGTCTGTAATTTCCACGATTGTAAGGTTAATAAAGGAGCATTGGAAGAAGTAGGTAGGTACTGAGTAAACTTAGTGAGCCAGCTGACCCGGCGAACTCGTCCCGCCTGGCAGTTAATATGTGGTATACCATTCGATATAGTCAACTAGTTGTTGTGGGGCAGGGCCTTAGTAATATATCAATATCAGGTTGTGCACAATTTTAATATATATAGTTGTCTACATCAACTTATTTTGGTACAAAATGGAAGTGTGTAAAACATTGTTTAGGTGATGACCTATGTGATTTGCCATGGGTAACAAGTGTGAAGAATATAAAATTACATATTATCCACAAGTAGTTGCCAAATACATAGTTTAATATATTGAAATAGTTGAAATAGTTTTCGAGAAATTACACAATAGGAAATCATCGAATTATAAAATGTAATCAGTGTCCAAATAAATTAATACTCTGAGTATACTAAAGAATGTGTAAAAAGTTTCAGTAGGTACCTATTTTGTTTACTTATTATAGGTGCCTTGCGTATGGTACTTATAGGCATCAACGCTTTGTTGGCTCTAGTTAAAACAAATAACGAATAGTACTGATAGTTGAATGAGCAAGGTGGAAAACATATTTATCAAAATTTGGTTGGCAACTGTCGAATTTGTCGAGTCCAAATATTACCCTAATGCATCTTTGCTGTTGATTAAATGTTATTTTATATCTTTGAAGTTATGTGGGTACCAAAGATTAGCTGAATCCCATTATTTTAGTGTTTGTCCAACTAGGGAACTAGTTTAAAATTTGTATTTGCTCTTGGTTTAAAAATACACACCATGTTCTGTGTACTTTCAAGGGAATTGACACACGCAGTTTATTTTTTATTTTTAAATATACCTACACTGGTGAAAAGTTGTGACTGCAAGTCGGATAAAGTTTGAGTCTTTGAGATGAAAACTTAGCCTTAACCTGCAAGCGGTGATATAACAGTGTCATGTCACTGTTCTGAGGCATTTTGGTGTTCCGAAGGATTGAACATCGGTAATGTTTTGAAGGCATCGTTTGGAACACTGAAACACTTTGAGTGACCAGCAGCCTTTATGAAATTCAAATTAAAACGTAAATAGTGTACTTAATATAATTAGCGACCTGAACTGGAAACATCTGCTTTGGATTGTTCTCAAATCAAAGTTAAATAAAAGTTAGTGTGACGCAACTTGACAGATCACTATTCATAACATTTGTGACTTGTGAGTCGATGTTTCAAATGTTCCGTTTGTTTCTTGTAAACCGATGTTTCGGGTGTTCCGTTTCTATCTTCTGAGCCGATGTTCCATATGATGCATATCACTGTTTCGGAGCATTTCAATGATTCGGATGCAAATGTCTGTCAAACAAACGTTTCATGCATTTTACCCAACTTGAATACTTGTTTTTGGGGTTAGAGTTTGAAATTCCATAACTGTTATAGCTTCTGAACTTTATAAGACCAAATAAATGGGACTGGCTTTGAATATTACTTTTGGAATTAATTTTCAATAAGTACCTTCCACGTAATGAATATTCGAATGAGGTTGCAATTCGTGCAGAGGCATCTGAGGACACGATTGCCAAGAATCAATGATCTGATTTGGGCTTTAGTCCTGCAGAATATGTAAGAAATGTAATGTAAATTCTATTTAATGACTTTCAGAGAGCACTGTCAAATTGTTTATCAGCTGTCTAGTACCCATACCACTAGCTCTACTTGGTTTGGGACTAGATGGCGTTGTATAAAAGTTGTAGAATATATTATTGAATTACTAAATTTAGTATACCAACTTAGGGGTCACGATTTTTAATGGATCTTCAAGCTATCGTTGCATAATATAAGTATTGGTCGAATTATAGGAAGTTGGTATTTTCATGGAAAACCAAACGCACAGGTGCAGCACAGTGTTGCTAAAGTTGGTAAGCCTTTTGTAGGGTTGTTTTTTTTTATAAATTTCTTACTAGGAGGGGTGATTAGGAGTTATTTTGGATAAATGTATAGCAAGAACTTGTTCACTAGGGATATGGAAAGATGATTTAGCATTCGTTACTATTAAACTATCTCATGAATGATGAGGTCATTGGAATATTTATTTAATACAGTATGTCCATGAATATTTTGATTACCAAAGGGTATTTTTAGAAAAGTGTACCTAACTTCCCACATCTAAAAATATGTTAATGAAATAGGTGATTGACGTGAAACCTATTCTTGTGTTAAGAGAAACCAGTCTCTACTGTATTTGCCTTGAATATTT
Source organism: Mythimna ferrago (assembly GCA_910589285.2). Taxonomy (NCBI): domain Eukaryota; kingdom Metazoa; phylum Arthropoda; class Insecta; order Lepidoptera; family Noctuidae; genus Mythimna; species Mythimna ferrago. The sequence goes on from OU342698.1 coordinate 20,518,427, forward strand.
TAGAAGTGGTGGTATTTACGGCATAGTTCATAGTTGGTAATTTTTAATGAATGAAATAAAATGGAGACGAAACTACTTCATAGTTCGTGATCATGTATTTTGATTATTTATTGTATCGTTTGGAGTTTCAATAAAAACTAATTAGAGCCGAAAGAGTAAATTAAATAATATGTACCCTTACGTTTTAGTCGGGGCAGTGTTTATAAGTCATTGTTGGTCAGTCATTGAACGAATTTCAATTTAGATGTCATAAACATAGGTGAAAAGTAATCATTGATGACATTGTTTGTGACATTCACTTGAAACTTATCATGTACCTAGCCTGAGTGGCCGGGTATTGACCGAAAATTATACAGAATAATTGAGGCGCCTGTTCAGGACAATTAAGGAGCCTGTTCAGGACAAACCAGGAACATATTGGCTTTAGCAGGCAATTGTTTATTTACTAATGTTTGTTTCTATTTACAGCAGGACATTTGAGGAACCTGTCTGTTTACTTTAGAGACAGGACATTTGAAGAGCCTGTTTGTGTTTTTTATTAGAGACAGGATACTTTAGGGGCCTGTGTCTAACTAATGTTTATTTTTCATTGCAGACAGGACATTTGAGTAGCCTGTTTGTTTTTTATTAAAGACGGGACACTTTAGGGGCCTGTGTGTTACTAATGTTTATTTTTCATTGCAGGCAGGACATTTGAGGAGCCTGTTTGTTTTTATTAGAGACAGGACATGTTAAGGGCCTGTGTGTTAATAATGTTTATTTTTCATTGCAGGCAGGACATTTGAGGAGCCTGTTTATTTTTATTAGAGACAGGACATGTTAAGGGCCTGTGTGTTACTAATGTTTATTTTTCATTGCAGGCAGGACATTTGAGGAGCCTGTTTGTTTTATTAGAGACAGGACATGTTAAGGGCCTGTGTGTTACTAATGTTTATTTTTCATTACAGACAGGACATTTGAGGGGCCTGTTTGTTTTCTATTAGAGACAGGACAATTGAGGGGCCTGTATGTTTTTAATTAGAAACAGGACAATTGAGGGGCCTGTATGTTTTTAATTAGAGACAGAACAATTGAGGGGCCTGTATGTTTTTAATTAGAGACAGGACAATTGAGGGGCCTGTATGTTTTTAATTACAGACAGGACAATTGAGGGGCCTGTATGCTTTTAATTAGAGACAGGACATTTGAGGGGCCTGTATGTTTTTAATTAGAGACAGGACATTTGAGGGGCCTGTATGTTTTTGATTAGAGACAGGACATTTGAGGGGCCTGTATGTTTTTGATTAGAGACAGGACATTTGAGGGGCCTGTATGTTTTTGATTAGAGACAGGACATTTGTGGGGCCTGTATGTTTTTGATTAGAGACAGGACATTTGAGGGGCCTGTATGTTTTTGATTAGAGACAGGACATTTGAGGGGCCTGTATGTTTTTGATTAGAGACAGGACATTTGAGGGGCCTGTATGTTTTTCATTAGAAGCAGGACATTAGAGGAGCCTGTATATTTTTCATTAGAGGCAGGACATTTGAGGGGCCTGTATGTTTTTCATTAGAGGCAGGACATTTTAGGGGCCTGTTTTTGAAAGATTGTATAATAAATAAGATAACGATTTGTAAGAATGAGCTGTCACTGATACATCTGCACTTTCAGGTGCCATTGTTTATATTTTATGAAACATGTTAAACAAATCATAATTGGCAGATTGACAATTGTTTAGTTTTGTTTTTTGTGTAACAATTGCATACAACTATATAAGTTTTGTTTTGTATCAATGTACTGCTGCTGCTGTTTTATTTGCTACATTCATTTTAATACCAATGTTTAGCTATGGGTAAAAATTGTAATGTTATTAATACTTACATAACTTCACAATAATCACATATCTTTATAATATTTCTTATATATTTAGTTTGTTTATTTTCTTTGATCAATGTCATCTGTCATGTCACTACTATTTTCTTCTATGGTTTTGATTAGGTATCAACAAAGAGTATTTTTATAGTCTTAGGTTTTATTCTTTTACTCATAATATTATTTATTTTGTAAACATATAATTTGCTAACAAATTATATGTTCTCCTATCTGCGAATCATTCTTTAAAATTGAATTGTAATTTATATCTTTCTTGTGAAACAGCAATGCTGGCTGAAACCTGTTTTCAAATTTTAAATTATGAATTGACAGCCAGCATAGCCGTCAAAATTGATAAAAAACCATGTTTGTGAGTTTCATGGTCAGTTTCCTTGTTCAGCTCCTTAAAGTCAGTTTAGTTCAGCTCCTGGGGTCAGTTCCTGGTGTCAGTTTCTTGGTTCAGCTACATGTGACAGTTTCTTGGCTCAGCTCCTGGTGACAGTTTTTCCTGATTGAGCTCCTTGAACTATGAAGACCTCTTCTCTGCCTCTGCCGGCCCTGACGGCAGAGGGCTGTTCTACAATTGGACCTGGCCTCTGAGGGCCTCCTCTCTACCTTTGCCGGCCCTTATGCTGGAGGGCTGTGTCGTCTGACCATCATCTGTTGCTGCCTGCGGCTGCGCAGCCTTCGCCGTCCCTCGTACGGCTGAGGGCTGCGCCTACACCAGCTGCTGCGATCCGCCGTGACGCCGTTTGAGCTGATATTTTTATAACTTTATATCTTTTTATATTTCTACTGTTTTTATGCTTTTATTTGTCATAAAACCTCACAAGGATTCATATCTATATATATTATTTCCCTCCATACCTTCCTCCCACACCCTTCACTTCCACACTCAACCTCTCACTTACTCACCACACGTGCCTTGCCAGGGCTACTCCCTGGAGGCACTTACTCACTACACTCCCTCTTGCACTCGCGTAACACTCTTCCTCTCCTCTTACTATACACTTACACATCTTACTCTCACTCTTCCTCTACACTCATCACTCCCATACTCCTCCTCCTTACCTATCCTCCTCATGTAACACTCACTCCTTAGTGTAACGTAATTCTTTACGTTACATTACGTTACAAAATGTCTAAGCTAATATAAACGTTATTTCTTTCTCGGGTGCCATTGCTCATATTTGTAAGAGACATGTTGATGGAAAAATCGTAATAGACAGAATGACAATTCTTTAGTTTTGTTGCTACGTGTAACAATTTGTGTACAATTAATAAAGTTTTGTTCCCAGATATAACCAGCGATGCACGACTGATCTAAGGTTTTAATTTCTACATTCGTTTTAATATGATAATGTTTCTTTTCCAGGTGCCATTACAATATATTTCTTTTTAAAGTTTTGTATAGATAATAATTGATAAATTGGCCATTGTTCAGTTTTGTTTTTACATGACGTGTACAATTAATATAAGTCTAGTATCGTTCCTAGGTACAGCGAACATTGTATGAATAATCTAAATCTTTATTCACTTCTGTAATAGATATCTATGTCTACCCGTAGATAAATTTTTAAATGTAATATTATATTCTTTCTTCGCTCATTATTGTGTGTAAAACCAATTTCTTATTCATTTATTTTGTTTCTCACATACGAGGTCGTATTTATTATATAATGGATGGCCGACTGTTAGCGATTCTTATGATAATATTCATACACTATGATTATTTTCTGTATTAGCAACATTAAATGTATTTTTTGCACTGACAACTCGAACGGACTGCGACTTGACAGCGCGGTGCTTTTGACAGTTACAAGAGTTTATAAAAAGGAACGGCGCGCTGTCATGTCCTCTTTTTCGTCTTAGTTTTCGGAGCAAGCAACATCTCAGTAAGTGCTAGTATATAATTTATTTATTCCTACTGTTATTGTTATTGTATACTTGTATTATGTGTGTGCTGGCAAGGCAAAAGTTAAAGGGTGTGGTACCCGTTTTGGTCGTTTTATTTAAATAACCTGATAACAAACCCCGTAGGTACACTAAATAACTTTCTTAGTCAATCTTTCTCTAAAGATAACACATATAGATAACACTATATTTTATTTTTTATTAATTTTGGTATATTTTAGTATATGGCCTACATGGGCACTTGTAAAACGTCAGAAACTAGTACAGAGTTCTATTTGGTTATTTTCTATGGAGAAAATCTGGAAGTTTCTTTCCAGATTTTCTCAAAAAAAACCAATTATAATTGGTTATTTTGAAAATAACCAATTATATGGTGGTGGTGGCATGGTAACTGTTTAAAAAAAATTTTGTTATTCAGAATAACTATTAATAAACCTCTTAAAAAAAAACGGAATCACTCGTTGTGATATATCACGCGTTATTTTGCCGTGTGCTTGAGTGCGACAGACTGTAAAAGGCTCCGTCAACTTACTCTACAGAACGCGTTTACCGATTTGCTTACATAATTTTTTTTTATAAAAAATACGAGTAGCTACACATTTTATGGTTGACTTGGTCAAGAATCACTAACATAAATTAGCTCTTGAATTTTTTTACAGATTCAAAAGTGCACCTTTTTTTCGGTGGGAAAATCATCTAATGAAATCCCCACTTTTGGGTGGAGAGGGAGATACTGTCAGACTCTTACTGATTAAAAACCCACCCTGTTCCTTCGTGCCTTCATACCGGGGCTGAGCTCCCTTTCGAAACTAACCCTGGCCCCAGTAGGCTTCGACCCAGCTGGGCCCCTGCTGTTGCTGACAACTCGTTGAAGCGCGCGGGAGCAGTGCGTGCCGTTGACGACTTGGGCTTGGTCCGGACAGTTACCGGACGGTCGGACAGCGAGCTACCTATTGCTCGCCGTCCGCAAGCCCGCGCCTACAGTGGATGGAAATCGGGATCGGAATCCCGGCGGCGACGAGAGCGCCGTTGCCTGATGCGGTCGGCCTCCTCCTTTGCTAGCATTATTAAGCAAATTGCACCTTGAATCATTTAACCAATGAGTCCAGCTTTTTTCGTAATATTTTCCTAAATCAATGTCAATGATGTCCACGAAGATTTAGAAAGTACATAATATGAATTCGAAAATCATTTTTTTTTTGTCTACAACTGTGATTTTCAAAAGAAACCCTCACATTAAAGTGAAAAGATCTTCATGTTTACTATGCAGGCTCCGCGTGTGGCGTGGCGCTGTGTGCGTCCCGTGGCGCGGCCGCGGCGTGTGACGAGCTGGCGCTACGCGCCGACACTCTGTCACGAGCCAACGGACACAGTCCTGACACGAACAGTAGTACAACCGTAACATTTACTTTAAACGCCCTATACCAAAACATGGTCAGTGACAAAAATACAGGCTTGGAAAAATAGTACCGGTCTATTTTTTATAGATATGATAATGACGACAAATGATGTAATATTTATTATAATTATAAATATAATTATATACAATTTTTGTTATATTTTTCTGTAATTTCCTCAGTTCAGTTATCAAGCAAGAAGTTTAGAAGAATAAGCTACATTGTTCGTTTTTTAGGTTGGAAATCATCAAAATGACATCTCTTGTTCTAGTTGGAGCGAGAGAAGTGTCCGTCCCATCTAGTCCTAATCAGAAGGTAAGCTAATTATTGCTCGCCTTCCGCAAACCTGCGTTTACTGTGGCCCGGAGTCGTCTTGTGATTCTAAATACCCAGAGCGTACGGAGACCAAGGCGTGAGGTTTTTTTATTCCAAACGTATTTCCCCGCTTCCTTTGTTTGTCTCATTACTTTGCAGTTAGAAATGACTGCTTTCCATTCTCTTTCGCTTTAAACCTTGCATTGAACCAACGCAGCACCTCCACGAGTCACTCGTGCGTGTGTCCAAGGACATGTTGTGCTGAACCCGAATATTCCAGATGAAGACCTTACTACGGTAATATTTAGACCATTTCAAAAAGTTGTATGTACCAGCTACGTGTCTAAATATATTTATAACGCTATTACCTTTTTGACTAGGTACTTAAACTACTTTTTGAACAAAGAACTTAAAATTTAAAGGACTTCTTTGATTAATTTATCAGTTATATAGTTACATTGTTCTTTTTAAGATTAATCACAAAATTGACAAAGTTTGCAGTTGGTTTTCTGTACGGCGTGTGTCAGTGTCGTGCCTCCCGCGGCGAGGCGCGTGATGTATGGCGACACGCGCGCGAATATTTTACGCCGCTCTTACATTAAGCGTCACGCGAACTACGACTGAGCACCAACAAGATCTCGCTCTGCTACTGAATAAATCATATTTGAACGGCGGCCAACTGGTGCCGACTACAAGTAGGTATAGTACTCACCTTGCGACTCTAACAAAAGTTGCATAATAAGCTTGAAAACTCTAAATATCCTTGAAACGTGTTCTGTGTATGGCCCATCCAGTTTTTAGGATTCTATCAACCTTTTTTTACTGTGTTTTTAGATAGTCACATCCTGGGGATCTTTGAGTAGTTCATGAGTCAATAGGTTACTCCTCGGCAAGCGTGCTCCATAGTTGACCACATTATAGCTTACGGTTAGGTGATATTTTAATCAAACGCGCCGTCAATCATTCAAATTCAAAAAGTAGTACTCACACAGCGTTTCATAATTTTAAACACTCCCATGTAAAATTACTTTCAAATATGTCGGCAGTACTGAAGTGAATGCTATAAATGGTAACGAAATGTTTCGCTCGTTGTTTTCATTGTTAATAAATTACATCACAATCAGCAACAAACAAAAACGCAGCACCTCTGCTATTATCGCGCGGAATCCCACACCGCACCGCACCGCTCAAAGCCGCTTCGCATTTCAAGTTCTGCATATTATACAGTAGGTACTTAATCAGAACCAACATTACCGAAAACAGACTATGATAGCATATTAGTTGAAGGCGCGCCTATGACATTGGCAGTAAGTTGTCTCAATAAGCTACTCGTAGATATAGTGGTACTTTGTCCCAATCTAGCGTGTAATCTACTGGTGTCGTGGCGCGTGCATATAGCAAGGCAACCCACATTCAAACTTAGTCGAAACTTGGCTACTCACGGAATCCGCCGGGAATTTCATAAACACCAATACAGCAAGTTATGTCAGAGGAGGGCTCAGAGCAAGTTTACTCATTTATACTATGAGTGCATGATCCGTGACGCCACTCCGTTCAGCTCCACTACGCACAGCTCCGCTCCGCTTCCACTGCGTCGTTGAGGGTTGCTTATTTTGAAGGATTATTGTTTATTTTATTTTAAAGCTGAAATAAAATCCTATTAGCGCGGCGTCTGCCCAGGCGCGGTCCGAAGGGGGGGGGGGTCACAGGGACATGACCCCCCCCCCTCAATTGCACTGTCGAAATGAAAAAACCTAAAAATTTACAAAAGGTAGCATCAGATGCTCTTAAGATACTATGGACGTTTTGCTACGTTAACGGAAAAATGCTGATAGTCACAACTTATTTTTTGAGGCACAAGAGCTGGCTGAAAAACTGGATATAATTATTTTGGGCCTTGTACTGCGCCTCTGCAGACACTTCGCAATAATTATCAAGGAAATGACGAGGTAGACTAGTTCCGGAGGACTGAATATAAATTTGGGAGGTTCCTGCATCAGATTCAGGTGGAAGGAACGCCCGGGTGTCACTACTGTGTGGGCCGCCTGGAGGACACGGTGGAGTTGTGCTTCGCTTGGGCGGAGCACCGCCGTGTCTTCGTGGAGGTGATCGGTGGCAGGGACCTCCCGCGCATGGCCCTGGTGCTGGCTTTGGTCTGGAGCAAGAAGGAATGGCAGGCGATCGCCTCCGCGCGAAGATGAAAATCGCACGCATGAGGGAACGAACATCTTGACGCCCCATCTGCCGAGACCCCGGCGACCCTGACTACCTGAGCCGGAAGACGTGGATTTGCGGACGTCAGGCAATGGTTAGGTCGCCATTTGACAGTCTGGTAATCGACCAGACAGAGCCCCAGTCGTCGACAGCGTGTAGTGATCCACGCGCTCCTCAAAAAGATGTCAGCAAACCAGGGAGGCCCAGCAACTTGTCCTCAACAGCCGGTGGAATTTCGAGGAGCAATTTCGATGTTTGGTTCCCAAACTAGATCGGACTGGGGCTGCCCTCAAGCGGCTTCTGCCTAACTTAGGAGGTCCAAACGCCTTCTGCCGGAGGCTGTACGCAAATATCATTCGTTCCATGGTCCTTTATGGGGCGTCGGTATAGGTGCCGTCACTAAGACAGCGATTGACGGCCAAGCTGAACCCATACCAAAGGGTCATGGCTATCCAGATGGTACGGCGAAGCAGCGTACCCTCTTTGCTACTCTCCCACCATGGGATCTGGAGGCAGCAGTTCTTGCACGCATGCACGATTGGTGCGTGCAGTTGCAACGCCCGCCGAGCCGTCAAGTCGCGGCATGACGAAACGAGTTCCGGCAGGATCTCATGGTGGAATAGAGATAGCGACTGACCCAACCCAGTGCTGGGTATGCCATAATTATGGTAGTATGCCCGTTCTTTGAGGAGTGGCTGAAAAGACGTCACGGCATCCTGACCTTCCGCATGACACAGGTCCTCATAGGACATAGTAAGTTCGGGAGGTTTCTGCAACGGATTACTGCGGAAGAAATGCCCGGGTGTCACCATTGTGTCGACCGCCCGAGATCCTGAGCGAGAAAGAATGGCAAGCCATCGCCTCCTTCTGCGAAGCAGTAATATGCTAGCGAAAGAGCCGGTTACACGCGTACGGAAACGGTCGTCACGCTTCGGCTGCCGAGATTCCGATCCCGATTTCAAGCAGACAGCAAGCAACGGGTTCGCCGGGTGGGTGAGCTCTCCGACGACGTCGAATCGTCGACGACGCATTTAAAGTGTTCCACGCGCTCCTCAAAGAGATGTCAGCAAACCGTAGGGGCCCAGCAGGGTCGAACTTCACTGGGGCCATGGGTTGTGCGAAAGAAAACCCCGGGGCCCTGGAACGAAGGTAAAGAAGAAACAGGAATGGGATTTAACCAGTAGAAGCCTGATATCCCTTTTGCTCCGCCCAAGAGCGGGAGAAATCATTGTACGATTTCTCACCAAAAAAAAAAGGCCCATCTCTTAAAATGTACTCGATATATTATGTTGTGAACCTCTCCAAAATTTTAGGCTGCGACCGCGCCTCCGGCTTCGCAAGTATTAGGTAAACGAAAGCCGATTTTAAACAATTGTTACAATATTCTTATTGGACGAATTGCAGCGCTCGCCAATTTACGTGTGTACTATAGGTGCCCTAAGACGGCTGACCCACTATTTTGATAAGCTATTTTAATCATTATTTTGCTGTTTTTAAAGATGAAAATCCTTTGTGCCAGCATTTCGATAAATCTTACTAGAGTCTGTCTAATAAGTTAAAAGACTTGGGTAATTATTAGGATTTAATAAAATCTGATGTAGTCAACACGGGTTCAATAATCAAGGTTGATTAAGAGATAGAGATCATTGTTTACTAACAGAAGAACCTTATAAAAAGTACCGAATATAAGTATTTTTTAAATGAATAAATATTATACAAAATTCCCAAGTCGGTTGACTTATTAGACAGACTATATCCTTGTATGAGGGTAGATTGATAAAAGAAAATGGCACGTCAGTGACAAAAGTTAACTTAGCTAATTCCATGAGTCTTATCAACTGCTTGTAAATGGGCCATAATATTGCGTCCAGCATTACAAGTAACGTTGAATTTCGATACCCTCTATAAGAATACATTTAGTCCAGTGGCAATATCAGCCACTTGGCACGCAGGTGTAACTGGTTCAAATCTCAGTTTAAACGTCTAACTTTTTGTTTTTCATCTTTTGTGTTTTAGTTATATTCTTTTACTTTTCTTTAAAGACAAAAGTCGAGAAATGGAGTTTGTAATAAAATGTTTATTATTTCACTATATTTAAAATATATATATTTTGTTGTTGTGTTGTTTATTATATTGTAAAATTTTTCAAGCATTCGACACAAATGTAAATTTGTTGATGAAATGAATAAATAAATTTATATATATATATATATATAAATTTATACTTACTTTATATATATATATATATATATATATATAAAGTAAGTAAATGGTCAACGTCAAAAATTAAAAAACCAGTTTTTTAATATTATAATCAAACAAACACATGTATAAACATTTATAAAGGGATATAATTAAGCAATTTTGATTCTTATGCTCTTAGACTTAAAGTTTATTATTGGTATTTTAAAATGTAGTGACTAATGATAGCTTATTTTGGAATTCTTAAACAAGATAGTATGGCTTATTGATCTGTGTAAAGACTTTGACGCAATAAGGCACGAGTTCAATTGTCATACCCTGTATATTGCTTTGCTTTCCATTCAGAACTTTTTTATTATTTTAAGTAACAATCAACGAACTAAATATTCTTCAAATATATTTGGAATAATTTGGCCTGACTTGTAATAAGCGGGTAGTCAAGATAAATATGCGTATTCATCATAAAACTGGTATTCAAATGTCACTTATATTAAGGGTAGAGGAATAAAAATGAACCGTTTTTGTAAAGCAAAAACCAGTCGATGCTCAATAGCAGTGACGTCGTGCAAACAATTTTTACGTTGCCTTACTAAATTGCGTAAAACAATATCTTTATTTAGAATATTTTTATATACCTAGTTCTAAAATACAAAATAATCTATTTACATGAGGAGAATGTTGGTTTTCGGAGAGATTGATAGGAGACATCTTAATATAGCAGTAGGTAAGTGTCTTTTTTTCCGTTTAATTTAAACTTCTTTTTAAACTTACACATTTATATGCTGTGACGTAATCAAACATCTTTTTAATTATACTACGTTTCTTTGTTTCAGAGAAATACAGTCAGATTGTGGTTTAAAACTATAACAAACAATACAAGTCAGGACGTAAAATTGAAATAACTGCTGGTCATCCGTCAAGTCCATTTTCCCCAAGAATATCTGGATTTCTATCTGTGAAAAAAACATGTTATTATACTGCCGTATGGAAGTGGCGGGTATAACTCTGGGTTACTTGTGTTGAATGTCTTCTGTGGAACCTGGTTATCTTGTAGAAATTGGTCCATTCAGTAATAAATATTACGTGACGTAATGCCATCAGTGCGTGTAAGCAACAATGGATAATTATTTACTTCTTGTAAGCTGCCACAATACCTTCTTGTCAGTGCTTATGTGTAGTGTATTGGTTAAATAAATCATAGTAATCTTAATTTGTTAGGAAGTGTTTTTAAAATAAATTAACTGATCTTTATTTCTTTCATAATCAAACTTAAAATGCTACATAAAACCTGTCAAGTAGTTAAAATGTCAAAATATTTAGTGGTATTTTCACTTTGATTTTTTGAGCAGATAGGACAGTTAATGCAGTGATGCTATTGTTATAAAATAGAAATATTATATATTTCTAATCATGTAACATGTTGATTCACAGCATTAAACTCTTCTTTAAAAATAAAATTAGTATTTCATTAGCACTATGTATTGAAATAAATAAATAGTTTTTTCTCCTGCTCAAAACTGTATTACAAATAATTCTACCATATCAAAAGCAGTTTAACTTAACTTAAATATTGTAACTTCTGTTATATGTTTTACCTTTATATATAGTTATTTAAATTATGTCTATTATACGAGTAAATATTTTTTTATGTAAATTGTAAATATTACTTGAATAAACCGTTACCTATCCTAACCATTTTTGTTTTTTATTCATGTTGCTTTTATGTTTGAAAAGTTAATTTAAATTTCTTTATTTAACTTAATATAAATTATAATTTGATTTCAAAAATAATAATCCAATATTGTAAACACAAAACTACTAAAAGAAGCACGACGGATTTGAACTTACGACCATGTCAATATAAGTCTACTGTTATAACCATTAGACTAATTTGACTTATGATATTTTGTTGAAATTAACAACTGGATTATGAGACAAAACCGTATTCAAAGTTTACCAACCTTAACGTTACTTCTTAAAGATCAAATTGACGTGACAATATTCTATAATATTTGACTACCTACCTCTCATTATATTCGTTTAAATTATTATGCTCCGAATTGATTATCATGTATCTTCTGCTAATTGCAGAAGGTTCAAATTCGTCTAACTTTTAGGATGTCTTATATTACCTTCTGCTGTCACGTGGGTCAGATTTCTTGGGTCTTTGTGTGTACAAACGATTACATTTATTGTAAACTGTGTTTATTTAGTACTTGACTACACGACGCACGAACTTGGACTATAAGCAAAGCAATGTTAACCAGTAGCAGCCCTGGAATGTTGTTATCTTATTATTATTAATGGTTCTTTACTTACATTTCTATTCGCATTAATCCACACAGATTATAACCTGAAGCCCACAACCATTCCTTTTTCTTTGAGGTAGGAAATCTTCCACTGACTTCTACGCTCTAGGGGGCAGAGCGAGAGGGCTTCTTAGACTTTTATTGACTAAAACCACACCTGTCTCCTTTGTGTTCTCCAAGTCCGTGCCACACAAGCGCTATTAGGCCTCCTCATCCCCTTCAATGAACGCTTCACTGACACCGCCTTCCCACCGCTCTAGTCATCCCTGCCATCAAACAATTGACTATCAGAAATAATTTGTTTATTTATTTAAATCAATTGCAATAATAAGTTGTCCAATCGAATCAATTTCTGTATTTTGTTATTCATTAAGAGTACGGTTACAGCTGGACGCACCCGTTCTGTTTGCCCACTCGATTGTCGGATTATATCGTGGAGGGCCCCCGGTGACCCGCCTGGGGGCTCCGACTACTGGGCCGCGGATTAACATGTGTATTTTAATTTGTGAACGTCGATCTCGCGATAACGCGCGTCAACACACGCGGACACATCGCGATAGCGCCGACGTTTATTATTTTCCTGATTTAATTAAAACAATAAGCCGAGGCTGTAACTTCCACTGTTCTGTTTTTATTGTTCGACGCTCAACACAACGTGATTGTCTCGTCTATTGATATAGCATAACGTAACATAAACATTTCTCTTCCACATAGTCGCATTCCAAACTAAAATCGTATAAGATGATACAATTATTCCTTTGTGAAAGACTGGTATCTGTAAAATAATGTCGCACAGATTACCAGGCCCCACAAGCTGTTCTTTATTATAAAACATGGTTCTTCAGGAATAATAAAAAAGAGAGAAAAAAACTAAATACCTTATGGTAACCTTTCAGTTCATTGACAAAAAAAAATGAAAAATATTACTCTGTCCTCTTTACTTGCAATACACAAAATTAATTATGTTTTATTAATATTTGTAACAAAACGGTCACAGAAATGAGACAACACGTTTTGAGCTGAATGCGATGCATCCTCACAACACATTACAATAAATCTCATAAATTCCCTTCACGTAGATATTTATATGAAATGTATGTCATGAGGGACACTCGATATAATGACTACAGCATCCTCCGGGCTCGCCTGCGGCTGCCGCCTAATATCGGCTTCTCAATAGAGGAGGATCGCGAGAGGGATGCTCTCAATGAGCGAGGATTTGCGCGATCCCTCGCGAGATATTGATGGCCGTCTTGGATACAGCACATTATGCCGGAAGACAGTTTTTGTGAGCGTGACGCCGTCGCCGGTGGAAGGCTTTAGCTCTTACATTCACTGCAGAGAACGACGTGTTAATGACGTTGCATGTCTTTAAATGCTATAGCCTACATTTATAGCTCTCATTTCATAGGTTGAACAATGTAAAAGGACCTTAGATACATTTTTCAGTGTATTCAGCAGCTTTATTGCCAGAATCTGTCACACAACCAGCGTAATGAATAAGTTTAGGGCTCCAATATGTGCTGGAATTGCGGCTTGGAAGCTCGAGAAGTACAATAGTGTGTGAACAAATCACAGGACTGCTTACACGTATTCTTGAAAAAGGGATCGCGCTTCTCCTGTATCAATAAATAAGTCAACCAGATAATGATCTCCGATATTTACGACAACATTATACGCACACCTGAAACTGTTTTTATATTGGAAAAAGTGTAAAATTGTACCTTTAGTATTAAATCCAAAGATTTCATTTTTTTTAGACGACAGTTTTGGTACGTGTAGGCAGCAGCACCTAGCACTACCTATCTATCAACGAGCAACTTTGTAAAAGCCATAATAGAAACTGTATTTTTATGTACGAATATGATTAAAAGTAATATTTTTTCACTATCATAAGAGCGCTATATATATGTACCGTCAATTTTCATATAATAAATTATAATAATTGAATTCTAAATTAAATAAAATTCTGTCACAAATTCCATCCCAGCCTATATTATTTTGAATTGAATTTTTAAAACTGAAGGTGGTAAATGGCAAGTTTTCCGCATGTACTCAGTGTCAGGCTGAGCCGTGGCTACCGGCGCGGCAGGCGATGCCTCCGGGCAGCAGTCGGCCATGAGGCACATGCCTCCACTCAGGCATGAGGCACTCGCTCGGACAGATTTATGGCGCCTATCGGCACATCGGCCGGGATACGACGCGCGCTATAAGCCCAAAGATTTGCTTCCAAATGAATAGAGGCCTATATTTTAGGTGGTGTAGATATTACAGATGCTGTTCAAAATAAGAAAGGTATTTGGTGATGTTTTTTTATTAACATATTAATATTTGATGTAGGAAATGAATTCGACATACATCAATTTGCTTGTAATCCAAAAATTATACTAATACACATAAAGCTTTTTGTTTTTTAAAAAAAACGAGCTTTATTGTGATATACGAATCATACATTTTAGGTTTTTTTTTTTCAAATTTGTAAATCCAAATAAATACACGTAGCTCACGTTAAAAGGTACTGTTGATGTGAGATGTTAGGTGACGCGGACGTAATTTGTTCATTGGCCACATTGAATTCCATCGCCGCCTTACCCTATTATGCATAGGTAATTATAGGCAATGAGTGGCCTAGACGGGTCAATCAAAGGTTAGGCTATGTTAATCGAGGTCCGCAACCGTCCATTACCACACCAGACCTCGGAACGTACATTAAGGCGTTGGTCCAGGGGCCCAAGTCTGCTATTTTTATAAAGTCGTCATTCCAACACGATTCCATTGTCATTTCGCTAAAAGTTCGTAATCTGCTAATTCATAATGGTCGATCACTGATCGATCAATGGTCTCGTGATAGAGTTGTGGTAAAATGACAATATCGACCTTATTTAAAGCAATGATTGCACAATGACGTTCTAATGGTAAGTCAATGATCAAAGGAACTGTCAAAATTTTTGAAAATTACCGCATACGTCAGACATTCAATGGAGTGTCAGTAGTTGACCATTGGAATTCCCAATGGAGTGTCAGTAGTTGACCATTGGAAAGTCATAATGACGCCATTATATTAGTAGATTACCAAAACTTGTCAAAATCAACAATTTATGAAATCAATGATGAACCATTCTGACACTATTGTAATAGCATACTTGAGGCCCTGGCTATCTTTTGTAGATTTTTTTTTATTGTGTTCGGATACTTAGAAACCGGAGCGTCAGACATTTGACTGACCATGGCATTGTGTGATAGGGCTCTAAAGAATACACTGGTATTCGGCTGTAGCTAAACAGTCTGGAAGCCGACTTCAAAATAGTAAGAAGCGTACAGATACATCAGTGTAAAATCTTTAGCACGCACGTTGATCTGACGCTACTAATAAAATATTTACTTGATTTGTATGTCGCCACTGGTCGCTGTTCGCACCTAGTGCAGTTATCATCGCTTTGTGTTTGAAGCACACATTGTGTTGTGTTTATTACAAAACTAATTTGTAGCTCATTTTGTGTTTCGCGCGCTAATTGCAGCTGATGAAAGTGCACTAATTGTTAATGGTTTACTTCACATACCTTACATTACAAGTTATTTGGTTTTGCACAAAACGACTTTTTGTGTATAACTAAATAAATAAAATGCTTGTTTTGACAATATTTACCTTACATACAAGTTACAAAAAAAAAAGAATATTTATTAATAATAATAATAACAACTGGTGCCACCCACCTGCTCCATAAGACGGGTAGTACCGCGGATCCCAAGAATTATAGACCGAAAACATGTTTGTCGACGGTCTATGAACTTCTTACATCCATCCTGAGAGTAAAAATTACTCTACACATTTAGAACAACTCAATTATGTCTGCCTCTCAGAATGGATGTAGGAACAGGTCCCACGGCACTAAGGAGCTACTCCTCATAGACATGGCCATAAGCCAACAGGTTCGTCGATCCCGCGAGGATCTGTCGACGTGTTAGATAGATTATAAGAAGGCCTACGAGTCTGTTCCACATAATAGCGTTGTTGGTGTACCATGGTCATGTTGCGGGCCAAACTGGAGGCCCGCAACGTGTGGCTGGGGTCTCTGAACGCGGACCCATGGGGGCGCCCGTACAATATGGTACGGGAAAAGCTCCGCCCCTGGGCTCCCCCACTGACTCAGAGTCTCCGGCCCCAGATCGTAGAGGGTGCGGTGAACGCTCTGTTCCCTGCGCGGGGGGAACACTCCCCCCCGCCCATGGCTCCGCCTCCACCGCCAGCGGTGTCTGACGCGGACCGCAACAGCGACGACGACGACGATGCTCCAGAGGTGACCGAGGTAGAGTTGAGAGTGGCGGTGCGAAGGCTAAGTGCCAAAAACACCGCCCCAGGACCCGACGGCTTGCCTGGAAAGGCCTGGGTCCTGGCCATGGAGGCTCTCGGGCCTCGACTGAGAGGGCTCTTCAGCGCATGCATGGAGAGGGGCCAGTTCCCACTTTGCTGGAAGACGGGGAAACTGGTCCTCATCGCGAAGCCAGGGCGCCCTGCGGACTCTCCGTCCGCGTACCGGCCCATCGTGCTGCTCGACGAGGTGGGCAAGCTCTTTGAGAGAGTCATTGCAAACCGCCTCGTCGGGCGCCTAACACGGGTGGGGCCGGACCTTTCGGACGGACAGTTCGGCTTTCGCAGGATGCGCTCTACGGTGGACGCCATCATGCGCGTGCGAGCCCTCACGACGGGGGCTGCGGTGTCCCGGGGCAGGTGTGTCGTGGCAGTGTCCTTGGACATTGCCAACGCCTTCAACTCCCTGCCCTGGAGTACGATCCGGAGGGCACTCCGGTACCACCGGGTGCCCGAATACCTCTGTCGAGTGGTCGAGGCCTATCTGTCGGATAGGTTTATAGTCTACCCCGGTCACCAGGGAGACTGGAAACGTCGAGAGATGTCGTGCGGTGTTCCGCAGGGGTCGGTACTAGGGCCACCCTTGTGGAACATCGGGTACGACTACGTGCTGCGCGGCGACTTCCCTGACGGGGTCAGCGTGGTTTGCTACGCAGACGACACGCTGGTTCTAGCGCAGGGAGAGTCGTACCAGGCGGCGGTCGCTCTAGCGACACGCGGGGTTGCGATGGTCGTTGACAGGATCCAGGAGTTGGGACTCTAGGTGGCGCTTCACAAATCCGAGGCGATGTGTTTCCACGGTCGCCAGTCTCGGAACGCGCCGCCATTGAGTTCCCAACTAACGGTAGGAGGAGTTCACATCGGTGTCGGGTCGACGATGAAGTACCTGGGACTCGTCCTCGACAGCCGGTGGAATTTCGTGGAGCACTTCCGACGTCTGGCTCCCAAACTCAACCGGGCTGGGGCTGCGCTCAAGCGGCTCCTGCCCAACCTTGGGGGTCCAGACGCCTCCTGCCGGAGGCTCTACGCGGGGATCGTTCGGTCCATGGCCCTCTACGGGGCGCCGGTGTGGGCGCCGTCGCTGAAAAAGCGACCGGCGGCCATACTAAACGCCTGCCAGAGGGTCATGGCGATAAGGATGGTGCGGGGATACTGCACGGTCTCCCGCGAAGCAGCGAGCCTTCTGGCTGGCCTACCACCGTGGGATCTGGAGGCAACAGTCCTTGCACACATGCACGATATGCGCGTGGAGATGCAACGCCGGGGTGAAAGTCCGCTGCCGCGACAGGTCACGGCATGGCGGACAGAGCTCCGGCGGGATCTTATGGTGAAATGGCATCAGCGACTATCGCAACCCAGTGCTGGGCACGCCACAATCGTGGCGGTAAGTCCCCTCTTTGAGGCGTGGCTGGAAAGACCTCACGGCGTCCTTACCTTCCGCATGACGCAGGTACTCACCGGACATGGTTCGTTCGGGAGTTTCCTGCACCGGATTCGTGCGGAAGTGACGCCCGGGTGTCGCCACTGTGTGGAATGCCCGGAGGACACGGTGGAGCACACAGTCGAGGTGTGCCCTGCTTGGGCGGAGCATCGCCGTGCCCTCGTGGGGGCGATCGGCGGCGGAGACCTCTCGCGCCGGGCCTTGGTTGAGGCCATGGTCCGGAGCGAGGAGGAGTGGCAGGCGGTCGCCGACTTCTGCGAAGCAGTAATGCTCGTAAAGGAGGAGGCCGAACGCATCAGGCAACGGCGTTATCGCCGCCGCCGCCGCCGCCGGGATTCTGATCCCGATTTCCGGCCACCGTAGGCGCGGGCTTGCGGACAGTGAGCAATGGGTAGCTCGCTGTCCGGCCGTCCGGTAACTGTCCGGACCAAGCCCAAGGCGTCGACGGCGCGCACTGTTCCCGCGCGCCTCAAGGAGTTGTCAGCAACAGCAGGGACCCAGCCGGGTCGAAGCCTACTGGGGCCAGGGTTATCCGAAAGGGCGCTCGAGCCCCGGTATGAAGGCTAGAAGGAACGGGGTGGGTCTTTTAGTCAGTAAGAGTCTGACACTATCTCCCGCTCCACCCAAGGGCAGGGGATGTCAATGCATGATTTTTTCCCACCATAAAAAAAAAAAAAAAAAAAAAAACCATGGTCATGTTTGTTCTGTTTTAAGGTATGGAATAACTGTATGGGGGAATTCAACAGATGCCCAGAGGGCATTTGTAGCCCAAAAGAAGTGTGTGAGATCAATTTTCAATCTTAAGTGGACAGACTCTTGTAAACCTACATTTATTAAACAAAAGCTACTGACCCTCCCATCTCTACATATATTTGAAATCTGCAAATTTGTAAAAAATAATTACTCGCTTTTTTAAAAAGATGAAAAGGCCAAGACAAAGAAGAAAATAAAACAAAAGCCACTACCTAGTAGTTCCGCGTATTAGATTAAAAGTATGCAACAAAAATTGTTATACCATGGCCGTGAAAATATATAACCACTTAGCCGAAAAATTTAGAAATCCTACATATTTGGAATTTAATAAAAAAATATATAACTGGTTGTGTGACAAATGTTTTTATTCCATCAATGAATATTTTGAATGCAAAATGTAATTATTATTTTTTTATAATTTATTATGACATTACTTTAATATTTAAACATTTTCATTATTTTTTATGATTAGTATTATTGTTTTTTATTTTAATTATTTTTGTTGACTTGAAATAATTTTTATTATAAATGATTTGTTTTTTAATTATTTAGTGTTTAGTTTTAATTTGTTGGTTAAACTGTTATTTAAATTTAAATTATGAAATAATAGATTTTTAATTACAAATGTGTACATACTGCATGCTAAGATGTAAAATCTAAATATTTGTACGGCTGAAATGCCGATTAAAGTGTGACCCCACTAAATTTTAAAAACTTGTAAAATACCTATATTCATGCAAATAAATATATCATTCATTCATATATGGCTCATGAGGGTGTTGGAGTTACGCACCTTCCTTTTGTCATGTATGAGGCAATGGAAAACAGTCCTTCGCTATACAGGATGTCGACGAATCCAGGGGAATGATGAACCAATTTGGATCAAATGGGGAATATTTCAGGGCGACAGTTTGGGTCCACTTTGGTTTTGCTTAGCGCTGAATCCTCTTAGCACGTTGCTAGAGGATTCAGGTCTAGGCTATCGGTTGAGAAGAGG
Source organism: Mythimna ferrago (assembly GCA_910589285.2). Classification (NCBI taxonomy): domain Eukaryota; kingdom Metazoa; phylum Arthropoda; class Insecta; order Lepidoptera; family Noctuidae; genus Mythimna; species Mythimna ferrago. Next base: position 20,538,190 of record OU342698.1, read on the forward strand.
TGGTCAGATCCTATCTCACCTGCTTTACATGGATGATCTGAACCTTTTAACCAACAACAATTCGCAACTAATGGAACTACTGAAGGTAACTGAAACTTTCAGTAGTGCCATCAGGATGGAATTTGGTGTGGACAAATGTGCAGTCGAGGCGAGGGTAGATAATGGAATACGAGGGAATTCAACTCCCGGATTCCATACATCTTAGAACCCTATCTTCGACCAAAACTTTTAAGTATTTGGGTATATCGGAAGCGTTAGGCATTGACGTCGCTGACATAAAGCAAACGTTGAAGGAGCGCTTCTTTGGCCGCCTGAAGAAGGTTTTAAACAGCCTTCTGTCAGGCGGAAATAAGGTACGCGCCTTCAACGGTTGGGTCATGCCGGTTTTAATGTAAATGGGCTCAGACTGAGTTAAACACTGCATAGGCGGGTCCGTAAATTGCTGACCGCAAATCGGATGCATCACCCACGATCTTCGGTGATGAGACTGTACATCCCGCGGAAGTGTGGAGGTCGTGGCTTTTTGAACGCAAAGACTCTACACAACCACGAGGTGTGCAGCCTAGAATACTTTCTCAAAACTGACGTCGGTATGCACCGCGATGTGGTCGCAGTGGACAAGGGACTCATCCCGTCGTCCATGGCTAAAGAGATCTGGCGCAAACCTGTGATACTTACCACTGATGACCGCAAGGAAGTATGGAAAGGCAAGGAGCTTCAAAGGCGCTTTTTTCGGGCTTTTCATAAGGCTGATGTGGATTTTTCGGCGTTCGTGGCCTGTGTACGATTCAGCGACCCCTTCGGAGAAACTGAAGGTTTTGTCTGTGCGATTATGGACGAGGTTATCTTGACGAATAACTACCGGAGACATATTATGAAGGACGGGATGGTTGACGTGTGTCGGGTGTGCCATCGTCCGGGTGAGTTTATCAGACATATTATCTCTGGTTGTTCTCGTCTGGCATAACCAAGTAGCCAGGATTATTCACCAGCAACTTGCTTTTAAATACAACCTAATGGATTCTGAGGTACCGTACTACAGGTATGTGCTCAACCCAGTTCTTGAAAACGACCATGTCACGCTGTACTGGGATCGGTCTATCATTACTGACCGGACTATTGTAGCCAATAAGCCGGATATAGTGGTGATAGACCAATTAGCGCGCCATGTAATGATAGTCGATGTCACCATCCCACATGACGAGAATCTCGTGAAATCTGAGAAAGAGAAACAAATGAAATATCTCGACTTACCACACGAGGTTGTCAACATGTGGAATGTGGACTCGCCTATCATTGTGCCGATTGTCGTGACCGCCAATGGCCTTATAGCCAAAAGCTTCGACGGCCATTTGTCGAAGCTGTCGTTACGCGGTTGGATTAAGGGCCTGATACAGAAGGCAGTACTCCTCAATGTGGCTCGCATTGTGAGGAGGTTCCAATCTCTGGAGTTCTAACCACCAGTAGCTTGGACCCTGCTCCCGACACCGGTGGAAAACTTTTTTAATATGATTTTGTTAAAAAAAAAATTAATACAATATGTGTAAAAAACGAATAAAGAAATAATAATAATCTTTTTATTTCAGAATAAATTTCCATAAATCATAAAATTTTGTTAGTATGACAATAACTTACAAAACTATGTTAGTAAACAAATACAAATACACAGATGTTAGTAATATAAAATCTAACAACTATGTTAGTAGACAGTATTTACAGGAGCATGTAGTCGGCTTAAAGCCAAATTATAGGACAATCTAGTTTATTGCCAATGACACTCAGGTGGCCGTTGATGATGGCACGCACCCTCCGCAACAAGGACGCTGCTTGCTATTTTGCGCTTGCTCAATCAGTTCTCGGATATTGCATAACTTCATGAGGAGAAGCTTTAAAAACAACCATGTTGCCAGTAGAAAGGGCACAGAGAGCAGTGTTAAAGGTTATCGCAAATAAACCCATTAGATTCCCAACTCAAGACCTCTTTCAACTCTGCAAAGTCCTTACTGTTAGACAGCTCTTCATATTCAAAACAGTTGTCAGAAGACATGGACAGCTGTACTACGATCCAAAATGTGCCACTGTATTGCGTCATGCGGATAGAATATCCAGTACTAAAGGTTTGCGCCAGTTTTTGCGCAAACCTTTAGTACTGGATAGCGCGCACCTTGTTTCCGCCTGACAAAAGACTATTTAGTACTTTTTTCAGGCGGCCAAAGAAGCGCACCTTCAACGATTGTTTAACGTCATCAGTATTGATGCCCAACGCTTCCGACATACCCAAATACTTGTAAGTTTCGGTTGAGCTGAAGGATCTAAGCTGTAACTCTGTTACAATTAGGAAATTTAACGTGAGCTACACGACATGTTGCTACAGCCGCACAGTACAAGATCGAGTGGGTATCAGCGAGGTCTTCGATTCTAAAGCACACACCAGCGCCCTATTTCTCTTGTGCATGGGCAAACGAAGTAGGCGAGGTCTAAGCTCTGGCGGTATGGAGCGGTATTCCCGAAATGCACCCTCCAAAGCGCCCCTCGATCGTTCATTACATTGGGTACTCACATATATAGCCGCGTCATCATTAGCGTCACCAAAGTGGTCGGGTCGCGGTGCAGCACTGGGTTGCCGTTGCGCCGCGGCCGGTGGTGTAGCGTGTGAAACACGGTTACTCTGTGATTCCAGGCGCAGTCTATCAAGTAAGGCGTCATCCAACATACGATTACGCTGGATGACCCGCACCTGATCCGACAGTCGTTGGACCGAAACGTTGACAGCTGGCTCAAGCACCTGAAACAGAGAGAGCATCCGACCACAGTACGCAGTCAGGTTAATTCCCCCCTCTGTAGCCCCAAAGTATGAGCGCATGACATTTTCATTGATGGATGATGTCCATCGCATGCGCTGCACACTTCCACCGACAGCGGGGACCCTGTCAGAGGCCGGCGGGCCTCGAGGTCCCAAGCTGACCGGAGGTCGGCCTCTTCCCCGCCAACGCGCATGTGGTGGTGTCGTCGGCGGCGAGAAGTATTCGTCGCTCGAGCTCAACGCAATTGCAGCTACCGGAATCACTGGACTCACGGCTGGCGCTGGACCCGGCGGCTGCGAGGCAGAGTTGAGTGGCGAACCCGAAGTTGGGTGTGCATCTAGTCTTCGTGCCCGGCTTCTTGTCAGCATTTGTCAAATTTATTTCATCGCCATGTTATGTGTGTTTATTTACTTTTATTGGAGGTATTATATAAATAGGACCATGATATAATGTTTTTCTTATTTTTTCGGTAGGTATGTTCGATAGGTATGGTAGTTTTCCGGTGATTAGACATTTTATTATTATTATTTTCTTTATTCATTTTTATACACGTTACAATATATTTTTAAATATTTCTTAAAAAACAATAAAAAAATCATTAAAAAAAATAAAAAACAATATCCCACCGGTATCGGGAACAGGGTCCAAGCTACCGGCGATCAGGGCTCCAGAGACAGGAACCTCCTAACTATACAAGCCGTGTCCAGGAGTACCGCTTTCTGAATCAAGCCCTTGACCCAGCCGCCTAACGAGAGCCTCCTAAGGTGTTGGTTGAGGCTCTTGGCTATTAAGCCATTGGCTGACACGACTATCGGTACAATGATCGCTGAGTCCACATCCCACATGTCGACAATCTCGCGAGCCAAGTCGATAACTTAATTTATTTATCTTCCTAGGCTTTCACGAGGTTCTTGTCATGTGGAACGGGTATGTCAACAATCATTGCACGCCTCTCCCTTCAGTCCACCACCACTATATCAGGCTTATTGGCTACAATAGTCCTGTCAGTGATGATGGACCGATCCCAGTACAACGTGATATCGCCACTATCGAGAACTGGGTCGGGCACCTCCGATTCCACAAGAGAGTACTTCAGAGCAAGTTGCTGATGGATAATACTGGCTACAAGGTATATGCAAGTATTCCCCGTTAGCTAGACGAGAACAACCAGAGATAATGTGGCGGATTGATTCACCCGGTCGGTGACATGCCCGACAGATGTCAACCGTGCCGTCCTTCACAATAAATCTCCGGTAGTTATTCGTCATAATAACTTCGTCCATAATTGCACAGACAAAACCTTCGGTTTCCCCAAAGAGGTCACCGACGCGCAGCCAGGCTACGGACGCTAGTTGATCTACATCGGGCCCATGAAGAGCCCAGAAAAAGCGTCCGTAAAGTTTCTTACTCTGCCATACTTCCTTGTGTAAGTTAGTGTCAAGCACTACCGGTTTGCGCCAGTTCTCGTTAGCCAAGGAGAGCGGGGTGAGTCCCTTGTCCACTGCTACAACATCACGATGCATACTCACGTCGGCGGCTAGGAAGTATTCACTGAGACTGCATACCTCGCGATTGTGCAGGGTCTTAGCATTTAAAAAGCCTCGACCCCCACACTTCCGCGGGATAAACAGTCTCATTACCGACGACCGAGGGTGATTCATTCGATATGCAGTTAGCAGTGAACAAACCTTCCTATCCACGGCGTCAAGTTCCGTTTGAGTCCATTTGAGTACGCCGAAAGCGTACATCAATACCGGCATGACCCAACCGTTGAAGGCACGCACCTTGTTTCCACCTGAAAGAAGGCTGTTAAGTACATTCTTCAGGCGGCCAAAGAAGCGCTCCCTCAACGATTGCTTCATATCAATAGCATTGATGCCTAACGCTTCCGACATACCCAAATACTTGTAGGTTTTGGTTGGAGAGAGGGATCTCAGGTTTATGGAATCTGAGAGTTGGGTACCCACGGATTCCACAATCTCCCCTCGCTTTATATGCATGACTACACTTTTGTCCACACCAAACTCCATCCTGATGGCACTACTGAAGGTTTCCGTTACCTTCAGTAGCTCCATCAGTCGCAGATTGTTGGTGGCAAAGAGCTTCAAGTCATCCATATAAAGGAGGTAAGATGTAACCTGACCACCTCTCTTCAACCGATAGCCTAGGCCTGAATTCTTCAGCAATGTGCTCAGAGGATTCAAGGCTAGGCAGAACCAAAACGGATTATTATTACCCTGCGCAACAAGGATGCTGCTTGCTTGCGCCTGACCGCAGCGAAGCTGTCAGTCTGGGCATCCGCGAACATCCCTGAGGCACTACACAAGCGTGGCAGCCCCAATAGCATCCTGAATGCATTGTTGTACTAGACGCGAAGAGCATTAACGGCCTTTAGTGTGTAGTTAGTCCAAAGGCTACATTTATTGCAATAGGTCTAGGTTTTCAAAAAAGAGATCCTCAAAAAACGGAGGAAACAAGCAAACAAATCATTTAAAAAAAATGAGCAAGTGCGGGTCGGACTCGCGCACTGAGGTTTCCATGCAAACTACTATACCCGAACGGGTTCTCGAAGATTTTTCCGAATAGCAAAATAGTTTTTTTTTTTAAAACAACAAATTAAATGTTTTCATGTTTATTCCTATAGCTGTGCTATAAGACCTTAATTTGCGCCAAATTTCAGGATTCTGGGTCAACGGGAAGTACCCTACTTATGAATCTTTGAGAGTATCGAAATGCACTTTTTTGCGACATAAACAGCCGTATCTTTTTTATTCATTAACTTAGAAGTTTGATTTTTTCACAGCTTGAAGGGTCCACAGACTTGAGTATATGGTTTTAATTTTAACTTGATACCTTTACGTGTTCTCGAGAAGATAAAGAGTCTTGACAGATAGACAGACAGACAGACGGACGGAGAAAAGTGATCCTATAAAGGTTTCGTTTTTTTCCTTTTGCGGAACCCTAAAAACATTTAAATCCAATCCAATACTGATATAGACTATTTTAAAGCAAGAATTTTACTACGAGCTACGCCACTGAGTCACGCTGCTAAAATTTACACCGATATGAGCACGGTATGACCTACTATTCGAAGAGTTACGCTGCTACGAGTTACGCCTCAACGAGCTACAGAGCTACGAGTTAACTGTCTGCTACGAGCATTGCCGCTACGAGCTACGCCACTATGAGCTACACGACTACGGCCTAGGATGCATCGTGCGATACCGCTGCGAGCTACACACTGCTACGAGCTCCTACTCTGCTGATTAGGCTGACATAAGCTACGCCACTATAAACTGCGCTGCTACGTACTAAATCGCTACAAGCTACCCTCCTGAGACCCGGGACGTATTTACGAAGAAGAACTTTCATCAATTAAACAAATTGATGAAAGTTATTTTTTATGGCTTTTTAAAAGATAGACATAAATAATCATCGAGCAAAAAAAATCTACCCCCACCCATTTAGCATAAGGGAGGGTATCACCAGTGATAACTTGGTTGTTCAAAGTGGTATTAAAACAAGCTATTTTAGAAGAAAAGTTTAATCATTGAAAAATTTAAACATGTGTTTTTTAACATTTAAGATATGTACATCTTAACACATACCTTAAAACACCAAATAACTAATTAAAATAAATATTTGTCTTTACGTTAGGTCGACATGTCAGTCACGGCAAAATGTTCGATGTTTAAACTGACTACAATCGATGAAGTTTGACAGCTAGAGAAATTGTTAATGACTAGAAATATAAAGGATATCTATGCAAACCATCGTACAAAAAAGTTTTAACAAATTCCGAGAAATAGCGTCGAAATAAATTTCTAACTAAGTGTATCACTGGTGATACCAAGGGTCTCAGGAGGCCACACTGCTACGAGCTTTGATCCTGCGAATGTGTTCTACATATTGAAACTTTAGTTTTTAAAATTGCCAACCGTACTTTGAGTACTAAGGTCCTATTTCATTTAAGTAGTTACTGAGAACATTCAATTGGCCTTAACTAATCACTTTTTGTATGAGAATTTATAAACGATGAGGCGAAACGCTTAGTCTGGATCGTAGAAGTATTAACAATATGGTCACCTACCGTACGTCGGGTTGTCTGACGGTAGAAAGTTGATGGCGGAATCATGTAATTCCTGCGCACACTCTCCAAAATGCATCCTGTAAAACACCGAAAGGCTGGTTACGCTACGCCTGTCCTTTTTTCCGATGGGAAAATCATCTAATGACATGCCCCGCTCTTGGGCGGAGCGGGAGATAGTGTCAGACTTTTACTGACTAAATTCCCACTCCTGTTCCTTCGTTGCCTTTCATACCGGGGCTGAGCTATCTTCCGAAACTAACCCTGGCCCTAGTAGGCTTCGACTAGCTGGGCCCCTGCTATTGCTGTGAGCACCGTTGCCTGATGCGGCCGGCCTCCTCCTTTGCTAGCATTACTTCAATTTCAATTTCAATTCTTTATTGCTATATCACATGTGTTACATAAGATGACAGAATAGTTATATAAGTGCACATGGACCCTGTCGGGCACAACAATGTCATACATGAAAGTAGGTAGAATTACAATATTTGGAAACAAAGTTAAAATCAACAAAAACATAAAACGGACATGGAAAAAATGTCAATATATGAAAGTATTTAATCATCGTTAAAGAATTCATTTACCGAATAAGTAATAGCATTTGTCAACTAACAGTTTTTTGAGTCGTTTAATAAATATTCTGTCACTTTTCTCGGTTTTGATATCATTCGGTATTTTGTTATATATTTTTATGGAGCTTATGTGAGGACTCGAACTGTGTAGTTTTAAGTTTGACGGAGGTATTACAAGCATGTTTTTAAATTGAGAACGCGGTACGTATCGGCGAGGTCGGTCGGTAATTTTTTTATAGAAATTAGGGTTCTGCCTCACAAATTTACAGATTTCTAGAATGTAAATTGATGATAATGTAAGAGTTTCTAATTTACGAAAATGCGGTAACAAGTGTCATCATTATTAATATTTACAATTATTCGAAGACATTTTTTTTGTAAGATAAACAAGTCATTGCTATCTACACTGTTTCCCCAGAGGATGATACCATACGAGAGCCATGCGTATGCATATGCATAGTAAGCAGACAGGGCAGTTTTAAGATCGGTTGATTTTTTAAGTTCACGTAATGCATAAATAAAGCTAGATAATTTAGATTTAATTTTCTGTATATGCGCTTTCCAGGATATTCATATGGATATCCAAATCCAGTCCTAGCAGGGTAAAAGTATCAACGCATTCCAATTTTATGCCGTCAAATGCAAAATTAATATCTAAAGGATTTTTTTGGCGAGGCCTAAATTGCATAATTTTGGTTTTTGAATAATTAAGTTCTAGATAGTGGTCTTTCATCCAATTTTGTATATTTTTCATAATGTTATTTAAATCAGCATTTAATTGTTGCGAGTCAATACATGAAGTAATTAAAGAGATGTCATCGGCGAACAGTACGCACGAATCTGTCATTATCTTAGGGAGGTCGTTTATATAAATCAAAAAAAGCAGACATTCGACCACACTACCTTGCGGAATAGAATGTCCAATGCAAAGCCCATTAGAACGTATTCTGTTTAATTCTCCAGTAAATTCATCCAAATGTTCTATTTCTACGAATTGTTCCCTATTTTGTAGGTAAGATGTAAACCATTTATGTGTTATTCCTCTTATACCGATACCGTATAGTTTGTCAAGTAGTATTTTATACTGCACTTTGTCATATGCCTTAGTCATATCAAGCAAGATACCTATCGCGTATTTTTTATTATTTAAAATGTTCAGTATTTCTTGCGTGTATTTATAAGTTGCTAACACCGTGGATCGTTTTTTTCGAAAACCATTTTGACAGTCATCAAAAATATTGAACTTTTCACAAAAACTATAAACGCGTTTGCACATTGCTTTTTCAAATATTTTTGATGCTGTATGTAGTAATGCAATTGGACGGTCAGTGAAAGATTGTTTAACCAATAAGTAAAATACTGTTTTGCAGAAGGAGGCGACCGCCTGCCACTCCTCCTCGCTCTGGACCATGGCCTTTACCAAGGCCCGGCGCGAGAGATCACCGCCACTGATCACCCCCACGAGGGCACTGCGATGCTCCATCCAAGCGGGGCACACCTCCACTGTGTGCTCCACCGTGTCCTCCGGGCGTCACTTCTGCACGAATCCGGTGCAGGAACCTCCCGAACTTACTATGTCCGGTGATGACCTGCGTCATGCAGAAGGTGAGGACGCCGTGAGGTTTTTCCAGCCACGCCTCAAAGTGGGGACTTACTGCCATAATTGTGGCGTGCCTATACACCTGTACTTCAAATTTTGTAGATTGGATTTAACCAAGTCTGGATCACCAATTAGCCTCTTTGTACGCCTTTCCGCTGAGTCTAATGCTGCTACATGGTATTTTGCAGCACCAGGTCATATGTGGCTGCTGTACTTTGCACATATAATGATGTTATGTTAAAAAATTGTGTAAACTACACTTGAGAGCAAAAAAATCGCACATGGCTTGTAATTTCGTTTAATACTGTATTTTTCTTAAATCTAAAGATATTGAATACAAATAATTAAGAAAAATTGAAGTATACAAACATAGCTTTATAAAAACACAAAATTAAGATCATTGAACTTCACGTAACTCACAAAAACCAGCGGTATACCCAATTCCCCAAATTTACCCATTTGCATTTCACTACTTGCACCTTTACCTGGAGCTACAAAAAGGGTGCTGTTTTGGAGGTTTAATCAATTTCCGGTAACGTGATAGCGTCTTTATTAGAAACAGGTGGATTTACTGGAAAAATATGGATACCATGCCCGTAGAGGCCGTTCAAGTTATTGCCTTGCCTAAAGCAGGCCATAATCAAAATGAAGTCGCTCGACAGCAAAATTTTAGCCGCTTCCCTATTTGTCTGGTATACCAAAGGTTTCAAGAGACCCGTGGGTATATTCGGCGACCAGGATCTGGCCGGTGGTGCATAGGATCAGGGTGTGATTTTCGCTTTCCTGTACCAAGTACTTTGAGAAATCGGCTACTGAACACGATTGAACTGACACAAAAGCTTCAAGAAGTTCGCAATGTCAGTGAAACTCAGTGAACGATTAGGAAAAGACTGGGTGAAGCAGGCCTGACTGCAAATCTCTCAGCAAATGGTACCAAATTGACCACAGCTCACCGACAAGCCCGGCAATAATTTGCCACTAAACACTTAAATTGGATGTATGCCTAATGGCAGGCTGTTGTGTTTTCTGATAAGTATAGAATGACTTAGATGACCATGATGGATGCTATAGGGTCTACAGAAGGTCATCATGGCAATTTTAACAATGCTGCATAAGCGAACAAGTGGGTTTTGGAAGCACTTTAGGGTGGCATAATGTTGGACACTAAAACTGACATTGTATTCATCACTGGGCCATTACTGGCCTGATATCGAGAGGGTTGAAGGCTTTATGATACATCAAAAAAGTGCTCGAAGAATATGTAAAGCTGCTTGTGTGGCTTGTGGTTGATTTTTTTTCCTTAATGCAGAACAACACCAGATCGTATGTCGCTAGAACAGTTTGCGACTACATGTAAGACGTTGGAATCATTGCGATAGAGAGGCCAGCTCGTAGTTCTGATCCAATCCAATTGAGAATATCTGGAATGACCTTGAAAGAAGACTTAGTGCAAAAAGCCTGGCTCTCCACGCCTCCAAGAGCTTCAATTTGTCATTGACGAGGAGTGGGACGTTATGCCCTAAGATTTCATGGTAAAATTAAAACGGTTGATGAAAAATCGAGTAACAGCTGTAAATAAGGCTAAGGGAGGGAATACACTTTATTGACAATCAGGATGACCAAGAATTTTAAGTTTGACTCTCATTCTTTCTTAAGTGAAATTTGGTAATTTTTCCCATATGTTGGATTTTGTGCTGTAAACCCTTTCAAGGATATTTTTTTTACACTGTATTTCATATCATTAGAAAGGTAATTAAATAGGCTTTCAAATAATGTAAGAAATGTTTTCAATACCTATACACATTCATGAAAAAAACTGCCTGAACAAAAAGAGTTATGATGTGCGATTTTTTTGCTCTCGAGTGTATATACAAACAATGCGATTGCAACAGACTATAGAGATTTGTGGTCAAATTATTTAATGAGTTCCACTATCTATCACCAAAGTTTTCATCTGATTTTTATCAAATTTAAATGAGACGACTCTAGAAAAGTACTCTTTTGAATAAAATAATAATAACATAAATTATAGCGAAAAGCAAAAACTTCACATAACAAGAAACAAAACAAAAGCATTCAGACGAATTGAGAACTTCCTCTTTTTTGAAGTCGTTAACAAATCCTCAACGACTGAGAGAAGTTGATGTCCTTCGTGTATTTCTGTCTCACTCCTCCTCCTCCCTTTGGAAATACAGGCGTGAAGTTGTATTAAGTTAGTGTTTAGCAGTGACATTTCTAACGGTTGCCTTTCCTATATACGAGTATATACCCTTAGCTTACAATGTTGATAGAAGTAATAATGTCAATTTTTTGTTGACCTTCATGGTTATCGAGGGAATCTTTGCAATCATCATCATCATCATTATTTCAGCCGATACACGTCCACTGTTGGACATAGGCCTCCCCCAAGCATCGCCACATCGAACGTTCCTGTGCTTCCCGCATCCATCGGTTTCCCGCTACCTTCACCAGGTCATCAGTCCACCTTGTAGGAGGCCTTTCAACGCTGCGTCTTCTGGTACGCGGTCGACACTCCAGAACTTTTCGGCTCCAACGGCCATCTGTTCTGCGAGCAATGTGCCCTGCCAATTGCCACTTAAGTTTGGCAATTCTTCGTGCTGTGTCGGCAATCTTAGTTTTCCTGTGGATATCTTCATTTTTTATTCGATCACGCAAGGAAACCCCGAGCATAGCCCTTTCCATTGCTCTTTGGGTGACTTTAAGCCTTTTGATGAGGCCCATTGTGAGCGACCACGTTTCGGAGCCATATGTCATCACTGGCAACACGCACTGGTCAAAGACTTTCATCTTGAGACACTGTGGTATGTTGGACGAGAAGATACCGCGTAGCTTCCCGAACGCTGCCCAACTGAGTTGGATTCGACGGTTGACCTCTTTCTCGAAGTTAGATCTACCCAACTGGACTGTCTGTCCGAGGTAGACGTAATCGTCCACAACTTCGAGTGTAGAGTCTCCGACCTTGATAGGAGTAGGCGCTACAAGGCTGTTAATCATGATTTTGGTTTTATCCATGTTCATTTTAAGACCCACTCTTAAAGAAGCTCTACTGAGGGCATTGAGCATTGTGCTGAGCTCCTCCATAGTCTCAGCCATGACTACTATGTCGTTGGCAAACCGAAGATGAGTGATGTACTCGCCATTGACATTAATGCCTAGTCCACTCCAGTCCAGAACCTTGAAGACATCCGCCATTGCGGTGGTGAACAGTTTCAGAGAGATGACGTCTCCCTGCCTCACACCTCGCTGCAGGAGTGACATGGTGGCGTTTTCGTACAAACACTTCAGCACTTCGATGTACCGATAGTCAATTTGGCACCTTTGGAGAGATTGCAGCACAGGCCAAGTCTCGATCGAATCAAAAGCTTTCTCGTAGTCCACAAACGCTAGGCAGAGAGGCAGGTTATACTCCTCGGTCTTCTCTATAACCTGCCGTAGCGTATGTATGTGGTCTACGGTGCTGTAACCTTTTCGGAATCCGGCTTGTTCGGGAGGCTGGAAGTCGTCAAACCTGCGCGCGAGACGGTTTGTGATGACCCTGGAAAATAGCTTGTAGACATTGCTCAGAAGTGAGATGGGCCTGTAATTCTTCAGCAGGGTTTTATCACCCTTCATAAAGAAGAGTACTACCACACTTCTGCTCTATGCCTGTGGCGTTTTTCCCTCGAGTATGACGGTATCGAAAAACTTCTGAAGGGCCTTTAGGACTGGTTTTCCACCCGCCTTCAGGAGCTCAGCCGTAATTCCGTCCTCACCCGACGCGTTGTTGTTCTTCAGCTGCTTCAGAGCCATCCTAATCTCGTACAAGCAGATGTCCGGGATATCTTCAGTGTAGTGTCGAGTCAATCTAGCTCTTGGGTCGTTTGCCCGATTTGTAGCGGGTTTGGAGATTGACGTGTATAACTGTCCATAAAATGCCTCGATCTCTCCCAGAACAGAAAACAACTACACGGGGTTTTAAAAGCGTCCTTTTCGAGGTACATTTACATACAACCGCTCTTACGCGATTATGATGTTATTACACATCTTTTTCTAGATATTTTGAATACACAGCTATCTTGTAGATATTTTCTAGGCTTCTATAAAAATCAAAACGTCATATGCAAATCCAATCTAGTAAAAACCTCTGAAAATCTGCTATATTACTTGATCTTTAGTCCTCCACAATTTACTCATATATTAAAAATATAAAAAGGTACATCATTAGAAGCCTTGCACATTTAACCGAGATTCTGAATGAGGACAATTTTTCCGAAAATAGATGCTTTTTTTTAAACTATTAAAAAGTTAAAAAAAAAAACACGTATTTCCTGGAACAAGTTTTGTGCAATATTCGAGTAAATCACGGAATTTACGAATGCTAACAGAGTTTTTAGGCGTTATCTCTCTTTTATTGCATTGCATCTTCATTAAACATCGTGTTGGATTGCGTTAGATGAAGCAACAAGCTTTTAAACCATGCTCGATGTTAACGATATATGAGTGAAAAAGGATCCTCTTAACTGTCGATTCAGTATTATTTAAAATATTGACATCTGACATCTACATCCTCTGTCTCGTCTTTGTCAATTATATCGTGGTTGACCTCCAGTCTACCCGGATGCAACTGAATATCAGTACCTATTATACATGAAGCGACTGCCAACCGGTATTAACAATGAATATCAGTAATTGTGCCGACTTCTTTGAATAAATTATAGCCAATGATTCTTCTTCTTCTTTTCGTGTCGATGCTCTCAAACTATACTTCTTTTGACCAATATTTGGCAACCTGTACAGTTCTATTGTTGGCCTCGTATAGATCCTGAAAACTGCAGGTCGTTACGCAGGATGGGCAGCATAGCAGGTGGCGCATGTCTTGTGGAGAGGCTCCACACTGGCACTGTGTTAGTGATGGGTCGAGGAAACCCCATTTGGCCAGATTGTTTTTACAGCGGTCAACCTGGGTTCGCAGTCGGTTTAGAGATTTCCAAATTGGCCACTGTAGTTCGTGTCCTGGGGGAAAGACGTTCCGACGGGGTGATAAAAAGTGGAGGAGTTGAATGTTTCTGCCTCCACAGCGCGCATCTCTCGTCCTTTGCACTGTCTTTCAATGATGCTGATGTTGAACTCGGTTTAACAGCAGCTATTTTAGACATTTTTCAGCCGCTTTCAATCAGCAGAACTCATCACAATGCTTGTCAAAACTAACAGCCTCACAAATGAGATCGTTCAACGTTTGCGTTAACATTAGTACCAAGTACATGCGCCGCGAGGGAGAGGACAACCACTGTCGGCGTGAGCGGGGAACCTTGTATTATTTTTTTCAATATTACCCTACTACAAATGTAAATAACATTATATTACAAGAATCCTGATCTGCTTGACAACTATAAATGTCGTGGTTTGTTACTCAGCGTACGGGACGTTAGTAGTTTTCTATGCAAACACTTTAGTCAACTTCAATGATAACGGTTTTTGTCTTGAATGGTGCATTGTTTAGTGACTGGGTTTTGCACCTCGTAGATAGAATGATAATCCAAATCTCAAAATATTTTTTTTTTTTCAAGATTTTCAGATCTGTGCTGGTAAATATGAACTTAAGATTTGCATAAAATAGCTTAGTTAAAAACAATGTATAATTCGTACGATTACTCTACTAATTTAGATGCGGTTTTTAAGACGTTATTAAATATATTCTACCAAACGGAACATCTGCTCTCCGCCGAGAGTGATGTGCTGGGCGTCCGTCAGCGAGCACTAATATATTCATGAGTGATTTTTCCACGACCACAGCTGCACGGCCAGGTCGTGGCCATTACACAACACATTATCTAATTCTGAGCTTGACGGAATACTTTCATTTTACAAATTTTTTCAGCAAGTGATATAAAAATATTATTTTTATTAATCAACACTCGTACCGTTAGCGCATTTACATTTTATTTCATCTTTATCTCTCCATATTTTTTGTACCCACAAGAAAAAATTGTTTTTTTTTTGCAATTGTATAATGATTTTTTTAGGAAAATAAATGTAACAAGTGCCACAAGCAGGAGATAGAATTAAACTAAGATATTACAAGCGATGGGCGTTTCAACAACGAAAAGTTTTCAAAAATCGTTTTCTGTTCTGCAACGGAACAACTGTTTTCCGTCCTACGACCACAGAGTCTTCATCCACTAACCACTTACTAGAACTCGGCAAAAATTTTAATTTTTTTTAAATGGCCCACTTCGACCATTTAAAGAGAGTCATAATTATTTTGTGTTGTGAACTGGAATTGGTCCGTATATTACATCCAATGAGCAACAAGCTGTAGCAAAGTCATGTTTGCTTCGCGAGCGTGTTCACGTTGGTCTCCATTCATCTGCTGCTACTCATCCGCGGCTCACACACGAAGTGCGAAGGCAACGTGTTTGTTCGCGCGCCACTACACTGCCGCCTCATTTCGATGGCATCGCTTCATAATGAATGCGACTCTACGACGGACCCATGTCTTACAATGAGCAAGACGCGTGTCGCTTCTATTGTCTATAGGGCTATAATTCTGTAGTCGTACTTGCTTGCTGATAAGCTTCAAACTTTGCACATAAAACCCATGAATGTTAAACTTGCTACCTACTGCTTTATCATCATGTAAGCTGTTGACGTTATAACTTGGCTAGTGTTAAAGTCAAAGTCAATGTCAAAGACATTTATTTGCATTAAATGCGGTACAAGAGACGGTAACTCAATATAATTATATTATTATTTAGAAGATAAGGGGCTATGCATCACCCATAGTGTAGGGGATGTAGTCACTGCGACCTAAAAGATCTATTGTGACTCGCCACCTTGTTAGAGTAACTCTTTTAGCCCGGAGGCTTCCAAGAAATTTAGAATACTCCTAGCTTTTAGAGTTTTAATCTCCTCCGGGCGAATAATGTGTCGGCCCAGATGGACACTGCGTTTGTGGACAAGGGGCCCGCATTCACACAAGAGGTGCTTAGGCGTCTCCCTCTCCTGATTGCAGTACCGGCAAACATCAGTGTCACTCAGTTTCATGTGAAATTGGTGCCTGTTTAGTTTGCAGTGGCCGGTTAAGGCGCGGGCTATCGCACAGATGTTCGTCCTGCTAAGCTCAAGAAGCTCGGCAGTTCGTTTTTGTGAGTAGCCTTCTATGAGAGATTTGGCGTGTAGCAGACCTGGTTGTACCAACCAGTTCTTTTTTGAATCGCCAAATAAGTTGCCCTTAAGGGTCTGCATGGCCTGGTTCTTTGAGATACCACAGAAGGGTTCTGGACCTATCTGATGACCTTGAGCCCCAGCCCGTGCAAGTTCATCGGCTTTTTCGTTGCCGTTGATTCCAGAATGACCTGGTACCCATCTCAGAATAACTTTATTCCTTTGCCCCAGGTCATTCAGTTTGTTAACGCAGTCTTTTACCAGTTTCGAATTTAAAGTATTCGAGTTCAAGGCGTTAAGAGCTGCCTGGCTATCTGAGTAAATCAGAATTAATTGATTTATGTAGTTTCGTTGACGGTTGGCCTCCACACATTCTATGATGGCGTATACCTCCGCTTGGAATATGGTAGCATGTTTACCCAGATTCAAGCTTTTGCTGAATTTCGGGCTAATGCCAAATATTCCACATCCTACATTCTCACCCATTTTGGACCCGTCTGTAAACCAGATCAGGCTTCCAGCCTTGCAAGTGATGAGGTTGTTTGACCAATCCTCTCTGCTCGGCAGTTCCACTGTGTAATTCCTTGTGAAATTACACTGTGGAAGCATGACGTCTGTTGTCATAGCTAGTTGATCGTGTTCAAGTACTGATTCGTGTAGCGATCTCAGTGCTTGAGAGCGCCAGTTTGCTTTGCCAGTGCTGTTTGTTCTGTACATGCTTGCCTTCGCCTCCTTCGCAATGAATAGATGAAGTGGCGGTAGGTTAAGCAGGGCATTTAGAGCAGCTCCTGGGGTTGTGGACATGGCCCCTGTTGATATGAGGCATGCAAGTCTCTGCAAACCATTAAGTTTGTTAATGACTGTCACTTGAGTTGTTTTCCTCCACCATACTACGCAGGCATACGTTATTATCGGCCTGACTATGGCGGTGTACAACCACAGGGCGATTTTAGGGTTTAAGCCCCATTTCTTCCCTGCTAAGCGACAGCATATTCCTAAAGCTATTTTAGCCTTTTGGATCACATTGTTAATGTGAGTGTTCCAGGTCAGTCTCTGGTCGATAGTTACGCCCAGGTACTTGACTTCGCTGGAGAATGGTATGAGAGTCCCCTTTACAGTGGGCGTTACAAGTTTGTCCAACTTACGCTTCCTAGTAAAGGGGACTATTGTTGTTTTACTCGGGTTAACCGATAAATTGTTTTCTGTGCACCATGTGTTAATAATGTTCAGAGATCTCTGTAGTATAGATGATACCGTGCTGTGACAGGGGCCGACAACACAAGCCACCACATCGTCAGCATAGCTATGTACATCTAAGTCTCTTGTAGAGGCTTCAACCAGCAATTGGTCAACAACGAGTAGCCATAGAAGTGGCGATAAAACACCTCCTTGCGGGCACCCTTTAGTTGTTTTGAAGCTCTTTGTAGTTCCGTGTAAGGTAACACTGATAGTTCTGTTGAGGAGCATGAATTCGATCCAACGAGTAGTTGTTTCGTCAATCCCTTTCGCCTTCATTCCCTTGGAAAGGGCGTCTATGGTGACGTTGTCGAAAGCTCCTTCAATATCAAGGAAAGCACATAGGGCTATCTGTTTATCTTCCAAAGCCCTTTCGATCCTGTCTGTTAGTTCTAACAGAGCAGTTTCTGTAGATTTTCCTTTTTGGTAAGCGTGTTGCTTCGGATGCAGAGGGTTATCCCTTAATGGTCCATCCCTGATGCATTCGTCAATAACCTTTTCCATACTCTTGAGTAGGAAGGAGGTAAGGCTTATTGGTCTGAAGGACTTTGGTTGAGAGTAGTCCTTCTTACCGGCCTTTGGGATAAAACAGACTTTAACCATAGTCCATTTCTCTGGTATATATCCCCAGGCAAAGCTTGCTCTGAAGATTTTGATTAAAATAGGGATGAGAATAGTCTTCCCTTGCTGCAGAAGAGCTGGGAAGACATCGTCATCCCCTGCAGATTTAATTGGCTTGAATGAGTCTATAGCCCATTCTACCTTGTTCGGTCTAAAATACCTCGCCGCTCTTCTCCAGTCTTCATTTGAAGGCCTGGTGAGGCGGATATGAGGAGTATTTTGTACGATGTTATCTGGTGCCATCACCGAGCCAGGGAAGTGTGTAGACGCCAGAAGTTTCAGGGTTTCTTCCGCTGATGCAGTGAAGGCACCGTCTGGTTTCTTTAAGAATCCCAGTTGATTTGTAGGCGATTTGGATAAGACTTTGTGGATTCTGGCTCCTTGAGGGACTTTAGTAATCTCCTCGCAGAACTTCCTCCATGACAGTCTTTTCGCCTTTCGGATTTCTTTATTATAGGTAGTTAAAGCTTTCCGATACCGATCCCAGTCGTCAGTCGATTTAGCCTTATTAAACAACCTACGTGATTCTTCCCTTAAAACATCGAGCTTTTTGTTCCACCACGTCACTTTTCTATCCCTCACAGTTCTTAGAGGGCAGCTCTCTTCGTAAGAGGCTGTAATGGCTTCCGTAACTTGAGCAACAGCATAATCCAATGTTTCAGGGGAGCGTATGGTTTTAGGGAAGTCTTGGAGTCTATCCTGGAGCTTTATTCTGTACAAGTCCCAGTCCGTGGCTTTTGCATCCCTAAAAGTGATGGTTTCGCAAATGTTGGATGTATTCAGTGCGAATTTAATTAGTCGATGATCAGACATAGATGGTTCATCACTGACATGCCAATTGGTTATCAGCCTGGCAGTGTGAATAGTAGCGAGAGTTACATCAAGAACTTCCTTCCTCGATCTAGTTACAAAGGTCGGTTTACATCCCTCATTAACTATTTGGAGGCGGTTAGTTAGTACAAAATCATGAAGCAACTCACCTCTGTCGTTGATGTCAGTGCTGCCCCAGTTGGTATGGTGGGCGTTGGCGTCACACCCAATGAGAAGCTCGGCATTGTTGGCATAGGCGTACTCGACTACCTTTGCAAGCTCCTCGGATGGGTCGGTATTCGTCCCGTCCAGGTATGCCGAGCACACGATGAGGCGTCCATTTCCGCTCTTGACATTAACATAAGCTGCAATCAGGTCATCGCTGCACAGGCCTGGTATGCATAAGAAATCAATATTATTATTGAAAAGTATACACGCTCTTGGTTTGACTCCTCCGATATGGTGTACGACCTTACCTGCAGAGCCCAGTCCAGACACCGTGTTAGTATTAGCCAGCCACGGTTCCTGAATAAGAGCAATGTGAAGGTTCTTCTGTGTGAAGTGTTTTTCCAGAACAGCCGTGGCTGCTCTGGCATGGTGCAGGTTGATCTGCACCACTTGTGTGTTTGTGTGTGTCTGTGTTATGGTGTGTTTGTGTTGTGTTAGTGTTGTGTGTTTGTGTCGGTGGGTGGGTTAAGTGGCGTTATTCGACCCGCTTGGCTTCGGGGCTGTAGGGCAGCCCCGAGGTTTGGCCGGTCGGCTCTCCACTCCCGATCGATTGGGACGTGTAGCCCTTTTCGTCGGTGGTGCTCCGAGGGGGCGGTTCCTGACGCCCCGGCCTCCAGGTTTCGGCTTGGCGTTTTGCCGCTTTGCCGTTTTACCAGAGACCTGGACGCTCGGCCCCGCCCTAGGAGCGTGTTGAGCAGGTGGCAGAATCCCTGCGCTAGATTGGCTAGTTCCTGCCACCTGCTCAGCCCTCGCCGGCGTATTATCGCCGCGAATGCGAATCCAGACTTTGCGAAAGCCTAGTTGCGGCCTGCAGTCTAGCTTGCGCAAGGCTTCTACAGAGGCATCATCGATAGAGAGGGCGGTCGTGATTCCGTCCCTTTCTTTCTTGACGCTCAGCACCTTCCACAAGCCAGTCTGCAGGTCGTTTTGTTTTTCCAGGAGATTGAGGGCATCTCTTGGAGTTTTCAGGACATCTTCTGTCTTGAAGTGGAGGATCCCAACCTTAGCTTTTGGCAAGTCCTTCTCGTTAATGAACGAGAGTTCCGCCTCTGGCCACGGCTTTAGTGTCCCCACTTTTTCTTCAAGCCATTTCAGGCTGTAGTCGTTTTTAATTACGACTTGCAGCCATCCCGGCTTGAAAGTGCAGCCCTCAATTCGAATTTTGAATTCGGGGGCTTTGGGCATAGGGGCGTTAAGAATCGCCCTCAATATGTCCTTGTAAAGGAGCCCCAATTGCGCGTCCGACATGGGCTCCTTGTTACGGATTCCCACCCGGATGTTAGTTAGGGCATCCTTAAAAGACATAGCGCTTGTCTCAGGCGGTGGTCCGACCTGAGTTGCGGACGGCTCATCAGGGATCATTGGAATTGACCCTGACTTTTCGTCCACACGCGTAGTCTTTTTGACATGATCCTTTGGCGACTCGTCCTCGGATCGGGATCGTTTTACCGGCCTCTTCCCCGAGGACATATCGGCCATTAGACCAGTCGAAGGAGTATGCGCACTTGCCAACCGCTCCGTGACCAGCTTGTAGGCCTCAATGGGGTCCATACCGCCAGCCTTGAGGCGCCGCAGGCGCTTACGCGCTGCTCCTGTCAACCGTCGTTTCCTGGGACTGAGGTCAGTTCCCGACGGCACTTCCGAGTCCATCTCAGTAGGCCTCGTGCCATCGTTTGCCGACTCCAGCTCAGGAGGGTTGAGTTCGGTGTCCAAGGTGACTAGGGAGTCTCCCTCAGAACCGAGCAAGAGAGCAGTCAGATCGGGAATTGACCCAGTCAGACTACTCGAGAACTCAATATAATAGTGCACACACATTTTGCCATGAGTTGGCATGTAAATATTAAAATATATTATGTGATGCTCATAGCAAGCAAAACTACAATATTTCACAAATTTCTTTTTAAGAAAATGATAAATGATAAATGATCTTTATTTTGCAAGTAGGTTTTATAAAAACACTTTTACACGTCAATTTTTTTTTTTTTGTCAATTAATGCTATATGAGGCCGGTGTTTCCTAACTGACTACCCTGAGAAGAAACACCGAAACAAACTCAGGGGTCAAAGTCTCTTTTAAAGTCCATACAGCAAAACATGTAATGGTCAAATCATATGAGAACCGTGCAGATTGAGCCTGAGATGGTCTTTTGAAGAAAGAACCACACAGTTCTAAGTGGACCTGTCCAGTCAGTGCAAGCATTTGTCAGTATGCGTGTAGCTCAACTCAGGACTACTAAGGAGCTCAACGACTTGACGAACAATGCCAAAGAAAGGACATTTGGGTAGGCCACATCAAATACTCAAAACTGCCAGACATCATGTGAAAATAAAAGAAAAGGAAAGAGTAATAATCCACATAGTTCTCACATTCACAATAATAAAATTTACAAAAGTGTAAATATTGCAAATTGTAAAAAAAAGTATAAGTATAAATAAAAATTCAGTCAAATAGTAAAAATAAACATGTCATAATTGTAAAAAAAAATAATAAAATATATATGTATAAAATATCATAATTGTAAAACAACAACAATCGTCAATAAGAAAAAGGCAGTTAAAACAAAAAAAAAACATTCAAATGATAACAATTATAGTGAGTAGGTATTGGAGCAGGTCAATCCCAAGCCGTTTTATCCTCGAGATACTCTTTTACAGTATAAAAAGCCTTTTGGCAAAGTTTTCGCTTTTCAAATTTTTTGAATTTATTAATGCTAAGTTCTTGAATAGGACTGGGAAGCTTATTATAAAAATGTATACTTTGGCATCTAAATGAGCGTCCTATTTTTTTGAGCCTGGTTGCAGGAATCACTAACTTGTGTTTGTTCCTAGTATTAACGTATACGTTATTTATGAATATCACTGTATTTTTTAAACATGTTTTTATTTTTATGAACAAAAAATATTGAACTTAATGAACTCAGGACAGTAAAATTTTTTTTTTTAATATTGTTTCTTACAGAAACAAAATAAGGGTATAGTCTAAGATCCGATTAAGAACGACCTTCACCGGTCTGTTTAATGGATGAAACGTATTTTATGATAAATTTAGTGTATTAAATAATATAACGCGGGTAGGTTGCCCAAGAAATTTCTGGCCAAACAATTTTTTTTTTTTTTTTGGAAAATGCACCTGTGTGTTTCGAATAAATTGAATACTAACCGAAAGTGTGAAGCCTTTGGAACATAAAAACGTTGGGTTGCCTATCTGTTTCCTGGCATAACTATGGGTTTATTAGTAATATAGATTAAAAATATAGTTAATTTATCATAAAATACGTTTCATCCATTAAACAAACCGGTGAAGGTCGTTCTTAACCGTATCCTCTACTAGTACATTGTTATCGCGTCTTTCGTCAGAATTTTCTCTATCAGGATTTTCATTTGGTTGACGGCGATAGGTTCTCCTCCTCTCACATGGAACTTAAATGCAGCCGACTTGCGTCATCCAAATGTACTATTGGCACACTTCTGCTTAGCCGTTTTGGAAATTAATACTGACCTGATGTTATGTTAGTGCGAGTTTTATTTTAACGGGTCTTAAGTTTGATATAGAACAAGGAACAATGTCACAATTTTAGTATCATACCCCCTTTTCATATTAAAACCTTCTAAGGAACTAAGGATGTCCTGCCCGCGTCATATCGCTTGTCATATTTTTTTGTTTTCATCTTTTGTCTAACTCGCGCTTGTTATTGTGCCCATAGTTCTTCTTACACTGGTAGCTGTATTAACATAAAGCTACTACCAGTATATTTGAAACCTCACTTTGTAACCTGTTTTGACCCACTTAGAGAGGCCTGTATTATTTTCCATTGAAGCGGAGCATTTAATGAGATTGTAAAATATTATCATATGCCGTTCTCATTATGTTCTGAAAGTAATCGTCTGCTAACAGGTATTGTGTAAGACACTACCACAAAACAATTACAACCTACGCTCATGTTTTTGTTGTCAGAAATCATGGAATATGTGTGTAAAGAATAAAAGCATGGTTTGACATTTTTTTTTATAGTGGGAAAAAATCATCCAATAACAACCCCCGCTCTTGGGCGGAGCGGGAGATAGTGTCAGACTCTTACTGACTAAAATACCCACCCCGTTCTTTCTAGCCTTCATACCGGGGCTCGAGCTGTCTTTCGAAACTAACCCTAGACCCAGTAGGCTTCGACTGAGCTGGGTCCCTGCAGTTGCTGACAACTACTTGTGGCGCGCGGGAACAGTGCGCGCCGTCGACGACTTGGGCTTGGTCCGAACAGTTACCGGACGGCCGGACAGCGAGCTACCCATTGCTCACTGTCCGCAAGGCCACGTCTACGGTGGCCGGAAATCGGGATCAGAATCTTGGCGGCGGCGGCGGCGAGAACGCCGTTGCGTGATGCGGTCGGCTTCCTCTTTTGCGAGCATTACTGCTTCGCAGAAGTCGGCGACCGCGCTTGCCATTTCTCCTCGCTCCGGACCATGGCCTCAACCAAGGCCCGACGCGAGAGGTCTCCGCCGCCGATCGCCCCCACGAGGGCACGGCGATGCTCTGCCCAAGCAGGGCACACCTTGACTGTGTGCTCCACCGTGTCCTCCGGGCGTTCCGCACAGTGGCGACACCTGGGCGTCTCTTCTGCTCGAATCCGCAACAGGTACCACCCAAACGTGCCATGCCCGGTGAGGACCTGCGTCATGCGGAAGGTAAGGACGTCGTGAAGTCTTTCCAGCCACGCCTCAAAGAGGGGACTTACCGATTTGACACTTCAAAAGCGTGGCTTCTGTGCTAGAGCGCGAGCAAAATAACTTGGCGCGTAGCTGGAGGCGTGCTTAATGTTGCCAGCCTAAAAAATCTGTTTTCCTTAATTTGATTAAAAACGCTTTTTCACAACACAGTGTAATTTAAAGAATTTCTTTATTTAATTTTTACCTTTATTATTTAAAAAAAATCGTGAGAACTTTGTAAATCTTTTATTGAATATTTTAATAAATTGATTAGCAGTTTTAGCACCAAAATTCCACGCTAGTCTTTATCAGAAAGTTGGATAAGTCCATTGTTAATTTGTCAATTTTGAGGTCCATTAACCTATCCGATTTAATAAATATTTTCTTGTAGAGATACATGGTCATTCTTATGGCATTACAGTAACGCTTGCGTTTTTGTATTGTCTCTTGTAGGGTCTTTTTTTATTTATGTGCAGTGGTATGATGCATTATCCATTATTACTACAATACAATTCTGTTTTAGATTTGGCACTATTTATTCTTTCATGGATGAAGTTTGCAGAATTCATATCGTCATGATAGTCACTTGATTAAGATTTAACAAACTTTGTTGACTTGCTAGGGTACCGCTCGGGTACGAATATTTAGGGAAATTTTATTGTGATGGTTACCCAAAAAAATATTTGACAAATGGGTTTAATTTCGAAAAATGGTACTGTAGGCCCAATATTTTCTCATTTTTCTTCACAAACATGTTTGACTTTCAAGATAATATCCTTGCTAGCACTTTTAATCACTTTTGGTATAATAATGACGACGATTTACTTTAGAAACTATAAAAAACACAGAACACAGCACATTCTCCTGTCACATGACAAACGTCAAACGATTAGTTACTAATTTCGGCCACGCGCCAACTTATCTTGCGCTAGCTCTATCAAATAATTAAAGTGTCATCTTTGACACCATAATTACTATGCAATTTGTGTTTTAACTACGAATCTCGCCAACGAAACAATTTTTTCTCAAAAAAGTGAATTCAACATCTCCGTGCTTCCAAACGTTTTGTGCATTACATATCGATGCAGTCACGCACACCGCGGTGTACGACACAAGTAAGGGTGCAAACATAAAGAAACAGGTTACCGGTGCAGGCGGCACCTTTTTTTTGCACCTTTTTTTTTCGGTGGGGAAAGTCATCCAATGACAACCCCCGCTCTTGGGCGAAGCGGGAGATAGTGTCAGACTCTTACTGACTAAAAAACCCACCCCGTTCCTTCAAGCCTTCATACCGGGGCTCGAGTTCCCTTTCGGATAACCCTGGCCCCAGTAGGTTTCGACCCGGCTGGGCCTCTGCTGTTGAGGCGCGCGAGAACAGTGCGCGCCATCGGGGCTTGGTCCTGACAGTTAACAGACAGCCGGACAGCGAGCTACCCATTACTCACTGTCCGCAAGCCCGTGCCTACGGTGGCCGGAAATCGGGATCGGAATCCCGGCGGCGGCGGCAAGAGCGTCGTTGCCTGATGCGGTCGGCCTCCTCCTTTGCAAGCATTACTGTTTCGCAGAAGTCGGCGACCGCCTGCCACTCCTCCTCGCTCCAGACCATGGCCTCAACCAAGGCCCGGTGCAAGATGTCTCCAACGCCGATAGCCGCCACGAGGGCACGGCGATGCTCCGCCCAAGCAGGGCACACCTCGACTGTGTGCTCCACCGTGTCCTCCGGGCGTTCCGCACAGTGGCGATATGTTTGCACCCTAAGACACGACAAGCGCCGCGCACACACGAGCGATTTATTATGAGAGCGATTTGTGCGAGTACCCGTCGTATACTAAATAAGACGATCTGAATTGATCTCTGAACGAGATATTAAACTAGGAAATATGAGTGGTATGGTATGTTGGATGTGTAGCTCTAGGTAAATAATAGTCAGACATTGGTTTTCAGTTATAATGATAGACTTTCATGCAAGCTGATTTCATTCAAACGTCTTCTGAAATAAACACAGTCCGACAACATGACACCGGTACTGTCGAAAAATTTCCCAAAAATGCGGTTTAGCGCAATTTATGCGATCTAAGATATTTTAAATGTCCAGCCCCCCTAGCCAAGTTACAACCGTTTCGCTTGCTTCTGTAGGTATGTAGGTGTGTGTAAGGCTTGAGGTATCGCGAGTCACGAAACAGCGGTTGAGATTTTGAAAAGTTTATTGAAGGTCACAGAGAACAGATGTACAGTTATAGCAAGCACGGAAAGATAGCAGAGAAGATGAAGAATTAGGATGAAAATGTAAGAAATAACAGATATGAAGAGAAAGTCTAGATTAGGCAAGATACGCGTAAGCACTAGCGATTTTGGCGAGACAAAATTGAGCGTGCATTCGCCGCCGAGTTAGGTGAGCCACTGTCCGCGCGACCGAGCGTTAGCGGAGCGATCAGCTTGCGGTGCACGAGGTAGGTGCGCGGGCGCAGGCGCGGAGGTACGGTTGAGGCTCGCGTTGTAGTACAACCCCAGTCCGGTTGGCTTGGAGTGCAGTGCGGCTACAGTACTCCCCCGCTGAGACCGCTACTGCGGGCGATAGAAATCAGGGAAATGTACGCGTCGTCCACTTCGCGTCCTTTTCTCGTCTGCTTCCACTCTGGACCCAGACGCTCCAGGAGACAATTCAGGTGCTGGCAACGTAGACGTGTCGTCGTCTCGTGCGAGGAATGCAGGTTTCAGCCGGTCGACGGTAGATGTCATCGCTTTCCCACGCACATCGAGTCTGTAATACTTTGGGTGACGTTCCAGAACTCTGTAAGGTCCAGCATATGGTGGCTCCAGCGGTCTTCGGACATGATCCTGCCGCAGGAACACGTGGGAAGAACTGTCGAGTCCACGAGGTATGAAGAAGGGACCTTTCCGATGCCATGACGCGGGTTTTGGTGTCATCTTGCTCATGTGTCTTCGTAGTCGCGTTGCCAGATCCGTGACTTCGGCTGGATTGTGGTCGTCTGTAGGTGACATGAACTGGCCCGGTAGACGCAGCGGCTCTCCGTAGACCAGTTCTGCTGGCGATGCCTGGATGTCTGCTTTCCAAGCACTTCTGATTCCTAGAAGTACCAACGGTAGTACCTCTGTCCAGTGTGTGGTCGAGTGGCACATGATGGCTCCCTTCAGCTGTCTGTGTAGACGCTCAACCATGCCGTTTGCAGCAGGATGGTAGGCGGTCGTACGGAAGTGTTGTGCACCAACCATGGATGTGATGGCCCTGAAGAGATGAGACTCGAATTGTCGCCCACGGTCGGTTGTTATCTTCAGTGGACAGCCGAACCTGGCGATCCAGCCAGCCACCAGTGTAGCTGCACATGTGTCTGCCGTGATATCTTTGATGGGGTACGCCTCAGGCCATCGCGTGAATCTGTCGATGACAGTGAGACAGTACCTGAAATCAGAAGAAATTGGTAATGGCCCGATAATATCGAGATGGATGTGGGTGAATCTGGATGAAGGAGATGGAAATGGGGAAATAGGTGAAGAGGTATGACGAGTTATCTTGCTGCCTTGGCATTTGAGGCATTCACGAGACCACTCCCTACAGTTTTTGCGAATCCCTGGCCACACGTACCTCTGCGTGACCAGTCGCACTGTAGTTGTTCTTCCTGGGTGACTCAAGTTATGAAGTGACTTGAAGACTTGTCGTCGATATTCTGGTGTGACGTACGGACGAGGTGGTTGAGTTGCAACGTCACAAAAAACTTCAACTGATGTTCCTGGTATGTTCACCTTTTGCAGTTTGAGTGAAGACCCATTTTTCAGTAGATCTTGTAACTCTGGATCAGTCTCTTGAGATCGTGCCAGGGCATAATAATCGATGCATTGAGTGACTTCCTCAATTCTCGACAAGGCATCCGCTACTATGTTTTGCTTCCCAGGAATGTATCGTATGTCAGTTGTGAATTGAGCAATAAATTCTAAATGTCTAAATTGTCTAGGCGAGTGTTTTTCACTGGCTGTTCTGAATGCGTTTGTGAGAGGCTTATGATCGGTTATGACAGAGAAGTCACGAGCCTCGACCATATGGCGAAAATATTTGATTGCTTCGTACATTGCTAACAGTTCCCTATCGAATGGGCTGTACTTTTTTTGTGGTGGCGCGAGTTTTTTAGAGAAGAACGCTAAAGGTTCCCAATTGCTATTCTTCTTTTGCTGTAGAACTGCGCCAATCGCCACATCTGAAGCGTCCGTGGCAATACTTAACTCAGCGTTCGGATCAGGATGAGCTAGTAGTGTGTAGTTTGACAGAGACTTCTTGCTTTCTTCAAACGCCTGTAGAAATTCTTGAGTCACCTGGATTGGATGTGAGCCTTTGACGTTTGAGCCTTCTAATAGTGAATTTAGTGGTGCTTGTTGTTTCGCTGCTTCTGGTATAAAACGTCTGTAGAAGTTCAGCATTCCTAGAAACCTTCGTAACTCTTTCACTGTTTTTGGTAGAGGGTAGTTCAAGATAGCTTGCACTTTATTTTCCATGGGCCGTGTACCAGCTGCGGAGATTTGATAGCCAAGGAAGCTCAGCTCTGGCTTTCCCAGAACACATTTAGATGTGTTGATGTGAACTCCATAACTTGTGAGGCGTTCGAGAACTTTCCGTAAGTGCTTTTTATGTTGCTCTTCTGAAGACGAGAAGATTAAAATGTCGTCACAGTAACCATAAGTAAAGTCTTCCAGGCCTTGCAGTACTTCGTCTATAAAACGTTGGAAAGTCTGCGCAGCGTTCCGTAAACCAAACGTCATGAAGTCAAATTCAAATAGGCCGAAGGGTGTCGTTATGGCGGTCTTCTTGACATCTTCTGGGTTTACTGGGATCTGATTATATGCTTTTACTAAATCGATTGTGGAAAAGATTGTGCAACCCGAAAGCTGGTGTGAAAAATCCTGAATGTGACGTACTGGATACCTGTCTGGAATGGTCCTTGCGTTGAGTGCCCTGTAATCTCCACAGGGTCTCCAGCCGTCGTCCTTCTTCTTGACCATATGTAAAGGGGAAGACCAATAGCTTTCAGAACGCTTAGCAGTTCCATTAGCTAGCATTTCATCAAACTCCTTCTTTGCAGCTTTTAGTCGAACTGGATCTAGACGTCGTGGTTTGAAGGCAACTGGAGGGCCTGGAGTGGTGTTAACGTGGTGAACAGTATTGTGCTTGATTGTACGTACCACTCCAGTAGGCCGCGTGACCTCAGGAAATTCACGAAGTGTGTTATGATAATCGGACTCACCCGTGACTGTCTTGATGGATACAATGCTCTCAGGAATGTTTCGCTTTGGTACAGCTACCGACAGTGACGTCTTGCCATCTATGAGACGCTGGTTCCTACAATCCACAAGAATATTATAGTAACTGAGAAAGTCCACACCTATTATTGGTTTAGATACATCAGCTATGATGAATTGCCATGTGAAGTCACGCCTCAGTCCTAGGTCTAAATGCAGTAATATAGGGCCGTAAGTATGTATGGTTGTTCCATTTGCAGCAAAAAGATCATATTTGCTTTTATAACACGGTACTTTAGTCGCTGATCGTGGGTAGACGCATAAATCCGATCCGGTATCTATAAGGAACTGCATCTTGGTGGTCCGATCTGATACAAATAAACGGCCTGTTTGGACTGGGCAGTCGTTAGCCGCTACTTCCGGCTGCCCGCATCGTTTCCCGCTTTGAACTTACATGGCTCGTTGCACTTCTTAGCTCTTGCTCCTAAATTAAAATGGTACCAACAGTGAGGGTGATCTGGTGGTGGTTGTCGGTTGCGTGACTGGCTGCGGCTGCGGTGATGGCCGTGGGGGCCCCGTGACCTGGATCGGGAACGTGCACGTGACTGCCTGTATACATAAGAGGTAAGTTTAGCGACTTCTTTAGTTAAAGCAGAAATCTCCTGGCCCAGCTCATCCATGCGCGAGGATGAGGCTGGTAGTGCCGCCGCTGAAGCTGCAGCCACGTGGTGGTGAGGCGTCGACGGTGCTATCTCGTGATCACGATCGGCTAACTCAGCCAGATCGTTTAATTCAAGCTTGGGCTGCGACGCTATGACGGTTTGTAAGCTATGAGGCAAGCGACCGGTCCATAATGTAGCTAACACATCATCTGACACGGTTGGACCAGCAAGATTCCTAAGGTATCTTAAAAATTGTGAGGGCTTACGATCTCCCATGTCCTCGTGAAGGAACAGCTGCTTCAGTTTCTTTTCCTTAGACGTACTGAGACGCTTGATTAACTCGCTCTTCAGTTTTTCAAATTTACCGGTCACGGGTGGGGCGCATAAAATATCTTTGACTTGAGAAACATACGTATGTTCTAGCTGAGTCACGGCGTAATAAAATTTTGTCGAGTCACTGGTGACGCTTGACAGCGTAAATTGGGCTTCTAGCTGCGCAAACCAAAGTTCCGGATCATCTGGATAAAACGGCGGTACTCGCACACCAACACGCCAAATATCACTGCTATTTCCATCGGCAGCCTTCATTCCTGCTCCTACGGCAGTCTCCATCTTGTTTTTTCTGGCTGTATGGCTCGCTGCTCGAAAGCTTGAGGAAGTGATGATGACGTCACGAAGTAGTAGCTGCACGAAGGCTGCGCTGACGTTCTTTGTCGAGGGTCACCAGTTTGGAGGTAGGCGGAACAGAGAGTAAAGTCCCGCAAACCTCCGTTGAAAAGGGAGGATCCTCCGACCAGACAGGTGTTATGGTCTGGTGGGCGACTGCCCGATAGATGATTTCGGGCTGTCGTATATGTTCAAATCGCGCGGAGAACTGTGAATGCGCGATGCAGGATTTCGTACTTTCTTCGTAGTTCTTATGTGGCGCCATAGATGTCGCTACACTTCAAACGCTTCGAGTTGACCTTGCAAGACCTTGAATTCTTTTGTTCTAACTACGTGACTGAGCGTTGAGACGACGTCATTCCTGTACATTTGAAGCTTTCTACGAGTACAAGCGTTAACTATTGCAGATTAGAAACTTGGCTATGGGGTAATGGCGTGTTTACACACGTCTTGTAAACACTTCGCTTGCGTGAAGCTGTCTCCTCTATGTATGTCTACTTTACCACCAACCACAATGATTTCTTCGATGTAGTTACATAGTAGGCATAATCATAACTTTTCTTGTCTCAACTTGAAGAGTATTGAATGACATACCTAGATATTTATTTCTAGAATTACTAAATAATATTGAATAATTATCAAGCTATATTATAAAGTGCTCTATATTAACAAGACACACAGATGTTATTGACAGCCAACTTTGAGTCACTTATATCCTCCTCCTCCTTAGTCGTTCACTCTTGACAGAGTGGTCGTGGTTGATGATATTGCATTTTCATTTGGCGAGTGAGGCCCTTGCGATGCGTCTCCGTTTGTCCCGGTTTACGGCGTCTCGAGAACTCTGAACTAAGGAGGTTTGTGTTGCAGCTTTGATGAGGTCTGTCCAACGCGTAGGTGAGCGCCCGCGTGACCGCTTGTGCGCGGATCCTGTCCAAGGGGACAGGATCCGCAGCAGTCGCCGCCAGCACCACATTTCGAGTGCATCGATTTTGCGTCGGTTTTTGAGGCGAACCGTCCACGTTTCTGCGCCGTAAAGAAATATTGGCGTCAAGTAAGCATGCAGGCTACTGGGGTTCACACCAGTAGCAGCATTCACGCCACACGTATGTAAAAAAGTTTACCACTTTTTTAGGGGATACCTACGTCAGTGCGAAAGCCGTATCATCGAAGTTTGTTTCTTCGAAAACTTTTCAACGATATCTCTATACTGCGACACCTTGTTAAGTCGACTTTTTGTTACTGCGATGGTTCGTTACATCGAAAAACTTTACTGCGAATGATTTTAAAGCGAAAACATCATACTGCGAAGCCTTGATCTATGGATGTCTTGTTACTACGATGATAATTATGTTACTTAGGAATACTTAACTTTTAATTTCGTTACGATTTTCAACACCAACGTTTGTTTTTAGAATATTTTACATATATATGTTTATAACTTTTTTTTTTGATGGGAAAAATCATCCAATGATAACCCCCGCTCTTGGGCGGAGTGGGAGATAGTGTCAGACTATTACTGACTAAGAAACCCATCCCGTTCTTTCAAGCCTTCATACCGGGGCTCGAGCGCCCTTTCGGATAACCCTGGCCCCAGTAGGCTTCGACCCGGCTGGGCCCCTGCTGTTGCTGACAACTCTTTGAGGCGCGCGGGAACAGTGCGCGCCGTCGACGACTTGGGCTTGGTCCGGACAGTCACCGGACGGCCGGACAGCGAGCTACCCATTGCTCACTTTCCGCAAGCCCGTGCTTACGGTGGCTGGAAATCGGCATCGGAATCCCGGCGGCGGCGAGAGCGCCGTTGCCTGATGCGGTCGGCCTCCTCCTTAGCGAGCATTACTGCTTTGCAGAAGTCGGCGACCGCCTGCCACTCCTCCTCGCTCCGGACCATGGCCTCAACCAAGGCCCGGCACGAGAGGTCTCCGCCGCCGATCACCCCCACGAGGGCACGGCGATACTCCGCCCAAGCAGGGCACACCTCGACTGTGTGCTGTGTCTCCGGGCGTTCCGCACAGTGGCGACACCCGGGCGTCACTTCCGCACGAATCTGGTGCAGGAACCTACCGAACGAACCATGTCCGGTGAGGACCTGCGTCTTACGGAAGGTAAGGACGCCGTGAGGTCTTTCCAGCCACGCCTTAAAGAGGGGACTTACCGCCATGATTGTGGCGTGCCCAGGGGTTGTCATTGGATGATTTTTCCCATCAAAAAAAAAAATTTAAAACATATATATGTAAAATATTAAAACAAACGTTGGTGTTGAAAATCGTAACGAAATTAAAAGTTAAGTATTCCTAAGTAACATAATTATCATCGTAGTAACAAAAGGCTTCGCAGTATGATGTTTTCGCTTCAAAATCGTTCGCAGTAAAGTTTTTCGATGTAACGAACCATCGCAGTAACAAAAAGTCGACTTAACAAGGCGTCGCAGTATAGAGATATCGTTGAAAAGTTTTCGAAGAAACAAACTTCGATAATACGGCTTTCGCACTGACGTAGGTATCCCCTTTTTTAGGGATTCCGTTTGATGTGAGGAATAGATGAAACAATAAGGCACGGTTTAAACTCAAGTGATAAACGATGTAGGTCCATGTGTCACAGTTACCAGCATGTTTTTTAGCCATCACAGTGGGTGGCGATACCTGACCACCGTGCAGGCTTGCGGACGTCGTGCCACGGGTAGCTTGCCGTTCATCCGTCCAGTAAAGACCGAGCCCAAATAGTGGACGGCGCTTAGTGTTCCACGCGTTTCTAATAAGTAAAATCTCTAGAACACAATAGGTGGCTGAAGAACACAGGTGTGACTTTAGTCGGTAAAAG
Organism: Mythimna ferrago; assembly: GCA_910589285.2. Taxonomy (NCBI): domain Eukaryota; kingdom Metazoa; phylum Arthropoda; class Insecta; order Lepidoptera; family Noctuidae; genus Mythimna; species Mythimna ferrago. Next base: position 20,571,404 of record OU342698.1, read on the forward strand.
TCTGACGCCCTATTCCGCTCTAGGATAGAGCATTACTCTATCCTAGAGCGAGAGAGGATTGGATGATTTTCCAAAAAAAACGATGGGCAGCCCACTAGTTTAGTGTGTACGTGGTTTCGGCCTCCGAGTAGCTAGAACCTAACACATAAGACCCACCAATCAAAAACTAGTGTGTGAGGTCTACACGATCCCTCCCCTCCCCCACCTCACGAATCCCTTCCTACCAGCGCGACACTCAAAACAGATGACTCGCACAAATAAACTGATCACTCATCATTTCAGCCGAAACACGTCCACTATTGGTCACAAGTCTCCCCCAAGTGTCGCCACAATAAATGGTCCTGCATTCATCGAGTTCCCGCAACCCTTGTAGGAGACCTTGCAGCGCTGCGTCTTCCGGTACGCGGTCACCACTCCAGAATCTTTCGGCCCCAATGGCCATCTGTTCTGCAAGCCATGTGCCCTGCCCATTGATACTTAAGTTTGACAATTTTTCGTGCTATGTCAGTAACCTAGGTTCTCCAATGGATATCCTCTCCTCATTTCTGGTCCTATAATTATAGTGTCCTATTATAATAGTCCTATAATTATATCAAATAATTGTAATGTGTCAATAATCTCATGTCTTTTTCAGTGGCGAGCATACACTGCAGAACGCCACCTGCTGCGATCCTCAGCTTCCATCACAGTCGTTTAGTTTCGTTTACTTCATATTTATGTATGAGAATAGTATATCGATTAAAAGGCACAATAAAATTAAAAATGTTCGTAGAATGACCCATCGTGTTAATATGATCAGTTCTTAGTAAGTTGAAAAGTGAGACGTGCGAACTCCGGCGGTATTTATCCTGTGAATAGGATTTTTTAAATCAATTTACTAGTAACACTGCAATCTCGGCTGGACAGCCGTCGCCGTTGGGGGGTCGCCGGGGGGGAGGACAGTCTGCACCGAGAGGAACAATGGAACTCGTCGCCCGAACTGACCCCGTATGACCACGCTTATATGAAACTTGCGAACGAACTGCAACCAAAGAATGAGCTCAAACTTCTGCTGTTTCTGACATCCTGGTACACAAGCTTCGGTAATTAGAGACTAAACAAATTGACAATGTAATGAACATTATTTATAATTAATATCGTCGCAGATCCATAGAAATAGAAACGAAACTCCGAAATATTCCGAGCGTTACGAGATCTACCGGTAGAGTGCTGCTATTTATAGCTTAATGACGTTAAAATTTAATGATCTCCATCTCTGGAATACACGAACACTTTACATTCTTCACAAATATTCCAGTGATAATATTTCGAAGTTTTTTTTGATTATATAGCAGTTTATGGTGGGAAAAAATCATGCAATGACATCCCCCGCTCTTGGGCAGAGCGAGAGATAGTGTCAGACTCTTACTGACTAAAAGACCCACCCCGTTCCTTCTAGCCTTCATACCGGGGCTCGAGCGCCCTTTCGGATAACCCTGGCCCCAGTAGGCTTCGACCCAGCTGGGTCCCTGCTGTTGCTGACAACTCCTTGAGGCGCGCGGGAACAGTGCGCGCCGTCGACGACTTGGGCTTGGTCCGGACAGTCACCGGACGGCCGGACAGCGAGCTACCCATTGCTCACTGTCCGCAAGCCCGCGCCTACGGTGGCCAGAAATCGGGATCAGAATCCCCGCGGCGGCGATAACGCCGTTGCCTGTTGCGTTCGGCCTCCTCCTTTGTATATAGCAGTAGATGGAATAGTTTCGTAGTTCGGTGTAACAGCTCATAGTCGTGGCTGTCCGATAAAAAAGCGACTAATAAAATGTACTGAGCCTGTCCCCCTTTCCCCCGTCAGTGAGAGACAGAGTAGGGGAAGGGGGGTTCTCGGTGTAGAACACGCTTTAAATATCGGCTGAAGTCGGGCGACGAGCCACTCGTGTGAGTCAAGCCTCGATTGAATTTGCCGCCAATATTATTGATAATGACCTCTTCAGATCTGCTCGTGTTTGTTTGAGTGACAAGTTACGTGAACGGTGAGGACTGGCGGAGGATTGGGGAGGTTACTAGACTTTTGAATGCGATAAGTGGGTACTTACTTACTGGTTAGTAAACATATATTACATTTTGTGTTCCCAACTATGAACAAAGGCCCCATTCAAGCTTTTCCCTTTATCTAGTTTAAAACAAATAATTAAAAAAAAACAGCCAAGAGCGTGTCGGGCCACGCTCAGTGTAGGGTTCCGTAGTTTTCCGTCCGTCACAATAAGTGTTCCCACTTATGAGTTTAAAAAAAGGCTATTTGTTACATTGACATACTAAGTACGAAACTCTAATAAATACGGATCCCTAAAAACGGGCCCACAAAGGACGGTGATAATTAAAACAGTATGCAAGTAGTAGAAATTTCAGCGATTGTGCACTCGTAAAATTACGAATTTATTTAAGAAGCAACATTTTTTTACCACGGTAGATCATGAAAGCACGGAAAATCTTAATATCGACTTTTAAAAAGATGACCTCATTACGCAACGCCATCTATCGAACCATTTATGAACTGGTTTTTACTTTAACATTTTGATAGATGGCGTTAAAAAAATGAATTTTAGTTTTGTTCTGAATTGCCTTAGCATGTTCTTAATAGAAGTTTTATGTAGTTATAAGATAATACCGCCAATGCCAAGGAGAGACCAACCGAACAATTCAATAATACCCGACCCCATCAACTCAGGAAAAATCCTAACAGCGCGAACGCGAAATAGCCCAAAGTACATCGCCATCTCTCGGGGAATTGGGTTACTAATTAATACATAGGTGCCAGAAGAAGTTTTCGGTGGTAAATTTGGATTGCGAGAACCGATTTTAATCATTCTTTTTTTGTTTGAAAGAAGATACGTTCAGGATAATAAAATATATAAACGAAGTTAAAAAAAAATGCTTGCATATACGATTATACTACAAACTTAGTCCAGAAATTATTTTGTACAAACTTTTTGTCTTTTTTGACCAAAAATTTTCTTTACATCAAGTTCAAAATGAATTTCCTAGAAAGTCCAGACTTTTTTCATATTTTCTAAACTTATGGTTCAAAAGTTAGAGGGGGATTGTTTTTTTACTTTTTGAAGCGATTATTTCCGAAATTATTGACATTATCAAAAAATGATTTTAGTAAACCCCTATTAATTTTAAATACCTATCCAACAATATATCACACGTCAGGGTTAAAATTTAAAAAAAAAATCACTTCCCACTTTACATATAGGGGGGCTACCCTAATAAAACATTTTTTTCCAATTTTTATTTTACCACTTTGTCGGCGTGATTAATTTACATATTGGTACCAAATTTCAGGTTTCTAGTGCTAACGGTCACAGAGATTAAGCGAGGACGGACAGACAGACATGGCGAAACTATAAGGGTTCCTAGTTGACCACGGAACCCTAATAAAAAAGATACTTAGTACGGTGCTAATTAGATGTTTAAAACAAAAATAAGAAGAGTACTCTAGAGACTTCCAAGAACAGTACTCATAATTCCATCTAAAAACCCTTGAACGGGAACTATTCCTCGCAGAGCGCGGGCGAGCAGCGTGCGGCGCTTCAGTACGAGATCAGACGTGGAAACGAACAATAATAACGAGGCTAATTTAACTAGGTGCAGGATACAGCGGGACGCAACACTTGATGTGTCTCTAAACGATGCATTCTCGCCAGAACATGATAGAGATTTGCAACAATTAAGCACCCGAAGAAACCTATGTGGAAATCACGTATGTGAATGTCACGGAACAGTAGGCGTTTTGAACCGATATACTATCGAACTAATGAGCAATCGCTCAGGGTAGAGTTTTTCGCAACAGGGTTTTTCGCACAAAGGTTACATCGCACCAATAAAGCATCGATAGAATAGAACATCGTACAACTAAATTATCGACAGCCCGTGTTCGATATAATAGAAATCGAATCATCAAGTTTCGCAGTCAAATAGGGTACCCGCACCGTTGTGCCCCTACCTGCTCAGAAAGATTCCGGTCTACACGTCCCCGCTGCTTTGCTCTGCTTCGGCCTGTCAGAGTGGTCCTGGTATGCCCCGCTCAACTCTGTTCTGCCCGGAGAGCTCATGCGCTGCCTCGGCCGCCGCTACACAATTAACAAACAAAACACTATTTACAATCGCCCGTATTTTTCTCCCGCCACAAGTTTAACAGCTTTTGGCGGCTGAAAATCTCTTCTGAAAACTTTATTTCGCAGTGAATAAAACATTTTGCATCGGACTTTTTTATTAGTTAACTGTGTAAGCTTTCGCCCTGTTGGGAAGCGACTCGCGCCGGTCAAAATATCCCTCTCAGAGAAACATTATGTTTCGATAAAAAGATAATCTGTGGGCGGCGGGAAGCGGACTGTGGGGTGCGGGGTACGGGATGCGGGATGCGGGCTGCGGGGTGCGGTACGCGAGGCCGCATACATAAATACATCGTTTATTTTTCATACACAAAAAGCCACAGACGTATTTTTTATCCGCTAAGAGGAAAAATTCGTAAACACGGTAACGTAAGCCGCCGGAGAAACATAAAGAGCCCGAGCATATCGACTGCCGCCTTAATCCGCAATAAACAATCGCGACGAACAAAACCAAGCAATAGTGAATTTCACGGAAAGTCATCCGACGGAATAATGGCTGAATTCCCCAATCGTGTCACCGACGGTTCACGAAAACTGACCTTAAAACTAGTATCATAGAGCTGAGATTAGTATATGGATGTCGACGGGCGCGTCGTGTGACCGCGCGTGTATGTCGCGCCGTATGCACCCGTATGTCGTGCAGATAGGAGCGCTTTCCGCCTGCGCGCCTTTAGTAAGATGTGACTCGCCGTTTAATCTGGCTCTGTTATTTTTCCGGTAATACATCAAACTGGCGACTTTCTACGGCAAATTGTATCAAAGTCGCTGATGTATGGAGGTGCCTACAGCGCGCCGAGTGCGAGCTCTCGCCAGCAGTTTGGCGGCGAAACAGTGATACAATGTTGCTATTGCAGGTACATTTCGAGCAATTGTAACTCTCTAATAGAACACTAATCCTGTGAATAAATGGGTAATATCACGCAGGCTCAATTTTTTACTAATTTCGGTAAGTAGTATTTTTTATTTGTAGGTTTTCAGATGAAAAAATAAACTTGTCTTAGGGTGCAAACATAAAGATACAGGTTTTCGGTCCCGATATGTCGGTACGGGTCGGTACGGGTCGGTACGGGTCGGTACAGGTCGGTACTGGTCAAACCACATAATAGAAACAAGTAAATCTGTTCGTAAGTGACCATCATGTCTTGGAATTCGTCGGACGATGAGTTTTTTGAAAGTCCGGGTCCACCTTCAAATTTAGCTACAAACGTCAGAAACATTTTTGTACAATATTTCACACATAACCGATTGTTTAACACTAATGAATAAAATATAATTTACTTACCATCATGTTTCATTTCTAAATAATCTCCTTCCAACATTTATCAATCACGTTTCTGTTTCAGTGTAATTTATCTCTTTTGTCCCACAAAGGTGGCTTAGGAAATACCAACGCTATCAAAACCTCGCAATCCACATCCATTTTTACGATGACAGAAGAGGACACACTACACTGGCAAATGCTTAAACCCGTATGACTCGGTACGGGCAGTCGGTACCGACAAGTATGAACCTGTTTCTTTATAAATGAGCGCATAAGAACACGCGGGGGAATTAACTTGCACCGATCGGTATCAACCCGTACGGACTTGCTTGTACCGGTAACCTGTTTCTTTATGTTTGCATCCTTATTCTAGAACACATTAGTATTCTAGATATTTTAGTAGGGAACAAATAACTGTAGTAGTTTTATAAATATGACGGCTACCGAAATTGCCTACCCACCGAAATTGCAAATCTTGCTCTGAAATTGCAACGTCACAACAAAATGGATTTTTCGTATTGCATAATGATTCATGACAGTTATTAAACAAACAACCACATTGTACGAGATCCGTCTACTGAGCTGGCTCTGCTTACGAAACTGAAGGCTGACGATAGCAGAGTTATATCCGCCAAATCGGAGTTTCTGAGAGAGATCGAGGCATTTTTTGGACAGTTATACACGTCAATCTCCAACCCCGCTGCAAATCTATCAAACGAATCAAGAGCTAGATTGACCCGACACTATACCGAAGATATCTCTGACGTCAACCTTTACGAGATCAGGATAGCTCTGAAGCAGCTGAAAAACAATAAGGCGTCGGGCGAGGACAGAATTACCGGAAAACGGTCTTAAAGGCCCTTCAGAAGTTGTTCGAACAACTCCTTCTACTTCGACTTCCCAGGCATGGAGCAAAGGTGTGGTGACACTCTTCTTTAAAAAGGCCGATAATACCAATTCATTCATTCATTTATTCATATATAACAATTTGCATTGTGTTACCCTGCTTAAGATCTACAGGTCCATCTCACTTCTGAGCCATGTCTACAAGCTGTTTTCGAAAGTCATCACGAACTGTCTCGCGCGCAGTTTCGACGACTTCCAGCCTCCTGAAGAAACCGGGCTTCGAAAAGGCTTCAGCATCGTGGACCGCATAAATGCACTGCGGCAGGTTATACAGAAGACTGAGGAGTATAATCAGCCTCTCTGCTTAGCGTTTGTAGACTACGAGAAAGTGTTTGATTCGATCGAAACTTGGCTGAACTGCAGCCTCTCCTACGGTACCAGATTGACTATCGGTACATGAAAGTGCTAAAGTGTTTGTACAAAAACGCCATCATGTCAGTCTAACTTCCAGACTTCGAAACCTATCCTCTTGCAATGGGGTGAAAGGCAGGGAGACCTTATTTCTCCGAAACTGTTCACGGCCGCAATGGAGGATGTCTTCAAGTTTATGGAATGGAGATGGCTCGGCATTAACATCAATGGTCTTTGACGGTTCAGCAGAGGTTCAGTCTCGAGATTTGTCAGCGAGCCATGGAGCGCAGTACCTATCCTGGGTGTTCGAATTTCCAACCGCGTAAGGAACACAAAAGTGGGATTGGGCCGGACATGTCTGCCGCTTGTCGGGTGAGCTAAAAGAGCCACTTATTGGTATAACTTTAAGATGTCCGAACTGATTTTGATGAAATTTTCATTATTCCCTAAGTTGAAAAAATCCTTATCTAATATAAAAAGAATCCAGAGAAATGGATGGACATATATACATACAAACATACATATACAGATACACTTATGATATTTGGCACATTCATTTAGAAGCCCACATAGACCTACAATATAGAAGAACTTTAAAATTTCCAAAGTAAAAATCATCCAAATGGCATCTCCTGCCCTTGGGCGGAGCGGGAGATTGTGTCAGACTCTTACTGACCTAAAAACCCACATTCATTCTAATTAATTGCCTCCTATTTTTGAAGCCGGTTAAAAATGTCTTTGTAAAATATGTAAATACTACCTACTTATAACACTAAGGTTTGTCGGATTAATTTTGTAACCCTTTGGTAAGGTATTTACCCAGAGATTACACATGAACCAGGTTCATGTGTTCCAATATACTAACGGTGGCAATAAAGTTACCACCAAAACCACCGATATTGCACTACCGAAATTGGAAACATAAAGAAATATATATATATATATATATATATATATATATATATATATTTATGCTTTCGTCACTTGTATATGTATGATTGCTATGGGTACCTAATACCACATAATATACTAGGAAACCATAACGTAAAAAAACAACATTCATTCGTACAGTAACCCACCGAGATTGCATAACTTCGTATTCCATCTCAGAAAAAAAAAGTACTTAGGTAATGGCATGAAAACTCGGAAGGATCAGACACGTCACTACTACGAGAAGGCAAGAGCATTTCTGGACATCCGTGTGCGCAACGAGATAGTTTGTTAAGATAGACTTGTTTACGTGATAGATCGATTTCAACAAAACACACCGAAATTGCACTTTTGGCGTGGATGTTTCTTATCACAATGGTCCTACAACAACATGGACATAATATTTTTTTTTTATTTATATTTAAGAGAAATATATTTATACTTGTGCCTTCATATTACGTGGAAAAAAATAGAATGGACACAGATAAACATTTTACATTGTGATTTCACGCGTAGAACCTCTAAAACGCTGTTGGTGAAACCACCCAAATAAGGAGTAACTAAACGTTCGCTACTTTTGAAGTAGAAGTAAAGTTTTGCATTGACTAGGTTAGTTTTATAGTTCGTACGGGAAAAAGCAATATGTTCATTCATATGCTTTTTATTACCACACACCTTTTACATCTCATTGAAACCGGCTTAGGCTTCTGTTGCATCCAACCTGTGCAAGTATGTATTATACGTACCTATGTCCTGTGGTCTACGTTTGTTTGGAGTTGTACAACTGTAGAGAACACACTGTGGCGCGCCCCAGCGACGGCCGCCGCCGCCGATGGGCGAGATTTATTCCTACTCAGCGATATTAAGAGGAAATATTTCAGTGTTGAACCCCCTTCACTGCGACCGCACGGCTCGACATCTTGCTCGCGACGCGATGCTTGGTAGACGCGGCTAAGACAATGTGGAGCTAATCAATAGCAGTGATGTGAGATGTCTCGATGAGTCGCCGCACTTGGCTAACACTTGACATCGCTGACTGCGGCACTACTTCACGAGCAGCTCATGTCGACGCAATAACATAACTTCACTGTAACTCATACTAACTGGCGATGGCTTAGGACCATTTTGTCCACTGCTAAAAAAGATTTATTTTTAATTGGAATACTATAATATACATTTTACTGTAGGTACTAGTATTTTTTTTATTTATTTGTTCTAGACATGTAGAATGGCAGCGTGTAGAGCCAGAAAACGCAAATCAAAAAGAGGTGGGAGGACTATTTTGAAAGACTGATGAATGAGGAAAATAATTGGAGTAGTGTGTTAGAGAATAAACCAGTGAATGTGGGGTTAGTGAGAATGGTTAGTATGGATGAAGTTAGGATAGCAGTGAATGAATAAAGAATGGTAAAGCCATTGGTCCAGATGGAATACCAGTTGAAGTGTGGAAGTTATTGCGAGTGGATGGATGGACGTGGTTAGCTTTATTCTTCAATAAGTTGTTGTAGGAAGAAGCCATACCTGATGAGTGGTACAGCAGTTCTTTGGTGCCCATTTTTAAGAACAAAGGGGATGTGCTTGAGTGCAACAATTATAGAGGAATAAAGCTAATGTCACATACTATGAAAGCCTGGGAGAAAGTTATTGAAAGGCGACTGAGAGAAGAGAGTGAAATTTCAAAGAACCAATTCAGTTTTATGCCTGGTCGGGGTACAACGGATGCCATTTTTGCTATACGCCAGCTGTGCGCATAAAAACTTGCACATGGTATTCATTGACCTCGAAAAGGCATATGACCGGGTACCTCGTGAGGTTCTGTGTTGGGCCCTTAAGGAGAAAGGTGTGCCTGGGAAGTATGTGCAGTTGATCCGAGCGATGTACAGTCGATGCAATACCCAAGTCCGGTCTTCAGTGGGCACTACTGGAAGCTTCAATGTGGCTGTCGGCTTACACCAAGGTTTGGCCCTCAGCCCTTACTGATGATAATGGACGCTCTGACGTTGGACATACAGGAAGAGGCTCCCTGGTGTATGTTGTTTGCCGATGACATTGTGCTGGTTGCTGAGAGTGGCCCAGAGGTCCAGAACAGATTGGAGAGTGTTGGCCTGAAATTGAGTAGAACCAAAACGGAGTACTTGTTTTGCGATTTCGGCGGTCTCTCCAATCCAGTGCCCTTAGCTCTCGCCGGAATGCCCATACCGATCTGTTTCGACTTTCGGTACCTCGGGTCGCTCGTCCAAGGAGATGGTGAGGTTGTGAGACTGGGACGTAACACATCGGATCAACGCAGGATGGATAAAATGGCGACAGGTCACGGAAACAACTTGTGACCCACGGATGCCCCTCAAGTTGAAGGGTAAAATCTACAAATCCGTGATAAAGCCTGTCATACTGTATGGATCAGAATGTTGGACTGTGAAAAAGATGGATGAAAAAAGATTGCATGTAGCGGAGATGAGAATGTTAAGATGGATGTGTGGTGTGACGAGAATGGATAAAGTTAGAAATGAGTATATTAGGGGAAGTTATGGAAATCGTTTGTCTTGGTATGGTCATATAAAGAGGAGAGATGAAAAGCATGTTGCTAAAAGAGTTATGAATTTACATGTGGATGGATGGAGAGGGAGAGGGAGGCCAAAGAAAAGAGGAATGGATTGTGTGAGAAGTGATATGAAAGAAAAGGGAGTTAGTGATAACGTGACGAGTGGCAGGACAGAATGGAAGAAAAAAAACGTGTTGCGCCGACCCCAAATAAAATGGGACAAGGGCAGGAAGAAGAAGATTTGGTCTAGACATGTATACGAAAATCCAATGCAAAAACCTTTAACAAAAATATAAATTATAGTAACAAGTTCATGCTATTACATTCAATACTCGTACATATCATATACAAAACAATACAGTAAATTAATCAATATTCAATATAATATAAATAATATTTCGTTTCATTATTTTTTATTGTTATATACTTAAATTATTATGATAACACAAAAAGTGTACCTAATACAGCTTGTACATTTCAGCATTACAGAACTTCAGTTTATCACATCACCTACCCTACTATGTACCTGGACACATCACAGCGGTCAGTGGATACGAAACGGGACACAGAGGAAAAAGACTTGGAAAAATTTCACTTAAAAAATAACGCCTAATCAATCTTTCGGGATCGGGTGGATGTGGGATAGTGGGATTAGAAGGGTAGGGAAACATCAGGGGACACTTCATGTGACTGATCATGTCATGATGTCTTGATCTCAAGGGCAATGACCTTGACCCCTAGTTCGAATGCATATAATGTTGGAAAACGCCTGCGACACCATAGGGCATGACCTTGACAACATGGTAAGTGACCTTGACCAAGGTCAAATGTATAAAATGTTATCGAAAAAAATTGATCTGTGTTATTTAGAGAAGTAGCGCTCATCGGCAATCAAGGCTAGGTCATTCCCTTTGGTGTCCCGAGCGTTTCCCAACATTTTATATATTTATCCTTGTGGTCAAGGTCATTGACCTTGAGATCAAAATCATTGACTTTGGGTGTCCCAGATGATTCCCAACATTTTATACATTTGACCTTGAAGTAAAGGCCTTTGAGGTCAAGGTCATAAGATAAAAGATTATTGTATTGTCATCAGTTTTTGATGGGTGTGCAAAGTTTAAACAAAATCTGATCACCCAAAGTTGGTCAAAATCGAGCTCAAAGGCGTTGATTACAAACAAACATACAGGTGAAGCTAATAAAAGCGTGTTAATAAAAAGCGTGTTAAAAAAAAGAAAGTTCAGCAACTTAGATTGCATTATTCTATGAAACAACATCGCAAGACTAATGCATTTCCATCGGTGCATACGTACCGACACTGGCTGCAGTCGGCGAGTGTAAGGAATCCGGTTAGAGCCGCGAAATAAACGCGAGGAGGTGAGAGTCACGCTAGAGAGGTTTTTTGTGCAGCTCGTTAGCGCCAATGGGATTGCGCCGAGTACCTGCAGCTTGTTTCCCGCGTTACCAACGCACGGCCTGCAGCGCGGGCCACGCTCACATAACCAGCTTTGACAAACTCATTTAGACATCCACGTCACTATTCCCCTTTCGCTGCACCTTTTCAGTTGCTGAGCCGACTTCCCTGTGAACAAATAAAACACACTAGCTTTGTTTAATCAATATTGTAAGTATTTGGCCGCTACTTTTAAAGCTAGGTATTGTTGTGCCATTAAACTTGAACAAGCCATATCTTCGAGGAAATAATGAGTAGCATCCAATAATTAAAACGCACAGTATTAATATCATACAGTAATCCATCTTCATACAAACGGACGAAACGCGAGCTATACGGATACCTACGCGCCTCGATCTCGCGGTGCGTTCGTGGTGCAGACAGTCGCGACTGTGCCGCAGTGACGATCGGACGGTGTGTTGTTTTTTTAACAATAACCGGAGATTTTTTCACTAAAAATAATTTCAAGTACATATTTAATATGACGAGTAGGATATATTGTGCTGTTTTTGGTTGCATGAATTCCTCAATAACGCATCCAGAGATATTTTTTTTAAAATTACCTGGAAACTCTGAAAGGTACTTACTAAAGGTACTTACCTTGGCAGGCCTGTTGGTCTAGTGGTTAGTGACCCTGACTGCTATGCCGGAGGTCGTGGGTTCGATTCCCACCCAGGACAAATGTTTGTGTGATGAGCACGATCATTTGTTCTGTGTCTGGGTGTAATTTATCTATAATATGTATGTATTTAGAAATATATAAGTACCTATGTTTATCAGTTGTCTAGTACCCATAACACAAGCTCTGCTTAGCTTGGGACTAGACGGCGCTGTGTGATAGTTGTGGAATATTATTATTATTATCTCCTTTATTTTCCATTTTCACATATCATTTACATTTTTAAATATTTCTTAAAAAAAATAATTAAAAAAAAAAACATTTAAAAATATAAAAAATAGTTGTCCGCCGGTGTCGGGAGCAGGGTCCAAGCTACCGGTGGTTAGGGCTCCAGAGACAGGAACCTCCTCACAATACGAGCCGTATCGAGGAGTACTGCCTTCTGTATCAGGCCCTTGATCCATCCGCGCAACGCCAGCTTCGACAGATGGTCGTCGAAGTATTTATTATTATTATTATTATTATTATTACTAGTAGGTCTGTATATCTTTTTGGTGGATAAGTATTCCCTTTTACGTCCCGAAAAAAAAGATTTCTGGATTAATAAATAAAGTGAATAGAGTAAAGGAAAGTGATTGACACTAGTAAAATAGGTAGTTATAGACGGTTCATGAATCATGATACGGTAGGTACGCTTGTGTTAAAACCTCGGGGCATGTGTGTTTTGTTTTGTTAGTTTGTATAATTCAAAGTAAAGTAGTATTTAATTGTCCTACTAATATTATAAATGCGAAAGTTTGTATGTATGGATGGATGTATGGATGTATGGATGTTTGTTACTCTTTCACGCAAAAACTACTGAATGGATTTCGATGAAACTTGGTACACGGGTAGACCATGTCCTAGAATAACACAACGAATACTTTTTATCAAAATCAAAGCATTTATTTCAAATAGACTATTTGCAGGCACTTTTGAATAGTCAAATGTCGGTCAGTCCAAGAAAAGTGAAGCTAAATTGCACGTTCCAAGGCGTAGGTCTCTATGGAGAAGAACGTGCAAGAAACTCCATGGACACTCTTTTAAATCATATTATGTGTTACATATAATGCTTGGTTACATATTACTTGTTGCTTCTATTATGTGAGCACAATGTCGATAATGAAGTAAATATGTAAAATAATTAAAAGATAGAAACTGGATAGAAACTGAGTATCTTGGGATTATGTTCCCTTGGGATAATTTCGTAACCCGCTGACAAATGATAGCAACTGTCAAATACATTGATGGCAAGTGTCAAATACATTGACGGCAAGTGTCAAATACATTGATCCCAATCATTCCTTCATTCAGTCAATCATTCCATCATTCGGTCATTCATTCTACCATTCGGTCAATCATTCCACGATTGGCAATAAACAATAAGTGCAAAATCTCGGATTATTACCTTTAATTTAATAAATAAAACAGTCGTTTCAGTTCACTATTTCCAACACAAGAACGACTACTAAAATATAGAAAACACACACATAAAAAAAAAATAACACAAACGGTTACGCGAGACGCAATACAATTAAAACCAAAATCATACAACAAAGGAGATGTAGCACAAATATGACGTAGGAAAGAGTCAGCAGACACGGAGCCGGCGAGGTCCTCACAGCAGCTGAGTGAAAAGGCACCATGCGGCTCTCAGGGACTCGCAGGGATGCGGCGGACAGGTTTTATATGACCAGTAGAGAATTGCAGAGGCGGCTTAGCGGACAAGTGTCAACCAGTATCGCACGGCTGGTCGAGACCAATAAAGACTGGTGCAGCAGAAGACGCCCTTTTCACAGCCGTCAAAGACCGGCTAGGTGTACTTTTTCCACTCAACAATTTATTTCATTTTAGTTCAACTCAAACTCACTAACTGTCGTTCACATAAAATAACAGCTGACAACCAGACAAACATTCACAATTAAATTTTTCAAAAGTCTAACGACTACAAATGACCAGCCAGTCTGGAAAGTGTCTAAATAAAAATTAAAAAAATAAATAATGTGAGCATAACCGAATTGTCAATTGTCGAGTTGTCAATGAATTTTCTTTCACTTGACAAGTCGTAGAAATATTCCAACTAATAAAAACTCATATTAAGAACACGAACACTGAATTTTGAGAAGAAAATAATTAAAAAAAAAATTACTTACAATTATTATGCCACGAAAGCGTAAGTATAATCTTTCCCAAAGCACAAATAAAGCTCGAGCTATGAAAGTAGTTCGAGTTAGCGAGACGTTTCCGCAAGCCGAACTGCGAAGGCTTGAACAAGCGGAACGTGAGGCTGCTCGCAGAGCCGCTGAGACACCAGAGCAGTCCCTAGCATGCTGAATATCTGACAACTCAACGGACTAGTGAGACACCTGAACAGTCCCAAGCTCGGCGTCAACAAAACGCTGAATATTTAACATTTCAAAGAGCTGATGAGACACCTGAACAGTCCCTAGCTCCGGCGTCGACAACATGTTGAATATCTGACATCACAACGGGCTACTGAGACACCTGAACAGTCCCAAGCTCGGCATCAACAGAACGCTGAATATCTGGCATCTCAACGAGTTAATAAGACACCTGAACAGTCCTTAATTCGGCATAAATAATTAACAAATTTAAAATTAATTAACGTTTGAATTAATGTGTTCGTTTTTTAATTATTATTAAAGTAATAAATAAGGTTTTCGAATCTCAACTACTACCTACGTATTTCATTTTCAAGACACACTCTCCCTTATAGGCTATATTTTATGTATGCGGGCGAAGTCGCGGGCAAAAGCTAGTTGATAATAGTTGTTTATTGTAATGTGTGTATGAATAAGACTAAAAAAAAAAGTAAATTTGACCGTCTGTCTGCCACTAGATAGTTGAAATTTTATCAAATTAAGTATTTCTGTTGCTGCTATAAGAACATACCACTAAAAACCGTTTTTAGGGTTCCGTAGCCAAATGGCAAAAAAACGGAACAAAAAATAACACGCATTTTTATTGAAAACTTCCTATTCATTTCACAAAGTATTTTATTTGTTTTTATAAAAAAAAAATATTTACAATTTCAAAACTAAATGGAAACACAAAGTTGGCAAATGTACCTAATTAACTTTGATTTGAGAACAATCCAAAGCATATGTTTCCAGTTCTGGTCGCTAATTATATTAAGTACACTATTTACGTTTTAATTTGAATTTTATAAAGGCTGCTGGTCACCCGAAGTAAAGCGTTTCAGTGTTCAAAACGATGCCTTTAAAACATTACTGATGTTCAATCCTTCGGAACACCAAAATGCCCCGGAACAGTGAGTCGGCTCAGCAAAGAGCTACACACGCCTACCGTGACATGACACTGTGTTATGTCACCGCTTGTAGGTTAAGGCTTAGTTTTTATCTCAAAGATTCAAACTTTATCCGACTTGCAGTCACAACTTTTCACCAGTGTAGGTATATTTAAAAATAAAAATAAATTGTGTGTGTCAATTCCCTTGAAAGTACACAGAACATGGTGTGTATTTTTAAACCAAGAGCAAATACAAATTTTAAACTAGTTCCCTAGTTGGACAAGAACTAAAATAATGGGATTCAGCTAATCCTTGGTACCCACATCACTTCAAAAATTATAAAATAACATTTAATCAACAGCAAAGATGCATTAGGGTAATATTTGGACTCGACAGTTTCGACAGTTGCCAACCATATTTTGATAAATATGTTTTTATTCTACCTTGCTTATTCAACTATCAGTACTATTTATTATTTGTTTCAACTAGAGCCAACACAGCGTTGATGCCTATAAGTACTATATGCAAGGCACGTATAATAGTAAACAAAATAGGTTCCTACTGAAACTTTCTACACATTCTTTAGTATACTCAGAGTATTAGTTTATTTGGATAGTGATTACATTTTATAATTCGTTGATTTCCTCTTGTGTAATTTCTCGAAAACTATTTCAACTATTTCAATATATTATTAAACTATTTATTTGGTAACTACTTGTGTTCAAATGGAAAATATGTAATTTTATATACTTCATACTTGTTACCCATGGCAAATCATATAGGCGATCACCTAAACAATATTTTAACAAATAAGTTGATGTAGATAGCTTTATATACTAAAATTGTGTACAACCTGATATTGATATATTACTTAGGCCCTGCCCCACCACAACTAGTTGACTATATCGAATGATATACCACACATTAGCTGCTCGCCGGGTCAGCTGGCTCACTGTTTACTCAGTACCTACCTACTTCTTCCAATGCTCTTTTTAATTAAAAGCCGTTTCGCGGAAACAAGATAAATGTTCATCTATTAAAATTTTCACATCTAGAATTTTGCCAGCAAAGCGATTTATACTCTGGTGATGAAATGAAAATGTTATTATTAGGCTTACTTTATACTACTGATTCGCTATTTAACCTGGTTTCAGTTAAATTGACAATGATAGTAGATAGGTATGTACAATCACTTTAAACAGTAAAGCCATACACAACACCAGTTCCTGCTTAAGCGAAATTTAAAGAATCAATGTACTAAATTTCACAACTATCATGTAAAATCACAAAGTTATAAGCTTGTTATGTTTCCTGATTGTCTGCTAGAACTACATGGTCACCGAGCCATCCGGGTGACTAAGGGGCCGTTTTGCTCCCGCACCCAGCTGTGTGCTGATAGGCTAACGCCCACTATGACCTGCCGTGACCTGTGTTGTACTTAGGGTCGGTGGTGTCCAACTTATTTCTTCCCAAAAATAACAAACCGTGTAACACCCAAAACACCGTAAATACACCGTGTACCGTGTAAACCGTGTAACAGTGTAAAACATGTTGGAATCGATTCCGTTACTAACTCTGAGCTATTATAACACGCAACGCTTAGACAGCCTCCAGAGGATACCCCTTTCACGACCAAAAGTTCCCAAGTGCCATGAATGTAATGGCTTCTACGCGCTTCGCTCAACACAGCGTAATTTGTTTATCTATTTATTTATTATAATGATCAAGGTGTACACTGTACAGTCTACATCACTCCCGGATCGGCTGAAGCTAGTGCTCGGCACGCCCGATTTAGCGCGTAGCACTTACATAAAATATAATATGCTAGCACCGATTTACTGGCGCAGTGGCTCGGTATGAACCAAATAATAATTTACAAAGGATGCGAAAAATGGACAATCAGATAATCTACTCAAAATACATGAAACTTACTGTTACTTACTCATTATTTATTATAAAATAATAATAATGATCTCTGCCGTTGAAAGTACTCTGTGGTTGAAATGCAAATCTAAACATTTTGGCACAATTCTAGTGAGATACACACAGAAAATCTAATAACGCAAATGGTTATAGTAGAGCGAGAATAAGCTGAGCGAGCGCAGCACTATGAAATCACGGTTATTGAATGAGGAAAGATCGTCGCACGCTCACTTTAAAATTATATACATATATTAAGGTTTTAGAAGTTAATCTCTGAAAGCACTGGTCCGATTGCTCCCTTTTTTTATTGTTTTCACAGAAACCCGCTTCAATCCTGAGTGATATAGACCACACTTTATGTACGCGGGCGAAGCCGCGGGCAAAAGTTAGCAGGCAATAAATGTCGGACTATCTGTCAAAAGGCAATCCATATAATATTAATTTACCCAATTTTAATTTCAGTTAGTGTCAATAACATAGACTGTTCCTTTTAGTTGCATTTAGATTATTTTCAAATAAAAGTATCACTGGTCTGCTCATTAACTCAATAAGTAAATTCAGAATGCAGGTTCTGGGTAACAACGACTCCTAATTTGATAGATTTGTTTGCTACGGTTACTCAACAATGACCCAACACCTGTCCATAATCCACCTGAACACAGCTCGAGTTGTCCTCTAAAAACTCCAGGGTACAGCCCTGGCTAGGCACGTGTGATGTGGCAATACCTCCAGAGTGTAGCCCTGGCAAGGCACGTGTGGTGTGGCAGTACCTCCAGGGCGTAGCCCTGGCAAGGCACGTGTGGTGTGGTGGTACCTCCAGAGTGTAGCCCTGGCAAGGCACGTGTGGTGTGGCAGTACCTCCAGGGTGTAACCCTGGCAAGGCACGTGTGATGTGGTGGTACCTCCAGGGTGTAGCCTTGGCAAGGTACGTGTGGTGTGGTAGTACCTCCAGGGTGTAACCCTGGCAAGATAATTGTAGTATCGTAGTACCACCAGAGTGTCAGAAGAAACTCATATTGAATAAGTTGAGTACACCATTTCAAACTACACATCACTTTGCCCGCTTAGATAAAATAGTATAGTTTATCCCAAAAAAATTGTATCGGTGCCTACATAGGTTACGTAGGTACTTTCAAAGCAAAAGTAGAAGATACAAAGTTAGAGAAAAAAAATCACTTGTGGGCGGGATAAACGAATGCATTTAAATAAACGACTCGTTTATCCCACTTCTGAATTGTTATCTATATATGTGTTATCTTTAGAAAAAGATTGACTAAGAAAGTTATTTAGTGTACCTACGGGGTTTGTTATCAGGTTATTTAAATAAAACGACCAAAACGGGTACCACACCCTTTGTACTTTTGCCTTGACAGCACACACATATAACAAATATCATCAAACAATAACTGTAGGAATAAATAAATTATATACTATTTAGCACTTACTGAGATGTTGCTTGCTCTGAAAACTAAAACATAATGACAGCGTGGCGTGGCCTTTTATAATCTTTTGTAACTGTCAAAAGCGCCGCGCTGTCAAGTCGCAGTTCATTCCAGTTGTCAGTGCAAAAAATACATTTAATGTTGCTAATACAGAAAATAATCATATTGTATGAAACATTATCATAAGAATCGCTAACACTAATAACATCCAAATATAAAGGTGTGTTTACACTTGAGAATGTTATCATGATAAAACATGGTTATTACATACAGTGGTTAGACAGTAATAATTTAAAAATAAATCTCAATAAAACAGTAATTATGCATTTTAGCCAGCGCGCTTTGACTCTTCCCAATATTGACATAACATACGATGACAACAAAATTGACACAGTTAATACAACCAAGTTTTTAGGAGTAACAATTGATCGGAATTTAAATTGGAAGGCACATATAGAGACCCTGACCCAAAGAATTAGCAGTAATGCATATGCTTTGTACATTTTGTCACGGAAGGTTAACATAGATGCATTGTTAACTGCATACTACGGGCTAACAGAATCTGTACTCAGATATGGGGTTATCTTTTGGGGTAACTCAACTGACAAAGAAGCTGCTTTTAAAGCACAAAAGAGATGTATCAGAGCCATGTTTAAATTAAAAACAACCGACAGTTGTAAACCCTATTTCATACACTATAAAATATTGACACTGACCTCTCTTTATATTCTAGAAACAGTAATGTTCGTTAGAAATAATATTAACTTATTTCCGCAAATGTCAGATCAATTTCCCAGAAACAGGCGTGATCAATCTCAGCTGTGTCAGCATAGGAGTAGGACTGCACTTATGCGCAAAAGTGTTTTCTGCATGGCTCCCATTATATACAATAAGTTGCCTAAAAGTTGGAGAGAGCTTAATAATGTACAATTGAAGAAACAACTAAAGTCATTTTTAATAGATAAAGCGTACTATAACATTAATGAATTTCTGACAGAACCATTTAGAGTGACTTAGATTGAATTATGATTTTAATACTCTTGACATAACTGTGTATACTTTGACATTTTATTACCATTATGTTTAATTCACAGACATAGATTATATTATTATTATTTTTACTTTTCTTTTGACATGTACCTTTTTGACTTGTATCTTTTTTGACATTTATACTCGTTGCTAATTTCGTAGAACTAAATGTTTTTGCTATATTAACTTTGACATGTTTAATTTTGACATTGATATATTTTTCCAATGATGTACTTAGTAAAAATTTTAATTATATTTTTTTTTTAAACTTTTCAAAATATTTGCACGCCATAGTATGTGGCAAACATGTCTGAACCAATTTTCATTACTTTGTGTCATCCTGCATGCATTTTTAAATTTTGTATGTGTACACATGCTTGAGCAAATAAATATATCTTATCTTTAAAAAAAACATGTCCACACTGTTAGAAATATTCGTTAAATATTCATGAAATGGACGTGATGTTACTTAACAGCTAGTTACATAATATTTTATTTGGAAAGGTACCGCGGGCTCTCAGTAGTTTATTTCAGCGTCGATTATAATTATTAAGATATCTCGTCTTCTGAACGAACTCGCGAGTGCACCAAATATGAAGTAAGTTTATTGCCAGGCACCAGGTCAGTGGTGGGTACACACACTAGCTTCTGTCCGCGGCTTCATCCTCTTATATACGTATTTTTTGATGTCCCAGGCTATATCTATCTACTTATGTTAGATAGATTTAGAGCAGCGGTCGGCAAGCTTTTGTCAGGCAAGGGTCACAAGATGGTAAAATAAACTGAAGGCAGGCCGCACTTGTAATATTAACCCTAGATTTCACCTGATTTTAAGTTTGGGTTTGGTTTTTTTGGGGAGGCCTATTTCTAGCAGTGGACGTCTTTTGACTGAAATGATGATGATTCAACCTGATACCTGCGTACAATTGATCATATCTAGAAAAAATTAAATGCTTTTAAAATTGTTACAACACACTTTTAATTAAAAAATAGGAATAAAAACTACAAAATAACTACTAACATGTAGTTGGTTTTATAAAAAAATAATGTGACGTCTGAGGTTGTATTTGGGAGGCTATTTCTTGTATAGCTATTAGCCGTCATATTTGTAGTTGAAATTCGTAATATGGCTCTCAAATGCTCATCTGTGCGACGAGAAGCATATTTATTTTTTCTATAATTTACAATTGAAAAAGTTTGTTCGCATTAATAAGTGCTACCAAACATTTTAATTAACTGCTGAGCAAACCTTTTCAATTCGTGAAAATCACATGGCAAGCTGCCATAAAATTTAACCAGATCATTGGTTTCGTGGAAGCAGCTTTTTGAGAGTATCATTGGATTGGACGTCAATCACGTTCATTTGTAAATGACTTGGTACCTCTTCAATATCACATGAAAAAGGGTTTGCAAAAATCACGCCCTTCCCGCGACCCTCCCGCGCGTTGCTCATCTGTTCGTTCACGAGTAGAGCGAAGCGCATTAACCCCCAAGTGGACGTCGGCATTCGCGCCGTAATCGGTGAAATACCAAATGAACGCCGGTGTCCGCATAGAAGATTATAAAATATTGTGCGTTTTATTTATAGGGTATTTATCCAAGAACGTAAATAAGAAGTTCTACTTAAAGTAGTCTGTAAATATCGAAAATAAGCAAACCTTTCCGTTTAAATTTTCTATATAATAACAAAACGTTTACGGGCCGCGCGTTACCGACCGCTAGTTTAGAGAGTGATCAAATATGGAAAACAATTTTATTTTCGTGATTTAATAACATAAAAGAATTATAATTTTTTTTTTTTGTAATTTTAATCTGCCAGACATTTACCCTTAATTTAATAATAATAAATAATAATAATATATTTATTTGTGAACATAGGGTATGGATAAAGATGTTTGTACAAAAAATATAATGTCCCAACAATGTCCCACCAGAAGGCATACAAATATTAACAGTATTGTAATAATTGGAATTAGTATTAATATAAACTGCAAAATGTTAAATAAAATACAATAATCATTAAAAATAAAACGTCAATCAAAGTAAAGTCTAACTAGTCACAGTTTAATCAACAACTAATTGCATGTCATATTCAAATAATTACAGTAATAATCAGTCAAAAGAGTAAATAAAATCAATATAGAAAATGATAAATTTAAATACGTCAAATATTTTTTAAATTTGTCATTAAGAAATTCATTAACAGAATAATATACTTTGTCATTTGTTTGTGATGTATACTTGTGTGAGGTCAGGAATTATGCAGGCGCTCTTCAATGATTTACTTCTTATTAATGTTGATAAGAAAACTTGATTTATTTTTGCCAATGTACAATAATATAGGTATATAGAAATAAGCCTAGTAAAACGACCAGTCCGCACAACGCGCTGTCGACGCAGTGTCGTCGCTTCCCAGCTGACGGTCCGTGTTGCTTGTTGCCGCGCCCCGCTCCCGCGCCCGCGCCTTCCCCGCGGTCGCCCGTCGTCTATGTTGTGAATTTGTGATAGTGTGCGCGGCTCAAGGCGTATGTGCGTGAACATCATTTAATAACTTAAAAAGATTACTTTTGAATTCATATAAGTTTTTACTGCTTATCACTTGCTCAGGTAACTTATTGTATAACTTAGGAGTCATTGCAAATATGCTTTTGTGAAAAAATTTTGTTTTAGTCTGAACCAGGTGCAATTTATGTGAACGTCGTTGACTCTTTACGGGTTTAAATAAATACATATTATTTTTAACAAACATACAGGCTTCATAAACAGAGTGACTGTACAGTCAATATTTTCAAGTTATGAAAATGTGATTTACACGAGTCCGTTCGCTTTATTTTACTTATTGCTCTAATGCATTTTTTCTGTGCTATTAATACCTCTTGATCTTTTACCACATTGCCCCAGAACAGAATGCCATATCTTAAAGCTAATCCGACATAACCATGATACGCCGCTAGGAGTGCGGTTTTATTCGCAATTTTACCCAGCATATAGAGAGCATAAGAAAACTTACTGAGCTTTGCACACACATTTTCAAATTGAGTCCTCCATGACATATCGTTGTCAATGTCAAGAAATTTTGTTGTACTTGTTTCAAATATTTGGTCTCCTTTATAGTTTATGTCAAAGTTCGATACTATATTTTGTCTTATTTTAAAATTCATCACTTTAGTTTTGGCAAGATTAATTTGAAGGTTATTAGCTTTTAACCAGTCAATAATTGTGAAAAGACTAGTATTTATGTCATCTATTATATCCTTATTATTACCACTGTTATATATAACTGTGCTGTCATCGGCAAATAACGACATTTGGTGGCTGATTATATTAGGGAACTCATTAATATAGCAAATAAAAAGCAAGGTCCTAACACGGAGCCCTGCGGAACACCGTAATATAGTACTCTTGAACTGGACGAGTATATTACCTCAGTTTTGGACCTAATGTCTACTTGACTTATCTGAGTAATTTGTTGTCTGTCCTCTAAATAAGACTTAATGAGGTTAAGTA
Organism: Mythimna ferrago; assembly: GCA_910589285.2. Lineage (NCBI taxonomy): Eukaryota > Metazoa > Arthropoda > Insecta > Lepidoptera > Noctuidae > Mythimna > Mythimna ferrago. The sequence continues at coordinate 20,594,834 of OU342698.1, forward strand.
CGTTACCTCTTATACCATATCTGTACAGCTTAGTTAATGGTACTTTATGGTCGACATAATCGAAAGCTCTGGTCATATCCATATACATCTCCATTACTGGTTTTCAATTGTCCATGTTTTGATATATTTTTTCTAGGAAATTATAAATAGCCATATTAATAGTTCTATTCTTTCTGAAACCCATCTGTTCCTTGCAAAAAATCTTTTATTTTTCAAGAAAATTATATACACTATTATAAATTACTTTTTCAAATATTTTTGAGAATATTGGTATTAGTGCTACAGGTCTATAGTTATTGACTTTAGTTTTATCTTCTTTTTATACAGGGGTTTGATAATAGATACTTTTAACTTTTTGGGAAAAGTACCATTTACAACACATTTATTTATAATGTCACTTAATATAGGTGCGATAACAGGAGCCACTGATTTAACTACCCGTGTGTTAATTTCATCATAACTGGTGCTGTTTGTATTTTTAAGATTGCTTATTATGTTACTGATATCTTTTGGTATGGTTGGTTCCATGAACAACGAGTTAAGCGAGCCTGAAGTTTGAGGGTTTTGATTTATTTTGTAATTATCAGGATTAGGTTGAATTGAATCTATGAAATAGTTATTAAATTGCTCTGCCATCATTTGAGGATTAGTTATATACTTGTTATTTACATTAATTAGATTTATATTTGCTTTAGGAATGTTAGGTTTTATTCTATTTATTACCTTCCAGGTTGCTTTCGACTTGTTTGTACTTGTTCCAATAAAATAGCTATTTTGAGCTTTTTGTGTCAATTTGATCACTTTTTGATATCTTTTAGAGAAGGTTTTAAAAGCAGTTTTTGTCTCGCTATTCCGTGTAAGTCTATATTGCCACAATAAAATCCATCTCTTTTTACTACATCGCTTGATTCCCTTTGTGATCCATTGTGGTTTAGCTACTGTAGAAATTTTACGTTTGACAATCGGGAAGCAAAGATCGTAGAATAGCTTAAATAATTCATAAAAGGAATCAAAGCTTTTATTTCCATTCTCAGTTTCATAGATATCAGAAAAACTAAGGCTGCTAATACATTTTTTAAAAAGATTAATGTTTTCCGTGCTGTAATCGCGTTTTCTTACATAATAATATTTTAAAATACATGTTCGTTGCACGGGGAATTTCATAAATTGTGCTGTGTGATCTGACACACCAAGCTCCAATATTTCACTCTTACATCCTCGTATACTATGGAGAAAATTATCTAAACACGTACCACTAGTTTTACTTTTACTATCAACTATTTACTAACAATCTGTTATTTTTTATTACTAATTAAAAGCTTTTACTTCAAAAACTAAATCAACAAAAAGGGATCTGATTATGAGGTAGATACCTAATATGGAATACTGCGAATCTATACATATACAGGGTTATTTGTGGTATCTATATGTGTTATCTTTAGAGAAAGATTGACTAAGAAAGTTATTTAGTGTACCTACGGGGTTTGTTATCAGGTTATTTAAATAAAACGACCAAAACGGGTACCACACCCATATACTTTTGCCTTGCCAGCACACACATAATACAAGTATACAATAATAATAACAGTAGGAATAAATAAATTATATACTAGCACTTACTGAGATGTTGCTTGCTCCCAAAACTAAGACGAAAAAGAGAGACATGACAGCGCGCCGTTCCTTTTTATAAACTCTTGTAACTGTCAAAAGCACCGCTGTCAAGTCGCAGTCCGTTCGAGTTGTCAGTGCAAACAATACATTTAATGTTGCTAATACAGAAAATAATCATAGTGTATGAACATTATCATAAGAATCGCTAACAGTCGGCCATCCATTATATAACAAATACGACCTCGTATGTGAGAAACAAAATAAATGAATAAGAAATTGGTTTTACACACAATAATGAGCGAAGAAAGAATATAATATTACATTTAAAAATATATCTACGGGTAGACATAGATATCTATTACAGAAGTGAATAAAGATTTAGATTATTCATACAATGTTCGCTGTACCTAGGAATGACACTAAACTTATATTAATTGTACACGTCATGTAGAAACAAAACTGAACAATTGCCAATTTATCAATTATTATCTATATAAAACTTTAAAAAAATATATATTGTAATGGCACCTGGAAAAGAAAACATTATCATATTAAAACGAATGTAGAAATTAAACCCTTAGATAAGTCGTGCACCGATGGTTATATAACCATCGGTGCACGACTTATCTGGGAACCAAACTTTATTAATTGTACACAAATTGTTACACGTAGCAACAAAACTAAAGAATTGTCATTCTGTCAATTACGATTTTTCTATCAACATGTCTCTTAAAAAAATGAGCACCTGAGAAAGAAATAACGTTAATATTACCTTAGACATTTTTACCCATAGCTAAACATTGGTATTAAAATGAATGTAGCAAATAAAACAGCAGCAGCAGTACATTGATACAAAACAAAACTTATATAGTTGTATGCAATTGTTACACAAAAAACAAAACTAAACAATTGTCAATCTGCCAATTATGATTTGTTTAACATGTTTCATAAAATACAAGGTGCAGTTTTAAAACTGCACAATATTTCAGGAGGTTGTAATAAAACTCATAAATAATCATGTAAAAATACGAAACCTGGTCAATAATCAGTAATACTTGCTATTTAATTTTTTTAATTTTAACCGTTTTTCAGAATAACTCTCTAAATACACTTCTTAAAAAAACAGAATCACCCGTTGTGATTCGATTTATCGTACGTCATGTCTCTGTGTGTGTGAGGGCGTCAACCTGTACGAGGCTCCGCCCACTTATTCTACGAAATGTTAAAAACGAATAATTTAGCCTTAGATGTACCTACCTAGTTAAATTTCGATGATCATAATGTAATTTCGTTAATTAACTAATTTTTAAGCATCATTACAATGCGAAAATCTTTTAAAAGTACAAGTTGACGTTGCGTCGTTAGTTATTTACCTATCAGCTGATGAATAAGAGGTTAGGCCGAGGTCAATAAACCTTATGGTGCGTTTACTCGTGGGCCCAGCCTCGGCCAACCGCCATCCCTAGCCTTTGTGTAATGCTAGCAAAGGAGAATGCCGACCGCATCAGGCAACGGCGGCGCTCACAGCGCCCCAGCCGCCGCCGGGATTCCGATCCCGATTTCCGGCCACGGTTGGCGCGGGCTTGCGGACGGCGAGCAATGGGTAGCTCGCTATCCGACAGTCCGGTAACTGTCCGGACCGAGCCCAAGTAGTCGACGGCGCGCACTGTTCCCGCGCGCCTGAAAGAGTTGTCAGCAGCAGCAGGGGCCCAGCCGGGTCGAAGCCTACTGGGGCCAGGGTTATCCGAAAGGGAAGCTCGGTCCCGGTACGAAAGGCAAGAAGGAACAGGAGTGGGTTTTTAGTCAGTAAAAGTCTAACACTATCTCCCGCTCCGCCCAAGAGCGGGGGATGCCATTAGATGAATTTCCCACCGAAAAAAAAATCCCTAGCCATTGTGTAAACGGGATACAGCTTACGCCATTCATGCCATTTCATGACCAAGACCCCATTTACACAATGGCTAGGGATGGCGATTGGCCGAAGCTGATTCGACGTGTAAAGGCACCAATTACATATCACGTAAGCAATATTCGTGTACCTGCTGCTTAACTTTGAAACTATGATTGCAAGTTAGACGGAACATAGCTTAGCCAAAATAATGTTTATTTATGTTAGCCTTAGTTTTGCTTTATTACTGATACCGTGACTGAGACGCATAATGTTAGAATGTTGTACCTACAAGACGTTGACATGCCCTCTCGGTAAGATGAAAGCGAGCGCGCGCGCGCGGGATTTAGGCACTAAACAAAACGGACGACGGCGTCTAGTAAGTAGTAGGTAGATACATACCTACCTACATGCAATCGCAGTCGGCGCGTTGTAGGTAATTCATTATCAAGGTCAGTTTTCCGTAATAATTTCGTTTTTTTGTGTGGATTAAATTGGTTGATGTAAAACATCCCTTCCTACTTTTTAACGGGTTGAGGACCGACAAAAATACCTCAAGGTAATTTGTGCTAGTTAAGTAGGTAGGTAGATAGGGTTTTTAATGATTTATCTTACCTGATAGGTAGGTATTTTTGGCATAGTTAAAAATTTTAAATCAACTGATTTACGTTAATCAAATTGATTTGGCTAATAACTTATTTACAAATGTTTTTTTATGTTCACAAATGAAATAAATAAATTACCTAAGTACCTACTTATGTTACCTGGAGGTATTGTTCAAAGTGTCCACCTTCACAATCCAGGCAGAGTCTAGCACGACGTTGTTGATTTCCTTTTAATTTACGTAGCACAAACACATTTGTTTTCAAAGTTTCGAAAGCACTTATCACCTTTTCACGTAATTGTGTAACACTGGTGATTTCCTTTGCGTACACTAGTCTTATTTTAAAATGGACTTTGGCTATTGGGAAACAGTTCTACGAACATCTCGATAGCTCGAGATACGCTGTCTCCACTGATAGCATACAAGCGGACCATCTCCGTCAATTCTACATTTGAGTATTGGTCCGTAATTTTTTAGCACTAGACACCGCGTACGTAACCGTTAACCGAAGGCGAACCTGAGAGCGGAAAGTGCACGCGTATGCACACGTCGGTGACAACAATTGCACTAAAGTAAATCGATTGATCGATGGCCGCGGGGGCGTGGCTAGGGTGTGTCCGCACGGGACGATGATAGGTGCTTTATTATGAAACTATCATTGCGTGTTTGTGTGTGTGAAAGCGCGGTTATAAGGCAGGTATCAGACTGGCTGCGTTTTAACAAAGGTAGTTCACACATACCGATTTCCATAAATAAGAAAAAAAATAAAAAAAATTACCTACTAATTTTGTTATTGATTCGGGTCGAGAATCACTAACATAATTACCTCCTGAAATTTTTTGCAGCTTGAAACCTGCACCTTGTATAAACAATGGCACCTGAAAGTGCAGATGTATCAGTGACAGCTAATTCTTACAAATCGTTATCTTATTTATTATACAATCTTTCAAAAACAGGCCCCTAAAATGTCCTGCCTCTAATGAAAAACACACAGGCCCCTCAAATGTCCTGTCTCTAATCAAAAACATACAGGCCCCTCAAATGTCCTATCTCTAATCAAAAAT